>JALNQF010000019.1:0-405920 GCA_028456385.1 Ophiosphaerella korrae
CCCCCCCCCCCCCCCCCCCCCCCCCCTCCCCCCCCCCCCCCCCCCCCCCCCCCCCCCCCCCCCCCCCCCCCCCCCCCATCCCCCCCCCCCCCCCCCCCCCCCCCCCCCCCGACCCCCCGAAGAGTTAACACGTACCTCTTCCTCCCCCTTGTCAAACACAGGCTCAACAACAAGTTTCCTCCCACTTTCCACAAACGCCCAAACACACGCCAACAACTCGTCAGCACTACACTCGCCAACCACACCCCACCACTCCGCATGCCTTTCGTCGTCCTCAAACATGCTCCACCACTTCTCCTTGTCCCGCTGGTACGCGACCTCCCTCCCCTGCTTACCCAGGTGCTCTCTGGCCCCCAAGCGCCGCCACAACCCGGCCCTTTCCTCGCCCAAGCAGCGCATGTCCCTCGCCTCCATGAACCGCGAAACAAGCCAGTGCTCCAGCGCCACGCGTGCGCTGCAAAGAACCATCATCTCGCTTTCCACGCACGCAAACACCATCATGAGGCGTTGTACTGCGTCTCCTTGCAAGATCCCCCCGTGCCCCCCGTTTTGCGCGGGCGCAGGAACGAGGCTGGTGCGGAGGAGATCATGCTCTGTCATGATGAGGCTCCACATGCGGCCTTGTGGGCCTTGTGCTCCGATGGGTATGTGCAGGTCGTTGAATGCGCGGCCCAGGACGCCGAAGAGGGTTCTGGCTTCTTGGCGGAAGCGCGTCCATGTATCTGTGCTTGTGCAGTGTGTGAGGTGGTTATACTCGAGACGCATAGGGTAGGACCATACGGTGCGGCCGAGGGTGGCGGTTTCGTCGGGGGTGAGGTGGGTGGGGGAGGCGTGGAGGGACCATGAGGGGGTGGGGAGGGAAGGCGAGAGGTGGATGGGGATGGAGGGGCAGAATTGTTGGAGGGTTGCGTGGAGGATTTGGAGAGGGGTGATGGGGTGTGTGGATGGGGTGAGGATGTCAGTGCGGCCAAGGAGGGTGAGGGGGATTTGGAGGCGGAGGGTTGCGTCCATGGTGGATGAGGTTGGGATGGGTTGACAGGTAGTTCGAGAATGGGATGGATGATGGATGGTGGATGGTGGAGGGTGTACTAGAGTCCGAACAAAGGAAATGGGAAAGTCATGGCTGTGCTTTTGATGGGTTTGCTGAGAGACAAAAGAAGCTAGATGGAATGGTCATGTTTGGAGACAAAGCCAGCCGCCAAAGAAGTATCAGGGCTGCATGAATTTATATCCAATGCGATGGTATTTTTTACACTTACTATGCGAGATTAAGCACTCGCCGTACCTTGTCTATGCTGTCTTTTGCCACGCTCAAGATGTATAACATCAGAGTGGCACCCCTCTCAACAACGCCTTCTACTCCATTAATGCACCACCCTCACGGCCTGGGCCAGAGGCTAGATTGCAGGGGCAGCGCCCGGTACAATAGCTGGGGCGGGAGCTGGCACAGGAGCTGGAGCTGGAGCTGGAGCTGGCGCTGGTGCAGCAGCGGGGTCAACAACAGGAGGCGCCTGCTTGTTATCGACAGCATCGTCACTCTTCTTAGCCCACTTGGGCTCCGTCACCCACTGTGGATCCTCCCATGGACCCGCATCGCTAAGCGGACATCCACCAGGGCAATCACACAACCCACCAAGGTGCTTGGGCAGGTTCTCGGCAGGAATCTGAGCCAACAGATCCTTTTCGTATCCGCTTCCCAAGACGTGGATCTTTGCACTGGTGACAGGGTCAAGGAACTTCTTGACAACGCTGAAGACGCCAGAGAAGCCCCAGGGGGCGTTGATGATGTACATCTTGCCAAGGCGTTCAGGATAGTAGTTCTGGCTGATGGCAGACACGGCGCCTAGATAGCCGTACACAGAGGTGGCCTTGGCGATGCCGACGCCCTTGAGGTCCATGATGGTGCACGAGGTTTCGAGGAGGTAGCCCACTTTGCGGGAGCAGGCGGGCAGACGAGGGTCGGCCATTTTTTCGTATTCGCAGACGAGGTTTTGGATCATGCGCTCTTGCGAGGTGATTTTGCCGAGAGCGGTGAGGTCGACCTTGCCGAGCGATTCGATGTAGACGGGGCGGCCATCTTTGTCTGTCTTGTGGTAGTACTGTGGGTAGTACTCGAACACTTCAGGCCGCTCCTTGTAGTCGAAGGTGCGCACGAGCTCTTCGACGCCGACGCCAGCGTACTCGGCCCGCCACTTCTCGCTGTCGATGAACCTGGCACGTGATCAGTACGGGCCCGGACGCCGTGTTTGGCCTGCATGTGCTGCTTACATCTTCTTGGAAAGCTCAACATTGAACTTGCGCGCACGGAGAAATCGCAGCTGGAGAGGGTTAGCTTATCGGAGACGGTTTCTGCGAGATGGCGTACCATGGTTAGTGTATCGAGGTTCTTGGTGTAGCCGGCCTGCTCCAGCGCACTCCGGAGCTGGAACACCTGGGCATCTTGCTCGGGCGTTGTGTGGCCAGGATGGCCGCTCTGGACGGTGGGGGAAATAGTGGGATAGTCGTAGTTGTCGTATTTGGGGTCGAGGGGCAGCTCCTTTGCTTCAGGGGCGGCGGCCATGGTGTGTGCTGTGTAGAGAAGAGAGTCACAGTCCTGTGTTCAGAGGGCGAGGTGAACTGGCGAAGTCAACAACAGGCGGTGGAGCACTTAGGGCCGTTGTCGAGGTGCGCGGACGTCAATGTTTTGACGAAGGCGGACTAGCACGAGGGAATCGTCGTCAAGCGAGCGGTGCGCCCCTCACCATCTGGGCCCCTGTCCCCAGCGAATGATCGCCCACAGTCGCCGCATGACGGCATCTTTGCCTGGGACATGGGCTGCACATGTACCCCCAGCAGCGAACTCTGGGAATCGCCATCGTTCCGTTGAAGAGCTATATATTTCATACACGAGAGGAAAAGTACAAGCCAAAAAACAAACCCCTGCGAGTCCCTCAATAACAATCCAGCCAAATCCCCAAAACCCCCCGCACGTCGAGAAAAGAGCGTAGAGATCCATCCGGGCCAAGAAACAAAAGGCTATCCGCTAGGTACCGCCAGACCACGGAAATCTGCAAACATGATGTGAGATTCTTGTTACCTGCATGGCCCGTTCCTCCCAGATGACATGGATGGTCAGATCGTGCATCTTCGGACTGGACGAGCTCCCTGCAAAAAAAAAAAAAAGAGAACTGTATCGCACGCAAAAGACATTCCTCAAAAACCCCCTTTGACCCCAAAATTGGCAACATATAAAATCGTGACCAACCTAACACCGAGCAGATGATATCAGGAAACCACGCCCTACACCGGCTTATCAACAGCTTGTGGCCCCAAATCCTCCCTTTGGCCACCAAGCATGACTTGATCCCACTACTATGGTCTTTGGCCTCGTTCCCGGTTAGAGTTCGACCCAAAGTCAACTTCCGATATCTTCTTTTCTTTCCGTTGTCCCTTGACGATATATTGCGCATACAGTGCTACGTGGTCGCTAGGGAAATGGTAGTTGGGAAATCCTGGTACTCGTCGAAGATAGTCCTTGTCAATGTCGCCAAGGAGACCAACCACTTGGAGCGTGTTTGTCGAGTACCAGATGTAGTCCAGGACGCCTTGAAAGTGAGGGACATAGTTAGTGAATGCTAGCTCCCCGATCGCAGAGTAGCTGGATTTGAGGCTGAAGGGATGAGAGATACCGTCTCGGGTGAAATTGCCATACTTTCGACTCCCGAGGTCCTGGTGAGAGTGGGCTATTGTTCCTTGTGTGATAAGATCGTAGACACCCGAGTGGGGCACAGAGTTGAAATCACCGCATAGGAGAACCGGAATTTGTGCACCGTCTGAATATTCCTTTGAGGGACCTGGTTCCTGCATTGGCTCTGCTTCCTTTCCGTCTTCGCTATCGCCATTTATAAAACGATAGACTGCCTTATCCTTGCAAGGGGGGAACTTGGCCCACTTGGTAGCAAACTTTGAGATGCCCTCCATGAGAATTGCAACCTGCACAACTTTGACGTCGGTGAAGGCCGGATTCCAGAAGACGTGGGCAGTGCCAACGATAAACCGCGACCCTGTCACCCGGTTCTCCAAGAAAGCAACAACACCGATATCATCTCGCGGCATGACGCGGTTGAAGATGTCGTGTTCGCCTTTCATATCAGGTCTGTTAATGGCAGTATTGGCAAAGTCGATGAGCTGCTTGTCTAGCAGAATGTATCTGCGACGATTAGTAACCACAAATGTGTCAACTATGCAGGGAAACTCACTTGCTGTTCTTGTAGAAGATGGCACACCCATCGACAAGCTTCGCCTCTCTTTCTGCCATTGTTCGTGCCCTGGATTTTGGCCAGAAGACACCCTTGTAGTCGTCGTGTGCAAGTGACTCTCGGAAGTATTCATTAAAACTATCTTGGTCGATTTCCTGTAGGCAGACGATGTCGGCATCCCGCTGCCTTAGTTCGGCGAGGATGAGTTCTCTACGGGTTTCCCAGGCTAGAGCAGAACTTGGTGCGTATCCGTATTGTGACTGTGTGCAGTATTTGTCACAGAGAATGTTGTAACTCAGTGCTGAGATGGTTTCTTGCGTAGGTTCTTGAATCTCGTCGAGTACAATCCAGTCTCGCTCCGGCGGTGCCTCGGGGCCTGGGGCGGTTTCACGGAAATGTTTGATGAGTTCGGATGTGCCCTGTTCCATTATGATCTGCTTCATGTCGTCGGGTACTGGGTTACCTTCGATGCCAAGCACTTCCAGTTGGTACAACGAGCCGAGTTCGTACGGAAGATTGGTTAATTGGTTGTCAAAGACGAGAAGTTGCTTCAGGTTTACGAGCATGCCGACTTCCGGAGGCAGATAGTGGAGGTTATTGAGAGAAAGGTCCAGGTGGGTCAGGTTTCTGAGCTGTCCAATGGTCTGATGAAGATACGAGAGCTTGTTAGAGTTAAGATACAGCTTGGTGAGAAAGGTATAGTTAAACAGAGTGTGCGTGATGACTTTGAGGTTTTGGCCGCCAAAGTCGAGAATGGTCCAAATGTGGTTGTCCTTGCCATCCTCGGCGCGCGCAGGTCTATTGCGATCTTCCTTGTCGGCCTCCTTTTGCATGCCGTTCGTTGTGCCAGCTACGACGCTTTTGCTCACACTCGGGTGGATTCTGGCGTGCGAGTGCGACTGGGTCATTTCGCGCGCGACCTGAGCCATGCGCAGCTGCTCTGCCCAGTGCTCGGTTGGCGGCTTGTTGAGCGCGCTGTGCGCGCTGTTTGGAGTGCCGTTTTGGAGATGTGCGGGCGCAAAGTGAGGTTGAGCATTCGACATGCCGCCGCTTGAGATGTTGTGCTGGTGGTTGTATTGGCCTCCATGGGCGGCGGTGGTGTGGTCTTGGTGTTGTTGGTGGCCGTGCCCATGGTGTTGGTGGTTTTGGTTGTGCTGGAACGGCTTGCCCAGGTTCATCTGCATGCCATACGCCTGGTGGCCTGCCCGGCCGTTCATCATGACGCTGTGGCCCTGGTGAGCATGGCCCTGGTTGAACATGGTAAACTGCTGAGGGGACTGGCGCCCGGGCGATCGCGAGGGGGAGGGCGTGTCCGGGTTGGTGAAGGGCGTGCGGCCGCTAGTGTTTGTGGGCGAGCGTACGCGTGCGGGGAGGTTTCGGATGTTCTGCGGGTAGAAGGTCTGGTTGGCTCCCCTTGTGTACAGCGAGTAATCTGCCATCTACGGGAGTTGCAGCGCAAGCGATGGAGAGTCCCGGGGGCGGCAGCGGTGGCTTAAGGTGAAAGCCCCGGGACGAGGGCGCGAGAGAGAGCGTCAGGTGGGTGGCAGGGGTCGGGCACGCGGTTTTCTTCTTCTGAACATGGGCGCCCGTACTACTCCTCGACATGAGCGTGCGCTAGAGACGGCGGCACGTGAATCGCATGTATCCACGGCCGTGGCTGGTGGTTGGCAGTGGTCGGATGGGATGGGCTGCGAGCGAGACGGCCGGGCTGCACGGGGCGGCGGGTGGTGGGCAGCAGCCTGTGGGCGCGCCAGAGTCAGTGGCCGCGGCGGTATAGACAGGGCGGGCAGCGGTGGTGGTGGGGGAGGGGGGAGGGGAGAGGGGGGAATGGAGCAGGTGGAGGAAGAATAAGACCAGAGCGGCGCGCACGTACAGCGCCGGGTGGTGGGGCAGGGTGCGGCGAGAGCAAGGTGGATGGACAGGTAGCCTCAATTGCGCCAGAAGAGCAGGCCGGAGGACCAAGGGCAAACGCTGGGAAGAATAGAGAGCGTAGGTGTGTAGTGATGCTGCTATGGCCGGTAAAGCTTCACGTCTGCATTGGGCAACCTCTTGGTTCCGCTGCGGTCACGTGGCCTTGGTTTGAAACGCGAAAAACAAGCATGGAACCTGGCCAGCTGGTTCTCCCCATGACCTGTCTACGCGTGCGCAGCAATCGGTTGGACACAGGCGAAGCAAACAATGCTGGGCTGCCACTAATTGCACCTCGCACGCGCATCCTCTGCAGCCTGTATTACTGTGCCTGCCCACCAAAGTACAGTACAGACGGCATCTCACTACACACCCATGCAGCGGCTGGCTCCGCTCATGCAGCAGACGCCACCTCGAATCCAGAGCCCTCAGCCGGCTGGTTCGCGTGCCCAGCTCACCTATTAGTGTTGGAAATCTAGGGAGCCAGACACTGGCGGCCATGATTGGAAGCCCGTCGGTTCAATTGCACCCAACTCCTCACCTAAGCTGGGCCAACCCTCAACCGGACCATGTACCTACTTAGACTGCCTGTCCTCTGTCCTCTGTCCTCCGCGATGCCAGCCCTCTCCCTCGGCCCCTCTGCTATCTGCTCCTCGCCTCTGCTGAGCTGCTGCACCCGTTGCCGGCCCCGTTCTGCCGTGCCTGCTGCTCGTCTATTTCTTGCATTCTGCTGACTCGCTTATCACTCGACTAGAGACTAGAGAGAAGGCCAATATCGACCGCCCGCCAAAAACAGTGGGGCCACTGTTGGACCATGGGGGACTGGCTGCTCGTCCGTACTTTCGGATGACGCTGAGGGCATGCTATCGTGCTAATCTGAAACCTAGTATCGCTACTCCGGCGGCAATGCTTGCAGCACGCCCATCCGTCCTAAAACCGCCGAAGCAAAGCAATGGGACCTGACCACCACCGACGCCCTTGGTAGAACCATCTCTCGCGACTCCGCCTCTGCCGCCTCGCCAGCACCACGAGTCTCCGGCCTTCCAATGGACCCTGCCAGGGGCTCCATCTCCAGCGCCTCGACTACCCAGAGTGCCAGAGACGACATCGCAAACACGTCTGAGCCTTTCACCCTGCGCCATGGCCGTCGCTACCTACGCAACGTGATGCAGTACCCTCTGCCATGCGACCTTCCTGAGCTGCAGCGCCAGAATCTGCAGACTCTCCTTGCCACCTCTATCTTCGGCCGAGCCCTGTGCTCTACGCCTTCGCCACAGAACCCTCCACGGCGTGTGCTAGAACTCGCCTGTGGTTCAGGCTACTTCTCTTCGCTCTGTCACGAGTATCTCGACAGCTTGGGCTTCGAAGATGTCTCCTTCACGGGCCTGGACATTGCCCCAGTAGCGGGGGACTTGCAGCGGCAGGGCATAGACTGGACATTTATACAACATGACCTGCGCAAGTACGTATAATCGCCGTTCCTAGTTAAGTGTGGTCTTGCTAACTATGCCTCTCGCAGGTTCCCATTACCCTTTGACGACGACGAGTTTGACATTGTCATCATGAAGGATCTGAGTATGGTTGTTCCACTCGGCGTGCCGTCGCAGCGAGTTCTCGACGAAGTAATACGAATCTTAAAATCTGGAGGGACCCTAGAAGTCTGGGAGACAGACCATATCATTCGATCTATCTTGCCCCATCCACTGCCGCCGCCAGGAAAAAATCCACATGAATATGCGTGCGCCGTGTCCACAGGGACGTATTCGATATCCCCCACAACGCCGTTTACCGAGGTACAGAACAAATATTTGCAAGATTCCAATATGTGGATCCAAGAAGCGCTAGATCGCCGAAAGCTGTCGCCAACACCATGCGCACGTATCTCGCAAATCCTGCTCCAAGAAACCGATACGCTCTATGAAGTTCAGAATCGCAGGGTAGCTATTCCACTTGGGGAGCTGCGCTGGGAGCGTGAGCAAGCGGGCGAACGGAACACAGCAAAGCGACGGGGAAGCGAAGCAGGCAAACTGAAAAAGGGAACTATGACTTTTGATAGCGCTACGCTCACGGAAGAGCAAGCAGCCCTGCGTTACACAGCATTGCTAGTTGTCATTCAGATGATTGAGAGTCTTGAGCCGCTCCTAAAGGATGTTAGTGGCAAGAACCAAGAAGAGTGGCAAAGATGGTGGTAAGTCCTATGAAGTCGAAGGCAATTTCTTATAGCAAGCTGACACGACACAGGGGATCGATGATGACGAATCTGCTGGAGCAAAAGGGTGCATCGAGCGGAGAATGTCTAGAAGTGGGTGTTTGGTGGTGTAAGAAAGTGTAAAATCTCGCAGGCGTACCGTTGATTTTGTGATATCCCGGCTCACCAAGGCCACTGTTGACTCTGATGCATGTGGAGGGTTCAACTATTCTATCGTATCGTATCGTATCGCTGACGCAGTGTGCGATACCGCTTCAGGTAGTACCTACGAACATTAGTGACAATGATGAAGCGCTCGACCAGACATACAGCGCTTCAATCTCTGCAAGAAACAGTTAGCACATGGACGTACAAGTCAGCAGCAATAGAAGCTAACCCTTTTTCACAAACTCTGCCCGCTGTATACCCTTCTTGATCTGCTCCTCGTCCGTCAAGTGCCGCTGGCTCGCAAACGCCCTATGCAGCCGCGTCCGATAGTACTTATAACCCTGGGGATATTCCCTACCCATAAACAACAACTCTATTCATTCAGCCAAAACGTCATATAACGGTGAGCATATATATATATATATATATATATACATACCTTTGTACACGCGAATCACCTGGTTCCGCAGCGCAGGACTCGTCGAAGCCATAGTTATGCCGACAAGTGTAATGTAGAGCGGTACAGTTAGGTTCAGAGCGAGCTAGACCCAAAACCAACACTGACGTAGGTAATGGCTAGCCTCGGCATCCGACCCATTGCCCATTGCCCATTGCGCCATGGCCACACACACACACACATACACATGCATACCCACCTTTATCTATCAACCATCCTATTCTTCGCCAACGCACCATTTCGCAGATCCAAAGCGCTCTCCGACATATATCGCCATGCGAGCACTTTTTGCGCGCTCACCGCTCTTGCATATGCAAGCTGTCTCGCGTGCTCATGTTCGATTCCAGTCGGGCGAGGCGCATGCTGCGCTGAATCCGCGGTGGCTATCGGATGTCAAGACACGGATTGGGAAGTGCATCATGTTTGGCATTGGGCGTGAGCAGACGCAAGAAGCGGGGTCAATTTTGCAGGAGATTGCTGCGGATTGGAGGGAGCTTGTTGCTGGGAGTGAGGGGTTTTTGACGGGTAAGGCGTGGAGGGGGTTGTATCGGCAGGAAGTGGTGTGGGGGGAAATGGTAGGTTTCGTTGAGCGTCTATCTGTTTTGGATGTAGAGGCTAATATGGGGTTTTTGGTGTAGGATAGCATGGTAAGACATGGGCGAGTTGCACGAATTATGATATGGTAGCTGATTGATTTCAAGGGTAGGATTTTGGGTTAGATGGTGATGATTAGAATGTGCTAATGGGTGGTAGGACACGTCAACAATGTTATGTACAACCGATACGCAGAGTCGGCTAGAGTCAATTGGACTCGCAACTTCGCGGCGAGCGACCCAGAGCACGAAGCTCAGTGGATGGAGCTCATGACACCAAAGGGCGTTGGCCTTATCTTGCGAAGCATTACCACAAACTACAAGTTTGTAAGTGATGGTTATTGTGAATTAGCGAACTCGCTAACGAGGAGCAAACTTTAAGCCGATGCAATGGCCTGATAGGTGAGTGAAGTATAAACTCAGGCAACGATGCTAGGCGGTGGTTGACGTGCATGTTGGTAGGGTGACGGTGCTGCATAAGCTGAGGAGCAAGCCGCAACCAGATGCCGACCACTTCCTACTGGACGTGTTGATATTATCAGAACGACATCGTCGCCCCGCAGCGCGATGCGTAGAAGATATTGTTATATATGATTACAACAAGGCAAAGAAGAGCCCGCTAGCGCCTTTTATGGTTGCCAAGTTCAAAGAGGCATTTGATCTGCAAGAACAAGCAAGGGAAAAGCACAGTGCCAGGGTTAGAGGCTTGATGGAGCGCGTGCAGCGGTTGGAGAAGAGCAGCTGGGACAGAGAAGACGCAATCGAAGACATGGGAAGTACATAGGCAGAGAGGTCTTAAGAAGGCATGGCGTGAGCAGTTTCAAAAAAAGGCCTGTCCCGGTGCGGTGATGTGCATGCCCGTTGGGCGCATGACGAGTGGATTTTCCTTAATTGCACGTCACACGGCGCTGCGATTGGTGAGAAGAGGGATCAAGCTTCGAGACGGGCTCCTTGCGGGCCAGGCGACAGGAGCGGGAGATGCAAGCCTTCCGAGAAGAGGAAATAGATTTGGACAAAAAGTTCCGAGGCATGGCTACAGCAGGTAGCGACGGGCAATACGAGCGGCGCGCAGATGTGCAAATGCAGGCGGGCGAGGATGCGCTCGATAGCTCAGGTCGGCAGGCCGGGTGGTAAAGCATCAGCTCATTCGCTGCGAGGGCGCCGGGGCCAGGGGTGCCCAGGGCAGGCAAATGAATAGCATGAGGGTAAAAACGGGGCGTGATGCAGAGTGATTTGTCCAGCAGCGAGATCGATCAGGCATTGCCGTATCATGGCATGGCACAAAATGCCGGCCTGGCTTCGGCGACCACGATCTGCGGAGCCAGCCCACATGCAAGCGCAGTGGTGACATGATGCGCGTGCTAAGGTTTGACCTGACGGCAGTGGGGAAAAGTGAAAAGCAAAAAGCGAAAAGGGAAAGCGTGCAAACGCGAAAACGCGAAAACACGAACATGCTCCAGAGGCAGCGCAGAGGCAGCGCAGAGGCAGCGCAGAGGTGCATGGCGGCGAGGAGCCAAAGGACGAGTAAGCACATAGCACGTCTTGGTGTACTTGTGCTGCCGTTGGTGGTACATGGCAATGCAATGGCAGACAAAGAGGCAGCGGTGCGGCCGCTAGTGCGCCAAGTCTTCTGGCAAGCCTGAATGGCTTAGCCCGCCCAGCTCGCGCCGTGTGATTCAATGTTCCTCCTCTCCCTCGCTCCTCTTGCATACCACCACACGACACCCCCAGGACCCCCCACCACAACCACCCCGCGGCCGCCCATCTTCCGCTCTGGCTCGTCCTGTGCAGCAGTCGAGTCGGCTCGGGGAGACCGCCCGCCCACCGCACCGCCTTCTATGGTAGCGAAGGCGAAGAGGACCACGGCGAACGCCCATGACAAGCGGCACGAGAATGGCAATGCGGCCCCGGGCAGGCGCATTACCAAGCAGAAGAGCTCCTCCCACCTCAGCGGCAACCCCATAGCCACCCCAACCCGCTCCTCCGCCGCCGCCAGCCATGTAGACTCGCCCATGACGCACCCGCCCACCGCCGCCTCGGCCCCTGCCCACGACATGCCCCCGGCCGCCATGCCCATGTCGCCGCTGGCCGCCCTCGAGCGTGCGCGCGCCGCCTCCGACGCCTCGCTCGACGCTGGCGACGCCGCCTCGTGCCGCCTGTTCGACGCTGCCACCGGCTCCTTTGGCTCCGTCGCCGCCTCGGCGTCTGTCTCAGCTCCCCGCCGTCTCGACCATAAGTCCGCTCATGTCTCCATGTCCAGCATGCTCGCCGTCCCTGCCACCATTCTCACGTCCTGTCCTCTGAGGGACGTCCTCGCCATCCTCATCATCCTCCTCCAGCTGCCCCCCACCGTCCTCACTGTTGTGCAGTTCCTGTTCGCTACCCTCACTTTTGTCCCGCCCCAGGCCGGCACCCCCCTCTCCGCCCTGTCCGCCTTTCCCTCCTTCACCGACATCTTCCAAGGCTCCGGCGGGACCCCTTCGCTCTTTACCACCATCTTTGCAGACGCCTTCATACTCGTCATATGGCTCATCTTGTGGGTGCCTGTGCAGAATTTCTTCCTGGACCTTGCACAGGCAGTCATTGCCATTGCCCTTGGAGGCGCTGCTGCTGGCAAGAATGGCACCACCAACAGCATTTTCATCTGCTTTGTCATCATTCTTTCTAACCACCTCTTCAAATTTAGGCCTCTCCGCCAGCACATTGTCCACTTTCTGTGGACGGGGCTTGCCCGGGGAGGCCTCGACTTCCTGACGAGTCAACCGAGTACGCCAACCCCCTCACTAGAAGGCTTCTCATCACCCCATGGATGGCCCCGTAGCCTCTTGGGAATTCACATTTTAGCCCAAGGTGTCGTTCGCATCATCCGTCGTTCTCTCTCTAGACGGGACGTGACTCCAACCTTACCCACTGGCAAGAAGACGGACCCCGAAGCTGGTGTGCCTCAACGCGCCAACTCGACTGCGCTCGATCCGACTACCGATGTGCCCAACTCATCTAGTACCGATGGCCGGCCTCCAGGGCCATCCCCTGCAGCACATTCGAAAACGGATAAAGCGAGTAGCTCGAGAAGGAAGAGGAAGCAAGCTACTCATGTTCGCAGTCAGCAGCCATTTTGGGCCGCTCTTGCCAGTACAAAAGTTACAGTTTTGAAGGAGATGGAAAGTAGCCGAGCGGCAAACGATGCCGATGAGGCTAATGCAAAAGACGCAAATCACATTGGAAACGCTGTTTGGAGATCGGAGGATGATCGTGTTTGGGTTTCAGAAGTCGGCTATTCCGACATTTCTTTTCGTGTCAGTTTATATTCCGGGATCGAATTTCAAGCGGGGCTTGAGCAAGATGCAAGTCTTGGGTCGGGAATCGACAAATCTAAGCCATTTTACATTCGTGTGAATGGCGCCGACTGGAGCTCCACTAGGATTCGACAGACTACTTCGCTTGGATATCAGGGTCAAGAGGGAACAGGTTTCTGGGTGGGCGAGATTTTTGGTCTCACGGCTCTGTCAAACTACTATTGCGAGTTTGTTCGGACTGTGGACGGTGAAGTCTTTTACTCAGCAAGCCTTATTACCTCGGCCAGCCCAGTAGCCGAATTAGGTACGTGTAATGGCGTACGCCGTGGTGGTATGGCTCAGAAAACTAATCAACAACAGCCTCTGTTGCTTCTCCACCAGCACATCAAACTCTACGCCCGTCATCACCTACGACTACTTTGAAAAACTCGATCGCCGCAGCCGACCAGCAATTACAGGAGTATCGCAATCGCTTAAAGCGGAACAAAAAAGACCACAAAACCGCCATTAGTACTATTCGAAAAGAGGTTGAAACTTTGGGTAACCGACTTGCCAATGCCGGAGGAAGTGATGAACGCCAGCGCCAGCGTGTCCTGCAATTCACGCAAACCATACGCCAAGCTGACGACTCTGCCGCTGATTATGCCCTTCAGGCCGACAACCTTGGAGATATCCCAGAAGACGAAGCTCAGGAGGCTGCAGCCAAGAAAGCAGAATGGAAGAAAGAGCGCGACAATAAAAATGCCATTTCCCGTGAATTCGACAACATTAAGACCGAGATTGAGCGCCAGATTCAGAGCATCGGGTCCGACGTGGCAGGTTCGCTTCAAAAGAGGGAACGTCTTCAGCAACGCCTTACCAGACTTAACGAGCAGCACGATCGACTTGTTACAGCCAATGCTGAGGGTTTCACCGCCATGCAACGGAGGGAGCAGGAGCGTACTGCTCTACGGCACCAGCGTGCTGACGTGGAGAATCAATATCGTAGCAATATCAATGGCTACGAACGACGCACCGAGGAGCACAACATTTCGACAACGCAGATCATGCAGACAATCCAGCACTACGAAGATCTTCTTCTCCAGCAATCCCAACAGCACATGTCCGTTCCAACCACTCCCGATGGCCCACTCCCAGGCACCAGCATGTCTCCTCACCCCAATGCTTTTACCAGCTTCACATTCCCATTGCTCAACTCTCACATCAACAGCACGCCAAGCTCCCTACGCAATGGACGTGGTCGCTCCTCCTCAATGCTTTCCAACATCTCCGGCTTCACTGACGGTTTCGACGAACCTCGCTCTCCATCTGGGTACGCACTGGGCAACCCATTCAATGCCCCTCTGCTTAATGGCCACAATGGTAGTCACGGCAGTGGTAGTCTTAGCTCCGGTACCTCGAGCCAGAGCTCTAGCCAGAGGGATCCGATGAGTCCTGTACAGGCAATCAAACCGGTCATGTTACGCAGTCCTATGAATGGTAGTGCAGGGTTGATGAGTCCTATTGGTACGGGGAGGTGAAAAACGCGATACGGTTTTTGTTCTTTGTGGTCTTTAGGTAGTGGATCCAATGTGATATTGCGTTCTTTAACTTGTGCATTTGTGGGTGTGATATCATCTGTGGTGGTTGGTGGACAACCCGTATTGTGCATGTGTGACTCAAGTCTGTGTTACTGTGATTTATCAGATTCAGGACTCACCATTTCTCAATCAATATTTTGGTGAAGAGTACAAGGCAATGATGAAAGTATGAGAATTGTCTCTAGCAAGATGTGAGTAGCAAGTAGGTATTTTATGAGTCAATCCACTCCTGTGTGGTTAACTCGGTAAAAAGGCGGCCAAGGTCCCCTCACAAGCCCTCAAACGTACCCTTATCACCGCCATCCCAACCCCCCCCCCCCCGACCTATACCCAAGAATAGCCAGGTCGTCCATCCACAACTAAAAAGCCCCCTCCCCCCCCCATACACACACACACACACACACACACACACAATACGTCAGAGTCCCATACTGAGCCCATCTCACCACCTCCCCGACGCTCCAACCTCTCACTACCCACCCACCTCCACATCTTCCCCCCTCACAACATCCAAGCACGCCTCCAACTTGTGCAAATACTTGCCAAACCTGCCAAAATTGGCGGTATCTATTCCCTTGGTGCACGTAATCAAGTCATTTGCAATCGCGTGCAGGAAGTCGTATCGGCGCTTGGTCTCTGTGTACACGCGGCGGATATTGTCTTCCTTCTTGTTGGTAGTGCTGGGTCCTTGCTGGGACGAGAGGGTCTGCGGTGATGGCGGCGGTGGGAAGTGTGCGGATAAAGGTGTGGGAAGAGGCGGCTGGGAGGGTGTTTGGGACTTGAGACTGTCGTTTTGTGTGGTGAGGGCGAGGTTTGTGGATTTCAGAGTGGATATTTTGTCGGTGAGTTGTTGGTGCTCTTCTTTTGTAGCGGTTTTGAGTTCGTTGTGTTGGAGATGGAGGGTAAAGTGCTCGGCTTTTAGCTTTGAGTGGGTCGATTGGAGGATTGCGAGTTGGTGGCGGAGGTCCTCGCGTTCTTGGGTGACAGCTTCGAGGTCCTTTTTTAGTTGGGAGGTCTCTTTTGCTTGAGAAGGTGTGATGGTGGGTCGTTTGTCTTTGCCTGACTGGGGTTTCCTTGGTGGCCGAACCTGTTCATCCTGGTCTTCGTCCTTCTCCTCTTCAGTATCAGAGATCTCGAAGATTGGTTGCGGCATAGAGTCCACTAAAATCAAACCTTCGCTACTCCTAAGCTTCCTTATAGTGCCTGCCTTTGCCTCCGTTTTGCTGGCTTTAGAAACTCGCCCGTTACCATCGCGGCTCTTGGAAGCGAGTCGTTTTCGTGACGCGAGTTCACCAGACTTACCCTTGTTTAGAGCGTTGTTCTTACTTGGTGATTCAATCGGTCTGCTGGTCTGTTTTCGGCGAGCCATACTGTTTGTCTTATGGAATTCGTTGTATTTGAACCTCTTGTCTGAGAAATCTTCACGCACAGGGCGTAGCACGTGCGTCTGGTCTCGGTCTCTGAGTCTCTCAGAAATACAATTCCCTTGAGCGCCTAACTGAGTTAGTCCTGTCACATGCCGCACCGTGAGGGCTGATGTAACTGGTGCTAATTCATCTGCATAGGTTTGTTCTCGAGTAAAGAGAAGCGTGTCAAAAAGATCAATCCTAGGAGGTGATTGAGAACGAGGTGTTGATTGCAGTGAAGAAGTACCTCGCCGGGGCGAAGAAGAGTATAAGTGATCTGAGCTGTCGCTCGCAGAATCAGATATGCGTAAGGACTGTGGATGACTGGTAAGTATGCGGTTCTTATACATGCTGTAAGCTTTAACAGAGTCTTCGATCTTTAATTGTAGACAACATGTAGCGAAGTGATAGAGGAGAAAGTAAACGGGGGCGTACACTACTAGAAATCCAGATAGCATGCAACGATGGCTTGCGCGCTATACCTAGGTAGTGCTGGGCGGTGAGGTAATTATTCTGATTGCAGTTGATAAATATGTGATTGTTGCAAAGCAGCAACCAGACCAGTAGTTACAAGCAAGCTACTTATCAGGATCTAATCGGCGGTGCTGTCGGGTAGAGAGCCAACAAATAGCGTGGTAGAAGCTCAGTGTACTAAGAGAGGATGAACTGCTGGCATTTCAAAGCTCGTGAGGTGAAAGTAGCTCTATGTGATATAAGGAGAACTAGTAGTGGTAAGTTTGCGCGACACTAGGTCGCGGCAACGAAACGACCACTAACCCCAACCCAAACACTATGGTCCCTTATACATATGATATCCCTAAAAGCCCATCAGAATGCCCAATCGCGTCTGCCCTCGCGCGCCTAGACCAATATATGCTCTAGTAATACATACAACCATGAACCCCACTAGGAAAACAAAGGTGAGAGCACCATACAATCAATACAACATACGACAACACCTCCGACTACTAATACATGTCCAAAGACTCCTGCCTATCGCCATTTCTAGAACTCCCAACTACGCTCTGTCGTCCACTTCTACCTGTGCGACTTCCAGTGCGACTTTCAGCGCGACTTTCAGCGGCTGATGCGCTTCGGTGTATAGCCTCTACTTCCTCACCGTCCCTCAACTCCCTTTCTTTCTCAAGCATGGCCCTCAAGTCAGCATTCTCTTCAACCTTCTGTTCTAATCGCTTCCTCGCACCACTACGATCATTAAGTCTGGCCTCTCGCTCGGCCTTCAAACGTCGCTCCAATTCTTTAAGCCGGTGAATCCACTTCTGTTCGCTAGGTTGAAGAGGAACAGATGCGGGATATGGATGGCCTGGTGGTTGGTTCTGTAGATGTTCCACAACGGAAGCTGAGTGTGAGCGGAGGAGCGTTTGCGATATGCTAGCGCGTTTGGAAGAACTAGGCGAGCCGTTGCGGGAGGGTGAACGGCTGATGACTTCGCCGGGCTGTGCTGTTGAGGTAATTGCGCGAAGGGTCTGGATTTCTGTGCGCAGAGTCTTGTTCTCAGACTTAAGTTTTGTAATCTCTGTAGAATTGATATCGACCAGTCCCCCACGGACAGTGCTTGGTCTGCCAATAGACATTGACTGTCTTTGGGCTTGTACAAGCTTTTCGAGTTGGTCAAGTCGCTTCACCCGCACATCTAGTGTATGCTCTAGGGTCTGATAGTCGCGAACCAGGTCCTTCTCCATACTTCGTATCCGGATCTTGAAGCCACCAATGATACCTTCAACAGTCTTGACTGCAAGGATCATGTTCTTGTTGAAGCCTTGAATATTTTTTGATATAAGTTCCATCGAAGTAAGCTCACCATTGACAAGGGCGTTGTTACGGCACCACTCAGCGCCGCATAGGGTTGACAAACGATTCCAAAGGGCGTAGAGCAGATTGTTGCGCTCGAGCAGTTGTTCTTTATACTGTTTCTCAAGACCATGTAGTTTCTGACGATCCTGACTACGGAGGGTCTCCAGCTCGAGAACCCGTGTCTCATGCTGTTGTGCAGTCCTCGTGACAGTTTGATGGCCCCGCCTAGTAGTTTCGAACACATTTTGATCCTGGCGCCGGGCATGGCGCTCACGCTCTAGTAACTCTGCAAGGCGGCGACTTTCTAGACCGCTATCTTCTAGCAAAGTATCTCGAACACGAAGTAGTCGATCCTTCTCAGCGAGGTCGTTCTTCGTGACATCGAGTTCCTGCATAGTGACCTCGAGATCTCGTTGCAATTTCGTGATATCCTGAACAATGAGTCAACATATCGCTTGAAGATGAGAAATATGCGACTTACCTTGAAAAGGCTCGACTTAGAGCCATTAAGATTACCGAGAGATTCACGAAGACCGAGCTCAAGTTCCTCAAGCCTTTGCTTCCAGGTAGACGCCTCGACCTCCTTGGTAGATAAGTTCTTCCGTAGCCTCCTACCATCTTCTTTCAGCTTATTCAACTGTGTATTAAGATCATTGATAATCTTCTCCACTTCTTGCTTCTCTTGGCTATCGAGAGCGTCACGTTGTTGTCGTTCCTCAGCAACTCGTTCTTCGAGGTCTCGGAAGCGTTCTTGTCCATCTTGTATGGTGATCTGGGCGTTGTTGAACGATGACTCCAGGTCACCTATCTTGATTTTGTCGCCCTCTTGTTCTTCACGCAAGAAGTCAATCTCTCCCTGGCAAGACTCCAACTGAACTTCGAATCGTTCAGCCTTCAGCCTCTCGTCGTTCAGAAGTTTGTCCTGTCTACCTAATTCCTGATTGGCGTCTGTAAGCTCGGTTTCGAGGGTTTGGATCTTCCGCAGGCTTGCGTCTCGGTCGTCTTCGAGGTTCAATAGACTCTCACTGACATGCTTCATCTCCACTTGTAACGCGTTGAAATCCTCAGTTGTGTTATCGAGGTCCACAAGGAGTCGCTCATACTCCCGGTGCTTCTGATCGAGATCGATTTGTAGCTTTTGCACTGTTTCAAGTGCTTCAGCCCTGAGCTCCTCACATTCTTGTTCTTTGTCTTGCAGCATCTCTAGCGCTTCGTCTCTTTCGTGGGATAGTGCTTGGAGATCCTCTGTGGAAGCATCGATTTCCTTTTCCAGCTCTGTGATCTTATTTTCCGCAGTTTCGAGCATATCTAAGTGGCCATTAAGTTGATCGTCAAGCTCTTTGTACGACAGTTTCATCTGCGACAACTCATCTCGTAATGCAGCGTACTTGGTTTCGAGATCCTCGCGATCGGGATCACTCATCTGAGTCGCTCGTGTTCCGCCGCTGGCTCGAGAAACAGACCTCATGTGGTTGCGGGATATCGATCGTTCCAAGATGCTATCGCCAGCGGTTGACCCACTATCTCCACGACGGATAGTCAGCTTCAGGCCCTCGTTTTCTTCTCTAAGCCGCAAATTTTCGCGGTTTCTTGACGTAAGCATGGAAACTTGGGCATGTAGATCCCGTTGCAGTTTCTCGTTGTTATTTTGCAACTGGTCTACCAGAGTTCCGCTTGTGCCACCAGCAGACAGGGATTGGCCTTGCTCGTTGCCATCAGACCCAGAATTCGAATGGGTGGTAAAAGTTTGATGAGCTAGCCGAGAGCTGCTATAGACCTTGTTAAGGTGATAATTAGGTGTGGATTGGCGTTGGAAGTGCATATTCTGTTCCTTTAGTCGCTGTACCTCCGCACGGAGGTTTTCGCTCTCGCTCTCGGCTTGCTGACACCGTGTCTCGACCTGTTCACGCCGCGCGCGCTCGTCCTCGAAATCCTCCTTCCACATGTTGATTGCCTCGTTAAGACCAGCAGATTCGCCTGGTGGGCTCTTTTCTCTCATGGTCTTGATGTAATCGGCCATACGCCGGTTGTCAGCCTCTTTCTGCAGAGCTTCCTGCTGCCATTGCTCCACGATCGTCTCTGTGCTCTCTAGGCGCTCACGGAGGAACTCAATCTCTTCTTCAAGTTCGGCATATTGTGGTGTTTGATCATCCTTGCCATCTTCGGAACCACTGCCATTCTCTTTCGTGGGAGCAAGTCCCTCCTCATGGGCCTTGAGTCTACGCTCTAAATCTTTGATTTTCTTACGTAGAGATTGCGTTTCTTTTTTTTCGGTTGCCAGATCAGTCTGCAGTTGAACGTTTTTCGATATCATGTCTTTCACACCCTCGTCTGATCGGTTCTGGAGCGCTTGATCCAGGAAGTGAATCTTCAGTTTGAGGTCGAAATTTTCCTTACTGAGCTTATCGATTTTACTATTTTGTTCCTTTAAAGTCAAATTATGTTTGCCGCGTGTGAAAGGCGTAGCCATATGTCGTTTGTCTGGTGACCGCGAATGCTTCGCCCGGAATTCGCGCGCTATAGTATCAGGCACTTGAATACCTTGAACGTGCCTAGCGATCACAGTATCAGTAGGAGCAGCAGGCTGAACGCTAGGAGCACGCGGTGTCTCAGGAGGGGTAGCGGTATTGAGACTTTCTTCGTCCAAGCGACCCAAGCTGCCGTCAGGATGAAGTAGTCCAGATAATGAGTGTGAGCTGATGCTCCGGTGTTTTTCCCAAGGATTTGCGTCACTGTAAGTTGAAATCGACGATGCAATACTTCCTAGACTTGGCAACCTAGAGAGCCCTAAACTTCCCCTGTGAGGTATTGAACGGGGTACTGCACCACCAGTTTGCAAGGCGTAGTCTGCGCCCAAACTAGCCGTACTTGCACCGTTATCGGAAACATCTGAGCGATTGGTGAATGACGATACGGAGGATCGCTGGCTAGAATGGCGATTGTGTAAGAAGCTTGGTCGTTTTGTCGATCTTGGTGAAGTAATTGCAGCGGACGACGACTGAGGACTTAGCATGCTTTCCATGCTAGGCTCGTGGTCGGATGTAAGAAGTGATGAGTTCTCTTCAAATTGACTGAAGTCGGGAGCTTTCACAGTTGAGGCACTAGAAGTTGGTCGTTCAGAAGGGTCCATGCTCTGGAGTGCAGCGCCCGGGGGAACCTGTGACCCGCCCGAATTGTCTTGCGCTTCAGGCTCTTCCACAATGACCGGTACCCCAGCCGTACCACCCGTGGTAGCCCTGGTCTGGTTTCGCAACGCGGCGTCCGCCGAAGGTGAAGATGGCGCCGCCTCTGAAGTCGAGGTTGTGACATCCGGCGAGTCCTCCGTGTCAAAGTCCAGCCGTCGTGCCGCGGGTGTTTTGTAAGCATCTGCTGGCGTAGGAGGCTCTTGTGACACTATGGAAGAGTTGGGG
The DNA here is from genome assembly GCA_028456385.1 of Ophiosphaerella korrae. Classification (NCBI taxonomy): domain Eukaryota; kingdom Fungi; phylum Ascomycota; class Dothideomycetes; order Pleosporales; family Phaeosphaeriaceae; genus Ophiosphaerella; species Ophiosphaerella korrae. The sequence goes on from JALNQF010000019.1 coordinate 21,060, forward strand.
TCGTGGGTGTCTCCAGCGTTGGGCTTTGTGGGGCTGTTTCCGCCTCGCACCTTGAGTTTCTTTGGCTTTTTCTTTGGCTTTGTCAATTCTTCGAGATTGGCCATGACTCTAAGTAGGCTTGTATCGTCCTCTGGCTTTGCAGAGGAGGGACGCACATTGCCGGGTGAGCCACCGAATAAGTATGTATCGTCTGCTCCCCCATGTCCTTGTGTTGGATCTGGCTGAGCTGCAGACGGTTCGGGCAGGAAACTTGATTCGATGTCCATCAACTGGCGCTTCATCTCGCGATCCTCAAAAACGCTGACGTCGCCCTCGCTTTGTGTGTTGCCTTCGTTGAAGTCTTTTCGTAGGAAGCTATCGTCACTGTCAGTTGGCAGTGGTGGCAGATCCGAGTCGGGCAAATCAGGTGTCTTGACATCCTCGGATTCCGATAAGTCAAGCGCCATTTGGCCTTGGGCGTTAGGTGCTAGAGTGTGAGACGATGGCTCGGCATGGGGCATAGCTGTGTGTGGTGGTTTGCTAGTTGCCGCCGCTATTTCGGCGAGTGCGCGCGCAGCTCGTAGGGCAGTCGCGTTGGTGAATAGTGTTTCGATTCCTTGAGCAGCTCATCAGCATATTGGGAGCGGTCTACCCGGTGAAAGTTCTCCAAAAGCACTGTGGCGCTCTCCCTGCGCGTGCGACAACACACGCTAGACAGCGTGTTTGGGGTGGTCCGTGTCCGTTTGACAACGGGACAACGGCTTCTACATGAAATAACCTCAGCCTTGTATTTTATAGTGCACTATACAAGTATGAGCCTCAGAATTAGCATGGATATCAAAAAGCATGTTCGTATATGACTTGCAACTTTGTTTCTGCTGTGCCTAAATACGTCCTGTTCTCTTCATTGACCCGTATTGTGCGCGCTCCCACTGCGCGTCCAACGCCACATCTGGCAACTACGCCAAAATCCTCCATGCCATTTTGCTGGTGACCATGATGAAATTGCGGTTTAGAACTCTAATGTCAATTCGTATTTCATCCCTCCTAGCCGCCCGAGGGGGGGTAAGCTCGTCATGAAGAGCTCGATTATCATGTCAGATCTTCCATCAATGCTCAAGACTTCGCCAGAGCAGCTTGGGCTCGCTTCTTCTCTTTCCTCGCCCTCCTGTCTTCGGAGATATCATCGTCCTTCTTCTTCTTCTTTTTCTTTAGTGCTGATTCATTCCTCGTATCCCCGTTAGCTTCGCGGTGTTTTCTCTTTTCCTTCCTGGAGGGTAGATTCAGGCCATTCGGCATACCCAGCCCTGCTGTTCCTCGTGGCGTGTTGTCTTCACTATCTGAGTCTCCAAGCGTGCCTACATCCCCATCACCAAAACCAATTGGAAGGAAGCGCATCTTGAGACCTTTTAGCTGTGGTCGAGGTGCACGGATGGTGGACCTGGTGATTGAAGCTGCAGCTTCCGAACCAGTGTTCGGGTCGGCTTGTTTGGAGCTCAGCTGGGGTAGGTTTACGAGGGCCTGGAGATGGAGGCTTTGCGATATTCGTGTACTGACTAGCAATGGTCAATGGGAGTGTTACGATTGATTACGTTGAGCTTACCTGGTTTGTACCCTTTTTGTCCTGGCAACATAATTGCGCATGCACCATCATCACTCTGCCCTTGTGTTGCGAAACCGTAGCTAGTCTCCTTGTGATCCCAAAAACTCTGCCCATTTGTAACGCTATCCAACGGTATCTCAGTCAGGTCTTTCAAAGACACACCCACAGGAACTGTGATGTGCCACAGTTGCTTTCCCTGCAAGCTTTCAAAAATATCTGTGGCTTTCGATCTAGTTTTATCGTTGAAGGGTACTGGATTGTACCCTCTCGGCGGTTCGAAGGTCTGCGCAGGATAGAACTCTACTGCATGTGGTTTCGCTTGTGAGGCATGTCCTTTCCTGCAGCAGAGTAAGTGCTTGACTTGCTAAGGGATGGTATGTTGCATACGTCTGTGCAGGCTTTTGAGCTAGCTGTGATAATCCAGGCGCATCCGACTCGTCGCTAGATGAGCCTGACCCAGCGTCGCTCTGGCTCCAGATCCCTCGTTGGTCTTGTCCATTGACTCTTGTCGGGTGTGATGACGCATCACTTTCACTAAGTGCCTCTGAGCTGGAGAGCTCCGTGGCCTGTGATTGTGTGACCACTTGCTTTGGCGTGGGCTGCTTTGGTGCCGACTTTGGCTTCGATCTGGGATTTGGTGTCGCATATTCTTTCGTACTTGTCTTTGCCTTTGGTTTGGCGACTCCATTTGGCCCATGTATAGCAATTGTAGTCTTAGGCCTGTGTACAATCTGAGCCTTGGGCATGTTCCCACTTGACGAATCGTCATCACTGCCGACAAATTCCTGGCTCAACGATGGTTTCGAAGGTGTGCTTGCTGATTTCAAATTGGACTTGGGCCGTGGCAAGGGCACCGTCGTTCTCTTGGCTTCCTTCATGGTGCGCGTATTTCCATGTCCAATGCGCCGGAAGAGAGTGAGCTTGCTGCAACTTTTTTGTCGGCGAGACCAACATCCACGCTAGCAGGTTCACCTACGCCTGCATGAGCCGCGGGCGCTAAACCCCATCCATAACGCTAAAGAGACACCATTCTCCAACTTTGCGCATGCTCTGATTGACGTTGTAATCGATACCAGCATGCCAGGCAAAAGAAAGAGGGTTGGGGACGCGGCCTCAAGCACCAATATCCCCAGTAAGAGTTATCGATCCAAGCTGCATTCGAACATGCCTTGACTCATAATTGTAGACACTGCGACTACCAATCAAAGACCACAAAGTGCCATTACCGCAGCAAGACTGAAGGCAGAGGCGACGAAAGGAGTCGCCACCCCTGAGCTCATGTTAGATCCAGTAACAGAAACTCCGACGCCTTCGCTGCAGAGCCCAGCACGTGCGCAGCAAGAGTCGGATGATGAAGATGAGGAATCCTTGCCGGTCAAAGAAAACTTCAAACTTTGCAACTGGCAAAATGAATCTCTGAATATTCTGTCCGACACCGAAACAGAGTTATCTATTAAATTGAATAAACACTCCACTATTGCACTACTTGGCGCTTTTCAGTTCAAGGTGTTGAGGGGCGCGATCAACATCAACGGTGCCAACATCGGGCGTTTACCTGGCAATGGTGAGCAGGACCCAGTCTATACTTCATATGCACCAAGTACACATCCTATTTTGAAAATCAGGGGTCTCGACAGTGTGAATCATGTGCGATTCACAAACTGTATTGAGCACAGGCCATTGGCTACTGTCAGCCCATTATTCGCAGACATTTGGAATGTCCCAGTGGAGAAAGAGTGCAGGCGCTCGTTCAGTATCGTACGTATATGTCCACTTGGTTGGCTCCCATTATGTACAGCAGTGATTCGAAAGATATATTGCTTTGAATATCTTCGAATTGAATGAAGCTATATCCACAATGCTACATGCCGCATCAATGAAGTAATCCTGCTAATAAGTGCCGTAGATATCTGAATCTGACGCCGATGCACTTTCTCGACCTCTCAGCCCCGAGAAATGCCCTGAAGACTGGCTTCGTGCTATCGAAAGCTGTGCCATTAGCCCCTCTATCATTCTTCTTGCTGGCGCCTCAGCTTCTGGCAAGTCAACATTTGCGAAGCGGCTGCTGAATCGATTTCTCACAGGCCAGGGCAAAACAGCCCGCCCGGCACGAGCTGTGTGCTATCTAGATCTTGATCCCGCAAAGCCAGAATATGTACCCCATGGCCAGATATCCCTGGTCTTGGTAAGGACGCTCAACCTAGGACCGAATTTCACAAATTCTGTCACCCCATCGTCAAGACGAGGATTAGAAAGAAACGAAATAATCCGCGCTCATGCAATTCCTGCCAATTTTACCAACTACAAAGACTACTACCGTGCCTGTGCGGAGGACCTCCTCCTCGCTTACGGAACACTTCAGTCGCGGGAAACAGGTATCCCACTTATCGTCAACCCACCAGCCTCGCTGTATAACATCGACTTTGATGTTCTCACGAGTCTGCTTATACGACTCAAACCACATCATTTAGTAAACATGGGTGACTCTTCATTCACGGACGCCGAATATACCACAAAACTGAACTCTTTACAAACCATGGTTTCACAATATAGCGGCACGTTTCATAACGTCACAGCACAGTCTTCTATCACGACACCCATGAGAACAGAGGCGGAATTACGCGCTATGCAAATGCAATCGTACTTTCACCTCAATACAACCAGTACCAACATATCAAACATGCTCGTATGGATGGCAAGCCCTTTATCAAAGATCTCGTACTGGGATCTCTGCTTTGAAGAGACAGACAGGCGAATGCAGGATTTTGTTGGCTTTGCAATGTACTCCGAGCCTGTGGAACCCGCATCGCTAATCCAAGCACTAAACGGCTCGATTGTGCAAATCATTGAATCTACTTCGTCAAGCATACCCACGCCATACACAGCTTTACCCAGAACAAACAAACACAAAGTTCCTTACTTTGTAAAGTCTGATCGTACGGGTATGGTGATGCCGTTCGATCCTAGAAAATCAAGGTTGGTATGTACTGCCTTGATTCGAGGGTTCAACTTGGAGGAGAAAACGGTGCAAGTCGTGGTTCCGAAGACACACGAGAGTGTGTTATACAGCCTTTCGCCTGAGCGTACGGTCTTTGTGGGTGGGTGCTGTGAGACTCCAGAGTGGGCCTATGTAGAAGAGACACATGCCGCAAACAGAGCGATAAAGACGGAGGCTTTGCCGCTAGACGAGACGAAGTGTGCACCTTGGGTGGAGGATGCGAAACGCATGAGTGACATGGGGTATTTGAACACTATACGTAGAGTCCGCAAGTTTCAAACTTGATTGGCGTATAATCTGACTTATTCTTGTATGATACAAAGCATGCTTTCCTTCCCATGCCACATCTTTCTACAAGATCATCTTTGGGGGTGCTGTAAGGTATTATTAGCTATTCATAGGAAACGGCTCTTGAATGTACTCACGATCTAGGATCGGGCAAGGCAGGTTGCGCTCGTACTTTGATCCTGCGAGTTCTGTCAGTGTTGCCGTTTCCGCGGCCGGGCCGGATAATATATCCGAGATGGAGCACCATACCTCCAGGTGCTGTAGGTGGACGGTACGGATCAGGGTGTTTCCATTTTTCCAGTAAACTCTCCGTCTCTTTGATCAATTCCTAGGCGCGGGTGTCAGCGTGGCTGTTGGTACTATCGTAGCGTGCGACTAGGGAGGTGTAATTGGGGACGCACCCTCTGCAGGCGCGGCTCAGTGACGTTCTTCTTCGCCTCGAATAGGCCCCGAATATACAAAGCTTGTCCGCGCCATAGATAGCGGTGGACGCTCCAGTCAAGTGCGAGCTTGAGGGACCGCCTGTAGAGGCGTCTGCATGGGCGTCAGTCACCGCGCGTAGTAGACAATGGAGGGGTCGACGCACAAAACCTGTATTTTAGAGCTCATGGAGACCCAGTTCTGTCCTTTTGCATCGGCCCAGGAAGAGTGGCAGGTGTAGAGGAGCCGCAATGCTTCGTGGTCGCGGCCGGCAACGTGATGTGGAAGCTCTGAGGTGAAGTTGGCCGGCCTTGGCGTGCGGTGCTGTTACGGAGACGGTTTAGGCTGGCTCTGGTTCGCACTTCTGACGTCCCAGCCCAGCCGTCCAACCGGAAGAGTCAATCAATCAATTCCCTCAACTTCAATTCCTCTCCCCTTGGCTTGAGGCTCTGTCTGCTCATCCCCCCTCCTTCAATCTACCGCCTGCCCACCATGTCTGGTCAACAGTGTCTCCGCCGCCTACCTACCACGATGCGATCTGCTCTAGCTCTGCGCGCAGGTGCTCGAGCCTTGAGCCGAGTACCTGCTGCGCGAAGCTATTCTGCCGTATCCAAAGCAACTTCCTCCGGCCTGCTGGGTCAGGCATCGAGGTTGGTCTCTCCATTGACCCGCTTGTGGCTGCGCTAACGCCTCAGTAGACGTCCCGGACAGCTCTCAACCCAACGGCTATGGAGCCTTGAACAAACACGAACTTATGCGGATACTATCGTCAAAGTGCCACAAATGGCCGAATCCATCACAGAAGGAACCTTAAAGCAGTGGTCAAAACGTTCGTCCCAACCATGCGCTTTTCAATCACATGACAGCTAACGCCCGGCAGAGGTCGGCGATTACGTTGAGCAGGACGAAGAGATTGCCACCATTGAGACGGACAAGATCGACGTATCTGTCAATGCGCCTGAGGCTGGTACCATCAAGGAATTCTTGGTCAATGAGGAGGACACTGTAACAGTAGGGCAAGAACTGGTCAAGCTGGAGCTGGGCGGCGAGCCCTCGGGTGGAAAGGCCAAGGAGGCTTCGCAGGAGGCGAAGGAGCCTGCATCCAAGGACCAGGAGACGTCATCGCAGCCTTCCGGCGAACAAGAGCAATCGAAACCACAGGAGACCAAGCAGCCTGAGTCAAAACAGGAGTCAATACCTGAGCCTCCCAAGCAGGAACAAAAGTCCCAACCACAAAAGCAAGAATCAAAGCCTGCGCCTTCAAAGGATGAGCCAAAACAGGCCCAACCCGGTGCCCGTGAAGAGCGTCGCGTATGTCTTGTCCTAATTCATCCCAGCAACCCGCTAATTGTCGACTAGGTCAAAATGAATCGTATGCGTCTTCGCATCGCCGAGCGTCTTAAGCAATCGCAGAACACGGCTGCCTCCCTTACTACCTTCAACGAAGTCGATATGTCTTCTATCATGGAGTTCCGTAAGCTTTACAAGGATGAGATCCTAAAGAACAAGGGCGTCAAGCTCGGCTTCATGTCCGCCTTTTCGCGCGCATGCATCCTCGCCATGCGTGACGTTCCTGCAGTCAATGCCTCCATTGAGGGGCCCAACGGTGGAGACACTATCGTCTACCGCGACTATGTCGACATCTCGGTTGCAGTTGCGACTGAAAAGGGTCTTGTAACGCCCGTTGTCAGGAATGCGGAGAGCCTGGATATGGTTGGCATCGAGAAGTCGATCGCAGACCTTGGCAAGAAGGCCCGCGATAACAAGCTCACAATCGAGGACATGGCCGGCGGTACCTTCACCATCTCGAACGGCGGCGTCTTCGGAAGTTTGATGGGCACTCCAATTATCAATCTGCCGCAAACCGCTGTATTGGGTCTGCATGCAATCAAGGACAAACCTGTTGCTATCAACGGCAAGGTGGAAATCAGACCGGTATGTTTGACTTATATTGCCGATGGCTATGATGTTCACTAACGGGTGTGAAAGATGATGTACCTTGCTCTCACATATGACCACAGACTTCTCGATGGCCGAGAAGCCGTCACCTTCCTTGTCAAGATCAAGGAGTTCATTGAGGACCCCAGGAAAATGCTCCTTTGAACAAATCCTAACTATGATATATGTGCTAAGGTTGATCGTGGGCATGTAATAAACCAGATTCGTAGAAAATAAGTGTTAATTTCATGTACATGTGAAACACGATAGGGTGGAGGAGCGACAGGTGTATGATAGGGCTTGCATAGTGGCGCGTGTTTTTGGTATGGAAAATATCGATCGAATTCAACCGAATACCTCCTCATTATACTTGTGTATGCACCTCTTCTGTGATATCAGCCAGGGCATTGCGGCTTTTAAATGTCGCGCAAGCACTGTGTGAGTGTTATGTTGTAGCCTGGGGGCTTGCTGCGAGGCACGGTAGTCGTCGAAAGGCGCAACCGTGTATCACCACATACGTTAAATTTAGTTATATTAATATTTTACGGTTGAAATAAATACACACGTCCTATATGCCAGTTTTTGGTCTATTTAGAGGTCGTGGCAAATCGTGGTAATTTTTTGAAATCTTTCATGTTCCCTTGTAATTCATGAATATTTACTTCGCATTCGATGCCAGATTGCAACAATCGTCACAAGTAACATCATATTGAGCAGCACAATATATATTGTCGATTCCAGAATAATAAATAGCACCACTGAAATATATTTCTCAGGGTTTATAGCTTTTGAACATGATTTGGGCCTATAGTGGATTTTTGTATTCTCCGATGTCAGACAGATACCAAGAAATATTTTCGAACACACTACGCACAATACTAATTAACCACATGGAGAAGAATAAAATAACGTCTTAAAACGGACCATAATATGAGCGGGTTTATTGCTTGCCCGGAAAATGTATAACGGAGCAAGTCTTTCCTTGAGCTGGCTGTGGTTTTTCTAAGGTGTTTGAGACATATGGAGCCAAACCAAACAATCCGAATTATCTGCTGACTTCACAATATGCGTCCGCACGCCTGGGTTGCAATAGTGTCTTAAGAATATATATATATATTTCATTTATCATAGTAATCTTTGGCTACCATCGTATATGTGGGGGAGCGTGTGCCTTGTCGGGACGAGTCGGCTAGCTACCGTGCGTAGTGTGTGTACCATGTGTAACAGCCTAGGCAGCACAGACGCCACAGTAACCAATGCTAAGCAGACCAGAATTATGGTCATGTCAAATAGCAAAATGAATTACGCAGACAGGAGTAGTTAAACTAGGTTATTTGGGAAAGTTTGACGCGGCTTAAATCCTGGCAAGTCGAAATCACGTATTCGATTTTCATGATTCTGCACCGTAGATTTGACAAAATGTTTCCAGTTGGGCCTCTACTCTACATCTGCCTAATACATGAAAACGCAGATGAAACATCGAGAGCTATCACAACTCTCCAATCGCAACAACTTGCGAATACTCGTTTGCATCTGGCCTATCGCAATCCGGCTGTTGTCGCTTGCCACATGGTAGCAGGGTGCTGTACCTGCGTTAACCAACTGCATATACGCTAAGGTAAACACCAAATCAAACCGAACCACAAACCAACGACCAAATCACAAGGCACAAACGAATGGGAGAAGATTGAAGTGATATCACTCGATTCAGCTCATGAGCCAGTAGTCGTTCAATGCGACCAGCTAATATACAGCTCTGGTATAAACCCCGTGAAAAGCCGTGAACCCAGACCCAGACCGACTCCCATTATCATTGCAAAAGTGAAAAGACCCATGAAGAAACAGCGCCACGAAGAAACTCAAAAGCAAAGCGCGCTTAGAGCTCCTGCGATGGGCCCTTACCGGGCTTGGCCGTCTTCTTGGGCAGCAAGTCTGAAAGATGAGTTAGTGCATGAGATGGGAGGATGCAATATGGAAAACGTACTCTGGTGAATGTTGGGTAGAACACCACCTTGGGCGATGGTGACGTGTCCGAGCAGCTTGTTCAACTCCTCGTCGTTGCGGATGGCGAGCTGAAGATGACGGGGGATAATACGGGTCTTCTTGTTGTCGCGAGCCGCGTTGCCAGCCAACTCAAGGATTTCAGCCGCGAGATACTCAAGGACGGCAGCAAGGTAGACGGGAGCACCGGCACCGACACGCTGAGCGTAGTTGCCCTTGCGGAGAAGACGATGGACACGACCGACTGGGAAAGCTAGACCAGCCTTGGATGAACGACTGGAAGAGGCGTTAGTAATTGCGAGGCTGGAATGCAAAAAGACGCGTCATGTGAGAAGCGAGACGCGCCAAAGGCTTCAGGTAAAAGGCGCGAAAGGCGCAGCTGCAAATGAGGGAATACTCACGATTGGGCGCTGGACTTGGTGCCGCTGGCCTTGCCTCCGGATTTGCCTCCAGTCATTTTGAAGAGTTGGGTGGATTGGGGAGTTTGGGTGGTTGGGTTGGGTGGAGCTAGTGGTGTGATATGTGGGCGCGGAGTGTCGAGACGATGGATTGCTCGTCGATGATGGGGGGCGGGGACGTCTTATAAGGACGGGCGAGCGTGTTGTGGTGCGCGAGATCAACCTGCCTCACTAGCGTGACGAGGGCAACCTTGGGCCGGGCGACTCTGCCAAAATCACACTCGCCCGCCTCGCTTAGCCTCAGCAGAGAGCTGCAACCCACGCTCGGGCCACCCCGCGCCTGCTAGATCACAACATTCAGCGCGCTCGCCATAAGTAGCGCGTCCCCCGCCGTCGACGACCAAAAGTCCTCCATCCATCGCAACACTCGACACACACGCCCTTTACCACCAGCCCCATCTCACCCAACTCAACCACTTGCACCCCCCAGTCCCACATCCAAAATGCCTCCCAAAGCACAGAAGACTCCCACCACCGGCGGCAAGGCCCCGGCTGGCAAGGCGCCCGCTGAGAAGAAGGAGGCTGGCAAGAAGACCGCCGCCCCGGCTGGCGACAAGAAGAAGCGCACCAAGACCAGGAAGGAGACCTACTCCAGCTACATCTACAAGGGTGGGTACGCTCCTTAGCTCGACGTGTACAATTTGCTGACGCCTTCTGCAGTCCTCAAGCAGGTTCATCCCGACACCGGTATCTCCAACCGCGCCATGAGCATTCTTAACTCATTCGTCAACGATATCTTCGAGCGCGTCGCTACTGAGGCCTCCAAGCTCGCTGCTTACAACAAGAAGTCCACCATCTCGTCGCGTGAGATCCAGACCTCGTACGTTTTTATCTCATGACACGTCCGTTACATCCGCTAATCCCATTCTAGAGTTCGATTGATCCTGCCTGGTGAACTTGCCAAGCACGCCGTCTCTGAGGGCACAAAGGCCGTCACCAAGTACTCTTCATCCACCAAATAGAGTACTTTTCTTGACGGTTCTTTCCTTGGGTTTCTTCACTCGTCTTATTCGATGAGCAGGTTATGGGGGTGCGGTGTTCATGGGTCATTTCAGTAATGTGATCATGGGTCGGTTTGCTTGTCTTCTCGTCATCGAGTCATGATTTGACTACGAGGTCCATCATCTCTGGGTCTGTATATTATACCACAGCAGACGGGAACGAATCAATTCTTCAAACTTCACCAGCTGTCTTCAATTTCATGCACGTCTACATACACCATCTCCATTTACCCACTGTCTAGTTTCCAATGCACCAACACCAGTCATATTTGACCAACACGTGCGGATAGTATGCGACGCGCCTTAGCGCGATTTTGCTGAACCTGGCATCGCCCGTCCCAGATCGGAACGCAAAGGCGAACTGCCGACAGGATTGCTGGTCGATCCAATACCTATGCCAAAATACGCAATTGATTCTTTATGACATTAAATCAATTATAATTTGAACCTTCAGCAACGACTGGCAGGTTGCCCGAAGCAGCCTGTCACCGTGCCATTGACGTACAACGCGAGTCTAGCCACCGGCAACCTTCCCACAGAAATCGAACATTATTATAGCCACATGACTTTGAATAGTTTATTCAAGTTTATAGGAGTTAGCTATGGGCGCGATGCCAACTAAAACTGGTACTTTGAAAAGCCTCCGGGTTGCTGCCATTTCAGATCGAAGAGCTCACCGACTTTCCGTCCAGCTCCCAACAAATCATTCCGAGACTCCCGATCTACGTACTCTAAAATACCTATGCATGTGTTCATACCATTTCAAGATAGCTAACTTGCTCTACGCGTTCCTCACCGCTACTGCAAGCCGTCTTCATCCCAGCTCTCCACTTCATCCACGGCATCCTTCCTCTCCTGACCGCGCGGCGCAGGCTCTTTGTCCTGGACGTGTACGACGCTCTTACCCTGCACGCTTTGAACGCCTTCTTTCCAGTTCATGTAGTCGGCTTCTGAAGTGACGAGGAAGGCAAGGAGCATGGAGGGGTCCATTTCGCGGATTTGCAGGCGCCGGATGCGACGCGTGTGGCATGTTGCTATGTCTGCGGGTGAGTATGCGGAGTGAGTGGAGTCGGAAATGGTGGAGAGAGAGTCTGCTGCAGGGACGATGGTTGTGGAAGATGTGGTGGAGGTGGAGAGGTTGAGGCTGGTGGGCGCTGCGGTGGGTTCTGCCGGTGTTTCGCTTTGCGATGGGACAGGCGTGCGATAGGGGAGGAGGGGACGCGTGCTGTGCGGGTCTAGGTAGTAGAAGTTGTTGCCTTGGACGCCAACGAAGTAATGTGATGCTGATGGGCGGCCTCTGTGTCGTTGTTAGTATGCGTCTCCAATCGGAATCGGAGACGGGCTAGGCAGATGCACTTACCCTGCAATGCCCATGGATTGCCGTATCTGAAGACTTGCTTTCAGTGCCTCCCAGTAGACGGGCGTGATCTTATCGATTCCCAACCGAGTGCCGACTAGGATCAGAGTAGGCTGCCACTGACCGTCCTCATCCTCAGCAATCTGCCTTAACTTGTCTTCGTAGACGTCTGCGCCGTCGCCTGAGACATAAACCTTGAGTCCAGCTAGTTTGTGCTTATTCACCAGATCTTGTATACATCTCGCAGTAGCTGACGGACCGAACCACTCGCCCGGATATTTGCCACATACTGCGGCGCCGTGCTCGACAAAGCGATGGATAGAGAAGGGAGCCTGTGGGTCGTCGGCAAATAAAGATAATATATCGCTATGCTTTGGTTCTGCTTCATGTTCTTGCCATCGCCAGTCCCGCCCTAGTCTGAGTGTCTGTAGCGCGTTGGCTAGGATGCATTGTCCGCTCCGGATCATGCATCCAAAACCTGCGTCCGATACGAAGCCCGGAGAGGTAAGATTCTGCATTCGCACGCGGAAACTCATGGCGCTTGTTGCCTTTGGGTCCTGGCTCTTTTGTATTGGCGTGAAGCCGGATCGGTACGTCATCCATACCCGGGATTCAAAGTCGTCGAGAAAGGCCGATGGCCAGTTGCCGTACTGTGCTGGGTCTTCGCCATTTGGTGATTCCTTGCGCTCCTTGTCGTCTATACTTGTCCTGATCCAGCTCTCATCTTCGGTGCGTTCGGTCTGTGGGGTCGTCGCGTTCGCAGAAGTCGTATCGTTGGGCGAGGGTTTCGGCAGTGAAGGTCTTGAGTCGTAGCGTTGGCCTAGCAGCCAGACGGGTTCGTTGGAGTCGTTGGCTGGTAAAGGGTCATAGAATGTGCGAACCACATTTCGGCCAAAGCGCTCAAAGTCATTCATGGTGGTTTGGGTGTTGCGGGTATGGTGGCGGGTGACAGTAGCGGAGGTCCGGGGTGCTGCAGGTGCCTAGAGCTGTACACCATGCATCCGTCTTGTCTCTTCGTGCACAAACTACAGATAGATGCTATTTAGGTAAGAGGAAAGAGTGACAATCAAAGCATAGGGTTCAAGAAGAGACGATGCGTTGAATGTTGAGCAGGGCCATATGCTGCCTGGCAAAGTGGTGGGGAGGGGGTTGCTCAGCTGTCCGTGTCTGTCACCGGATTGCACGCGTGGTGCTAGATGCGTTGGTATGGGAGCACTTCACAGGGTGATCACAAATAACGGGTTTCCCTCCACACTGCTCGCATTCTATATATACGCTTCATAGTCTATTGTTATGTCGTCGCCCGTGGCAGCTCCAGCCAGCTCCAGCCAGCTCTGGGGTTGTAAATAACGATAAGGCGGGTATTGTAATAAACCACCGATAAGCTAGCTCGGCCCCACCTGCAGCTGAATACATCATATCCAAAAGTTGACCTTCACTTTTTGCCGCCCTTTGCCTAGTTAGACGATACAATACACCTCCCTACGACTTGATGTCGCGCAAGAATAAGAGCAAAGGCAATACAAAGGCCAAGGGGTCTGCCAAAGGCACGCCGCATCGTACGCCTTCTAAACGCCCTTCGTCCCAGCCATGGCTGGCGCAAGAGTGTATGTTGGCGCGCCTCCCTCGATTGTGAGACACTGTATTGACAACCCCAGTAGCAGCACCCGAGACATCGCTTGCCGATGAGGCTCACCGGACGTCAAACCATCGGTCCACTGCGTTTGATGCCGGCAAGAAGCTGCGGCAGATGCCTATACAATTCGTGAGCGCTGGCCGTTTGGAAGGCACACTCAAAGAAGCGTTTCCAGTGCAACCTGTCGGGCCAGAGCCAGAGCCAGAGCCAGAGCTAGAGCCGGAACTAGAGCCAGAGTCAGGATCCAATGGCGATATGGCACCCGCTACGCACGACACGACCAAAGCCATGGCTCACATGGCGATTCGCAGTCCGTCGCCTGCCATGTCAGATACATCGTCGAGCTCGGACGAGGTCGTCTTTCGAGGACGTCGCCCGCTTCCCCCACCGCCTGTACAAAACTCACCCAAGGCTGCAACTAAGGCAATTGGGTCGATGGCCGCCGTTGACATGGATACCGATGTGGATAGTGTTGTTGATGATTCCTTTGCGAAGCGGCGAGGCGGTAAACCTGGATGGGAAGGGACCACAACACCATGGCAGCACAGAAGCAAGCCCAACGTTGGCTGGCTACCTGTCGCAGACCGCCCAGATATGGACGCATTCCTCGGCGGTCATGTTGATCCCCGTGATGCCGCTATAGATGACTACATGCAAAATGCCCAAGAGTTTGGCCTTGCAGATGACATGGTGGGGGCCTCCGGCTTTGCACGTCGCGACATAGATCTTGACGCAGGCAGCCACAATGGCTGGGAGTCAATGTCGGGTAGTCAAAAAGATGAGGAGCAAGACGAAGGGGAAGAAGCCACAGAAGCCCATGACAGCGATCATTGGGATTCGGCTATGTTGCAGGATTTCGAAAATGTGAGCACTTCTTCGGATGTTCTTGATACAATAGAACGCATATTATCAAAGCGCATGCGTAAGACGGGTCTCCACTATCTTTGTGTCTACACTGGTTCGGTCATTGACGACGCTCGCTGGCTCCCAGCTACTTTCTTGAAGAGCAACGCTGACAAGAAGTTGATAAACGCCTTTGAAGAAGCAGCATCTCTCCGGGAGCTTGTCTCTAACAGTAGTGAGCTGACAGATGGTGAAGATGAAGAGGACGATGATGACGATGATGACGATGACGACGATGACGACGATGACGACGATGACGACGATGACGACGATGAGCTCGATGATGAGACAATCGCCAGGGTACTACAGAGGCAGGAGGAGCTTGGCCTTGGATCAGAAGAAATATTACTGTATGGAGGCGATGAACTTTTCAGCAGCACGACTGGTTCCAAGGTTTCGTTTGGTGGTTTCGGTGGTTCAAATAAGAAGCAACAGGCACGTATGCGTAGCAATCGCAGTACGACCTTCCCGTCTGCGTCTGCGATGGCTGATGCTCTAGCCATGGACCCATACGGAGGGTTTGATATCATGGACACTGAACGCCCATCGCTCAAGCCGAAGAAAAAAGGCCGACGTGGCCAGATGCCACCTGAGTTAGACGACTCTGATCTCAATGCGCAATTACAAAATGCTTGGGAGGCTGATCGGACGAAGAAGAGACTGAAAAAGGCAGAGCGAGAAGCGCTACGCAAACAGGGTCTATTGGGCAGAAAGGGGAAAGCGGCTGATCTGAAGATCAAATACAAAGATGGTCTCACAATGGAGGATATTGTCGAAGAATTTCGAGAGTTTATGCTCGACAACCGACAGATCATGAATCTTCCGCCTATGGATGCACATCGCCGCGCCACGATCCATCAAGCAGCCAACTTTTTTGATGTAAACTCACGCTCACGGGGCGCTGGGCAAGACCGTTTCACTATACTTTCAAAAACCTCGCGCACAAGAACCTATACAAGCGATGAATTCGATCAGATCGCGTGGCGGAAAGGCTTCTTGCGCCGCCTACGCGGCCCGTTGCAGGGTGGAAAGATCAAAGGGCCCACAGGAGGGTCGATATTTCGCTCTGGACCCCGTGTACGCCCACAAGTTGGTTACCGCGACGGCGATAAAGTTGGTGCCAATGCTCCTGAACTTGGTCCTGAAAATAAAGGTCATGCTTTGATGATGAAGATGGGCTGGTCCAAGGGCATGGCCTTGGGTTCAGTCGATAATCAGGGCATCTTGCATCCCATTGCGCACACAGTCAAGACAAGCAAAGCAGGATTGCAGTGAGCATTTAGCTTAACGCACTTCACTTCGTTACTGTTACAAAATTTCGGACATTTACTGTTACTCGACGTTTGCAAGTGCGTTGTGTAAAAAAGTTCTAGAGCACGCCATGTTCAGAACAAGCAACCACGCAATGTGCCAATAGCGTTTGCACCAGTTCTACGATACTTACTATGTAATGGCTGTACGATATTTGAGGTTCATTCAACCTTACACGGTTGGAATTGATAGCTACAATAATAGCTCCGGGCCATGGGCTCGGTGATATCAAATACAAAGTTCCCTTCATTGCATTTGTCTTTTTCCTATCTTTCCTATTGATCTTCCCGTTTCGTGTTATCATTGCAACATATTTCTTCTATCGAACAAAAGATGTTATGCTTTTCCAACTTTCTAGCAGTGCTGGTGTGTTTTCTTCGTCCATCTTCTAGAATCCCATTAAACATGAACTGCCATTTGCTTTGTATTATAGTTTTCATCAAATGCGTTGATCTCATGTTTTCGGAACTGCCTTGTTGGTAACTCCGCCGCAAACATCAGGTCGAGTTCCTCATTCGTCCTACTCTTTGTCTCAGGCATCCGAAAGAAAGCCCAAACAGCCATGAGGAGAGCAGAAACAAACCAGAAAAACCCGGACTTGCCCTTCCAATTCCAAGCGGTGGGGTTCATCATATATGGTTGAATGGTATTTGCGACAAGAATGGCGAGATAGTACGAGTTTCTGGCGAGGACTACTGTTTTGGACCTCAAGCGGGTTGAGGATACTTCTGCAGGTATGACCCATCCAACAGGGCCGAGTGAGAGATGGAATGTTGCCAACCACACGAGGCAGAGGGATGCCTGAACCCACTTGACTGTATTATTGTGCGATAGAGCCAAGGCCCCAATGATGAAGAGCCAGAGAGCCTCAAGGGACATTCCTGTAACATATAATCGCCGTCTACCAACGCTATTTAACATGAACCAAGCAGCAATGGTAGAAACGAAACCGATCGCTGTGGCGCCTAGATTGAGCGCATAGGAGATATCAGTGTTCAAGCCAGCTTGTTGGAAGAAGTATGTAGCCGAGTATGCAAACTGAGATCCACATAAGACTTGGCCTATGAAGACCACGCAGGCAATTTCGGTTCGGCGAAGATCATGGCCACGAAAACAATCCATGTAAGAAGTCCCCGCAGAGATTTCTTTTTCGAGATCGTTGGTGTGATGCATCAACGCCACAGCAGCTTTAGCATAAGGATGTTCTGATTTCGCTGTAAGCCGATAAAAGACCTCCTCGGCCTTTTCATGTTGACCTTTCCTGACAAAATGCCATGGAGATTCTGGCATAGCGATGGCTGCGACTATAAGGAGTGGCATCCACATCCACTGCAATGCAAATGGAATTCGCCATGCCCATTGATCCAGACGATTTATGAAACTTTTCAATACTCCTGCGCTAACGAACTGGCCGATGGTCCAGCACATGTTGACATACGCCGTCAAATAAGGTCGAAGAGCCAAGGGACAAACCTCCGATGCATATGCGGGTCCGATCGTGGCCAACATCCCCCACGGAATTCTACCATTCGCATCAGCGCTACTTTATTGTGATACACCAGCTCAGAAACACGTACCCGTTAAGTATCTGACCAACGGCCTGTAACTCAACACTAAAGCCGAAAAATGCAATGAAAACGAACGATGCCATCATGAGTAGTGCTATGCCGAAAGCTGGCTTGTATCCGTATCGACTAATGATCCAGCCGTTCAGGAAAGCGCCCAAAAATGCAAATCCTTGAGGTCCGCTCCCCATTGCGCTCTGCCACTTTGATTCAATCTGATAACTATTCGTCGCTTTGTCGAACGACCCAAATTGTTTGGCGTAACTCGGGTAGGCAAAGAGATTACCAACAAGTGCCGTGGCATACCCTTCCATGACAATAGCCATAGATACTGTCAGCGACCAAGCAACGGCATATGGATAGGCACGCAAAGCTTGCATTACAGTCAGAGCATGTTCGCGGTCATTGGCCTGGCGGGCTTCATCTGCTGTCCCTCTCCAGCCGGTATCGAGATTGCTAGCGGCGGGTTCCGTAGGATCTGCTTTCTCGTCGTGGACACCGGATGCTGGTAGTGTCGAAGCCATCAAGTAGAGTATCAATGGCTATGAGATTTTAGCGGGGCCTTGTAAGCATTGTTAAAGGCAGATCTTGACAAGAAAATATAAGGTAGTCGATGAAACACGCATCCGCTTATCTTAAATGACGAGATCTGAGTTGCCTGTCTGATTTCATCGTACTGGGTCACAAGACAGTATTTACCACAAGCTATGCAATCGAAAGCCGCATTTACAGGACGGAATAATGGTACAATCTGCGGGGTAGGACTTGCGGGATCGTTGTTGGTGGATTTTTAGTTTAATAGCTTGGTTCGATGATTAAATGTTCGATGTCTTTCGCCAGAAGGACCTGATCAAACACTATATTGGATCGCCAACATATGCATGATTTCGGAGATCCTTGCGAAGGTATTTGGTAGGACTGCGGGGACGCAGCCTGAAGTCTATTAACCGGTTTGCAGGGTTACATCCTTCCACTGAACAACTTCTTTCTGAGTAGTATTAGTTCGCACTTATACCAAATTTTTAACTATAAGGCACACTATTAAATGGTTTCAATAATGATTTCTTCACAATTGGATAGACTGTCCAAAGTTGGTTGATTTAGTTCCACATCAAATTCGTCAATCATCGGCCAAGAAGTTCCTCTCTCAGTATAATAGCCTACGCCCACAAGCATTATAACACGTAGATTGTCTTGTTCATGCTAGTTGTTACCAACATAATTTGTCATGGTGTGATCCGGTTGGTAGGATAATGATGAACTTACAGTCGCCTAGAATCAAACGCATTATGTTTAAATCAGCTCATAGTTAGATACTTTGGTATCTTATCGTAAAGGTGTTGTGACAGCGTCCACCGGGACACGTGTGGGGTAAGAGCGGCCCCTCCGGAGTCAGGATCTAGGATGCATGCATTCCAGCCAACCATATTAGGAGCTCAACCTTTATTTCCCCACCGGAGTAATTATTTCGATGTCGGGTTGAGGTGACATCAACCCGTGAACGGGGCACTAGGTAGCCTTTGGGTTTTCTCCCTACTACTTGCATTCGCGGTAACTGACAGACTTCCCAAATGGCGAAGTCATTCTCATGGAAGACCAATGCTCTTTTTGTCGAGTTTACTGTGGCTGAGGATGGGACCGTTTGTATCAATAGAATTCAATTGACAGGCACTGATTCCAATGTGCGAAGACCAGATCATTCACTTTTACCTATTCACCAACTTCGACTCCAAGGAGAGGGCAATTACGACAGATCCAAAACGTCAAAAGCTCTTGTTTCATCTTACTGGGCTAAGAGATTGAAATATAATTCTCATCGCGAATGGAGTGAATCAGGAGCTAGCCATTGCGAGGTCTTGACGAAAGATGACGGGTCTGGCTTGGTAGTAGCCTCTAAGTTCACTATTTTCGACAGTGTACCGGTTTTGCGAGCATGGGTTTCAGTTCATAACAGCTCTGCAAATAATGTCTCTTTGACATCAGTTCCATCACTTGTGGTGGGCGGTTTGACGAGAGGCTCGGAGCAGTGGTGGCATGACTATAAGGTGTATACAGCAAACAACACGTGGTTCCGTGAGGCCCAATGGAGGCATCACTCACTTCCTGACACAGGTATTGATATATTCCTTCCTGAACGACTACCTGCGTCTTTCGTCACATTTGGATGCTCAAATTTGGGCAGCTTTTCGACCGGGTCGTATTTGCCCATGGGAATGTTACATAGTGAGACAGCTTCTGATACCTGGCTGTGGCAAGTCGAGAACAATGGGTCATGGAAATGGGAAATTGGAGACTGGTGCGCGCAAGTGTATGTCGCAATAAGTGGCCCAACGGATAACGACCACAGATGGGTGAAGGAGCTCCTGCCGGGTGAGACATTCACCACTGTGCCTGCAGCCATATGTCATCTACACGGCAGACCAGATGCAGCTTTCCAAGCATTGACGGAGTACAGAAGGAGGATCAGAAGATTCCATCAAGACAACGTTCAGCTCCCTATCATTTTCAATGATTTCATGAACTGCCTCATGGGCGATCCGGACGAGAACAAGATCCGAAAACTGATTAAACCTGCCGTAGAAGCTGGCGCTGAGTATTATGTCATCGATGCTGGCTGGTACTCGAACGACAGTAACTGGTGGGATGACATTGGGGCATGGGAGCCGTCCCCTAAAAGATTTCCATCTGGCTTCGCTACCCTGCTGCAAGAACTCAAAGCTTCTGGTTTAATACCCGGAGTTTGGGTTGAACCGGAGTCCATAGGAGTGAAGTCGGTGCTCGCAGACCGATTGCCAGCCGAGGCATTCTTTCAGCAGAATGGGAAACGTATCGTTGAAAGAGATCGATACCAACTCGACTTCCGTCACGAAGCCGTGATAAGGTATCTGGATCAGACCATAGACCGGCTAGTTACAGGTTTAGGTGTTGGCTATCTGAAATTCGACTACAACATTGAAATCATTCAAGGCACAGACGTCAATACCAACAGTACGGGGACAGCACAACTTGATCACAACCGGGCATACCTCACATGGATCACGAGCCTTTTTGACAGATATCCTGGTTTAGTAATTGAAAACTGCTCTAGTGGCGCGCAACGTATGGACTATGCCATGCTATCTATACATCCACTACAATCAACCAGCGATCAAGAAGATCCTGTTATGTATAGTGCAATCGCCGCAGCGATTTTCACGGCAGTAGCTCCAGAACAAGGCGCAAGTTGGGCTTATCCACAGAAAGATTGGCCTGACGAAATCAACGCTTTGACAGTCGTGAACAGTCTTCTGGGTAGGGTCCATCTAAGCGGCCGACTCGACCAATTGTCTGGACACCAGTTTGATATTATCAGCGAAGGTATGCAGGTATACAAGTCGATTCGCAGTGATGTGAAAACAGGAGTTCCATTCTGGCCCTTAGCTCTTCCCAAGTGGCACGATGAGTGGTTAGCAGTTGGTTTGGTTTGTCAGAACAGGACGTTATTATCAGTATGGAGAAGAGGCGGTGAAGCGACTTGTGAGCTTCCTGTGAGTCACCTTGTGAAGCACCAGCAGGTGAAAGTCACACTGCTCTATCCCAATACTTTTAGCGCAGAAGCGCATTGGGATGCTTCGAGGAGTGCTTTGATAGTAAAACTACCAGAAACGGTGTGCGCGCGAGTGTTTGAGATGGTAGTGTTCTAAAGATGTCAATGGCGATATTGTAGACCTAGTATCTGTTGGTATGGATTTACTGAACGCACACCTTGCCCAGTAAAAACCCATTGGCAACCTATCGTGGAAGCAATTTATGATTCTGCTTCCCGAATTTCATCTGATTGTCCAACTGGTCAAACTTCTGCAAATTCGCCCCTTTGGCGTATGCCCATTCTCTTGCTCTACGAGCCACTGTCTCACTCCTCTGTGCCTTCTTCTCGGCCAAGACAAGCGCCTGCCGCTGTTGCACAGAAACCCCCGAGATACCCATCTCTTCTCGACGCGCCAGTTGTCGGTTCGACGCCTGTGCGGCTAGTGGTGGCAGCGATTCTGGATCCTCAGAACCCGAAGGTAAAGCTTGAACCGTTGATTCCAGGAGACCCCGTTTTCTAGAAGCTTTCTTGGCGGCAGGAGGAGCATGTCTTGAACTAATCACCTTGCCAGAGGCGAAAAGAATATCCGTCTCTGACAGGTGAGTCAGGTGTTCTTGTTGTTCTTGCTCTTCCTCACCCTCGTTTCTGTCGGCGCATAGTGGGCTTTCCCAGAAATCTGATAGTTCCGGTTCTCTATCGAGGTTTAAAAGACAATGGCCCTTATCCCTCATGTGGCACTGTATGCTCAGAGTCGAGGGCTTCGTGGCGCCGCAGTAGAGGCATTCGTGCCACGCCCGGACCTCTGTAGCAAGATAGCCCACGAAGCTCTGCATGTCTAAAATCATATCCGGATCGGGGAAAAACATGCTGTGGACTGCACGCATATGCTCGATGTTGGCTGCGAAGCCGACGTCATCGTTCACAAAGCCCTGACTGCAGAAAAGACACTGAAAGGGCGATGCACTCTGTTTGCCCTCGTTGTCTGAGTTATCATCCTCACTGCTGCTAGAAGGGATATCACTAATTTCGATATTTTGCTGAATCCGTTTCTTGACCTTGTTCTCCATCTTTTTCTCAAATTGGGGATGGAACTCATCGAGGGAAATTGGCGGTAATGATGCGATGCGTCGCTTGAGGTTATATATGCTATTTTCATGTCAAATTGTGACGTGCAGGCCATATTCGACGTTTTCAACATACTGCCATGGTTCTTTCATGTGTGTGCGCTGCTCCTGTCCATCCTGGAAGGATATATGGCACGAAGTGCACAAGTAATTTCGCAATGGAAGTGGAAAAGAAGGCTGCTCATCATGCATCTCAGTAGCAGTGCCTAGATTAGAGGAAGTATTGTCTAGCATTATTTCATTTATTTATGGAGGTGATAGGTGTCAATTGAAGATGATTATGATGACAATGGTGGAATGTTGACTCGCTCTTATATATTAGTCGCATGCCTAAGTCTGGAACCATTATTCTACACTCAAAAGGTTTTAACGGACGAGGAAATCTGAGTTCGTCGCATACACAGCCGAGTGAATGGAGTGGTTGTTGCCAAAGTTGGTGCTTGGTGTATCCTTCTGAGTCCCAACTCAGAATGACTCATTTGTAGCAATGTGTGGTATGACCCACAAATTGCCGCATTGGAGAAAGCAGCGCTCCGCCACTGACATCATTCTACGCGGTGATAATGACCCATAAGTTTTGCTACACTATCCATCCGGACAGGAAACGGCCGAACGACTTACAGGATGAGTTACAGGAGTCCGTGGCGTACTTCGCACTGAACGTTAACATGCCTAGTATCATCCACCAATCACCCCCTTTTAGAGTACTTCTTGGTTTGTAATTTCTATATCAATGAGCAAGATTTTGAGCACAGTTGACATCGGGACGTCATGTGAAAACAATGTTATATGATAGTATTCAGTAATTTTCAATGAGTGTGTTCGTTCAAGTCCGTTCGGGCAGCCAATGTTTCCATTCATCAATGCACAGGGGTGCTAACTGACCCGGAATTCCAGCTCTTCTTATCCGCGTCCCACCAAGCAACGGAAGGTATACGTTCTTTGTGTCCTTCCTTCTCCGCGAAATAAAACACTTGGATAGTATTTGAATCCGCACTCAGAAGACAACTGGTTGGGCTCGACGCGCGAGCCGTGAAATCATACCAGCCGGTCTTTTGTGCCGGCCGCAGGACATGAGACAGCGGCCATGTCTTTTCCACAACTTATGACAGATTACTTACCGATCACCAACATGTCTTCTTGCCACGCAAAACGGTCGTTTCTAGGCAATTCGCATCCTGATATCTCCATTTTGATTTGCATAGAAAACTGTGTTTCGACCGTTCGCTAAGCATGATGTCAGGATAGTTAGTGCAGGAAGCTCCTTGATTATCTGGTTAGCACTCTATACTACAGAAAATGAGTTACTTTGAGAATTACCTGCGGGGTAGGGGGCTTAGAAGCAGGTGCGGTAGCAGGTTTGGGAGCAGACGCAATAGTAGGCTTAGGAGCAGGTGGGCAAATAGGCGCGGTAGTGGGCGCGAGAGCCGATGCGGGAGTAGGGGACAAATGGTTCGATGTAACACCAACCAATAACTTAGAGAGATATGATAGGTTATTTATACTGGTCCTGTAGTCCATAGTTAACTCGTTTATTACCAGAAACCACTCACGGAAACACTTGATAGACGTGTGTGGCTTGCTGAGTTGTGGGAAGAACTATGTTGATAACTTTTAGGCCACCCTACAAATACGCATATTTACACTATATTCTTTATTCTTGAACAAATCAGATAGAGAGGAATTATGTATAGTAGAATGATTCAAGTTAACTGGAGAAAACTGAGTATCAGGTACTATACCAACGACTGTTTCTTGATCATAAATAGGAGAATGCTGCTACCTAGGATTTTATCACGTTATCTGGGTCGAGTAGGACACACCTCAGATACAAATGAAGAAGGCCTAGAATTTGCAGCATTATCCATATGTAATAATGTCGGTGTGTATACTCAGGTAGCGTAAGATGTGGCTAGCAGCTGTTCACCCGGCGATTGCACGCAAACTTATAGGTAAAGACCATTCCCGACATTTAGATTGGCCAACACCCTACACGATATCAGCCTCATAACTTCTCTTGAAGTAGTAGACCACATGTCAATCAAAGGAATACGAGAACAAGGTCCTATAATAAGTGGTAAAGTGATCAGTTTGTTCACTCTTGTTACCAACAGTGAGGGGTTACGTCTATATAGTTATTAGAAAGCTGATATAGCCTTTCTGGTTGAGTTTTCTGTCAATTTGTATAGTATTTTGTCTGTTTCGACTCCATAGAGTAAGCGGAGGTAGGGAGTTATATACAAAAGGTTGATTTGTAAACACTGTTGTCATAGAACAGTATAGTACCAACACAAATAACTGGAAAGAAATTTAGCATTTCAATTGTTCGAATATAACAACTTCTCTAATTGAAGCTGGTAAGATTATCTTAGGTGCTCAAGTGGCATTGCGGTGGCTGGCTGAGTTGGCCACAAGTACAATAAGAAATGGATTCTTATGTTGAGGACGGGAAATATCGTGAGCTTGATTGTACATATAACTAGTATCAGCAAGAGTAATTCGCATCACGATAGGAGTCTAGGTACAACGAGTTGAAATGTAATGAGCTGAGATTACTACAGGCTGAAGCTAACCTAATACTAGTGCTAACATATTGACTGTATCCAATCAATAATGTTAGATCGCAAGGATTCAGGTTACAATAGCCGAATTTGAACAAGCATACGCATTGATGTGCATGAAGATGGTAAATGTTATAGAGACTGAGGGTAGGTCAACTGTTGTGCCCACCAAAGGTAGTGGTTCCACACTTTCTAGTTTAGCTTGGTGGTTGCATTCTGCGCTGTAGCGAAGGTAGCCATCTAAAAGTATGCCTGGCAGCAATGGCATGATACTTGCGTCTGCGACATGGAAACTCGTCACCCGGCGCACGCATAGGTTCGCATCTGCCATCACCTTGCCTCGGTTGGCATTTCCCCGGTTACATGTAACACAAGTGTGGTTGTGCCTATCAGCGTGATTTCGGGTTCCCTCCAGCCAATCTCCCTTTATGTTGAACTTAACGTGTTTTTGTGCCGTTGGCCGACAGGCTGCAGGGGTGTGCGAGCTGTGCAGATTAAAAATTGACACAGCTCGCGTCCGAAACAAATAGGTCATTTCTTGTCACAAAAGTTTCTTCCTACAAGACTTGAAAGGTAACGAGACTCCGTTGAATGCTAATGTTTGCGCATATAAGAGATATGCTGAATGCAATCATGCCGTGGAGACTCACAAGTCAAAACCCTGCCCCAAGCGCCAATTACTTTATACTACAAACTATGAAGTTGCTATCATTTCGGTCGTTGGAAAGGATGCGCCTCGGTATTTAAGACCCACTCATCTAAGCTCACAACGTCTTCCGTCTCAAAAAGCAGCAAGAAATATTTGAGAGTTTCTGCCAACCAGAAACTCTCCATAGAATCGTCCAAAGACGGCGACGATTTTGTGATATCATCAATGGCTGAGTTGCCCCACTTGGTGGATGTATGTTGGTCGATGGCAAGGAACATGCGCCACCCGGCTTCGCGCCAGTGCTTATCGCCAGTGATACGGTACATATACCAGACAGACTCGATGGCTTCTGGGCTAGAGGGAGTTATTAAAATGATACTACTATCTCCAATTTCAACTTACCGAAGAATATAATTCCGGGCCCCGATCTTTGTGACGCCTGTTGGCAATCGTTCCTCTTTGAGTCTGTTTTGCACGTAGTCCTCGTGGTTTAGTGGTGCAACGGGCGAATAAAGATACGGGAATACAGGAAGAGTTTGACTAGGCAGGGGTTCCGCCTCCTCTACATCGGGTGAAGGTTGAACTCTTGTTGGTGGGCTCCCAGGGTCAACTTCCAAGACTGAATATCGGTTTTTGGAAGGGACGGCCGAGAAAGAAGGAACAGCCTGGAGCTCTGCATCGTCTAGTAGATCTGTAAGCTGACGTTTGTCCAAGGTATCAGCCATAGCTGGGGTCTGAGTAGCGAGTACTGGAAAGCTAGGGTCGACAGGCGGCTTTGGAGGTGCGGTCATAGCAGCGAGCTGTTCCTCATACCATGATGAGGCAGATGCCAATTGCGATTGGTAAGCCTTCAGCTGTGTTTTGTAGCTTTCAATGCGGTAATCGGATTGTGGATCGAGTATGTCATAGTACAGCGTTTCGTTCCAGGTGCATTCTTTTACACTCTCGCATGGTACCGTTTCAAAGGCCTCTGGCATAATGCCGGTCTGCGTCATTTTGTAACTCCAGACACACCCTTCTGTTAACTTCTTGGCAATCTCTAGGTCATCGGGGCGATCAAAAATCTTCGCACCCATGCCGAACATACCACCAGCAAAGCAAGTCAGGTGGGCATTCTCGCCTTCTAAGTCACCACTTATTGTCTCATCCACATTTGAAGGGACCTGCATTTTTCCACAGAAGAGTACGTCGTCTTCCTTTGGAAGCATGGGCCGAAATATTAGATGTTCCTTTACCACATCCATAGACTGCTCGTACATCGTTCGGTACTTCTCAATGCGACCACCTAGAAGCATGTACTGCTTCGGCAAATATTCGTATGTTGAGTCTGACATACCACCTAGGGTGTACTCTTCACGACCGTAGTCGGATGTTGAGGCGAAGCCCTGCTCTATGCACTCTTGAGACTTACGTATGGTTGTTGCAACTGATGAAGTCTTTGCTGGTTCTCCATTACTGACGATGGAATTCAATTGAGATGATTCGTCAAAATCGACATCAAGTTGCCGTCGTTCTAGAGGCTCGCCCTCCCAGTTACGGACAACTTCTTCACTGGGATTGCCCCGTATGGATACGTCTTTATCGTTGGGTGCGACATAGGTAGGATTGGCCCCGTTTGGTGTTAGCACAATTGGGTCTGGCAACTCCAGAGGGATGTATTTCTTGCCCTCGGGGGAGAGCGACTCTGTGGGCGAAGGAACAATCGGAGTGTCTACTAATACCTCTGGGGCTATCAGTGGTTTCTGTGGGAGGGAAACAGCCACTTTTCCACAACCTGAAGCATCTAAGTGCACCGGCCACATACCAGGAAGCTTTGTCTTATTTTGGAACTCTTCGAGATTATCCGTGATCCGCGCAACGGCATCGTAGTATTTGTGCTCTCCAGTGAGCTGTGCCAACCGGGTGAATTCCATCGATAATGAGCCGATTTCTGCCAAGACTACGCGGGTGCCAGCCCGATGTTTTTGTGACGCGAATTGAGGCCTCCAATAGAATGCCATTTGAGGCATTCGATTCGGTGTGTCGAATGCACTTATGAGCACCTCGGCTAGCTCTACTGCCTTATCTAGTAGATTCTTGTATTTGTGATTGCTGATGTCGTACGCTGCAATTAGGCCTCCAAGGTAGCGGATTGTAGTCTCGAATAACGGAATATCGGCACGAGATGTGGTGGTAAAATCGATTTTATCCACAGCCTTAGCAGCCTCCTCGAATTCGTCCTTCAGCCCCATAATCCATAATGTATCAAGAGAATCGACCAGCGTAGCGCCCCAGTTCGCAAAGGGATCTTTGTATGTTCCAGATTCGGGCTTGAGCTCATCGTGCATCCACGCATGTTTTTTGTATCCGTTCCATGATTTTTGGAAAACTTGCTTGACCTTATTAAGCTTCGCTAGCCGTTCGGCTTTCTCCGTTTCATCTTCCGATTTGAACTTAAATTGTATCTTGGGTATCGCCCTGGGCTTCCCACTTGGTAGTTGTATAAAAGACTGAGAAGGAACTGGGAACTTCTCAGGTAGTTTCGACCAGTGAATTGGCTCAATGCTAGTCGATAGCGCGAATTTGTCCGATACAGGGGCGGGGTTGATGTGTGGGTTGGGTCGTATCGGTGTCGGGATAGAGGGCTTTTGGAGTGATTTATGTATTACGATATGACTCGATCGCGATGGCGGAGGTGCAGGCGTAGAGATTTCCTTTATTGGAGGTGGCGTCTGCAGTGCTTGGGTTTGGCTTGCTGCCGGAATGTGCATCTCAAGCTTCTTTGTCTCGTGTGCCACCGGAGGGCGTGGCCTGGAACCAAAACCCAGCGCATCCTCAGCCTCATTCTTCAACTCGGCTGCTGTCGAAGCAGCTTCCTGCCATGTT
Organism: Ophiosphaerella korrae; assembly: GCA_028456385.1. Lineage (NCBI taxonomy): Eukaryota > Fungi > Ascomycota > Dothideomycetes > Pleosporales > Phaeosphaeriaceae > Ophiosphaerella > Ophiosphaerella korrae. Next base: position 49,285 of record JALNQF010000019.1, read on the forward strand.
GTGCTCGATGCCCCAAACTTATACAACGCAAAAATAGTGAAAACAGCGAATACCAAGAAGACGCGGTATCTTCTGTATCGAAACATGGCCCAAGGAGCGTGGTAGAATCGAAAGCCGCGCGCTGGATGAGCTGAAAGGAACAAAAGATCAATTAGGGCGATGTCACTATGTTGCAATCGCCATCTGGTCTGAATGCGCGAAGAGGAAGGAGGGCAAGGTAAACAAGTGAAGAGACAGATGCCACCAAAACACCCTTGGAGTTAGAGGCAAGGTGTCTCGCACTCGTGGGCCGGCTTGGCCTTCTCCAAGACCCTGTCCTTATATGGTTAGTTTATCTTTTTGCCTGCACCCCGCAACAAGTGGGTGATCTGATGCGACGGTGGACCTGCATGAGCAGTCTGGAGAGAAGATGCGACGGTAAGCATTAATATGAATAGAATATAGACTAAGCGTCAATGTCTTTCACCAAAGACGCGTTTCTCTATTGATCTTGGAGTGTTAAGTCACCCATGGCAGGTTTCCTGTTCCCCATCAGCCCCTATACGCTGCACAGCATTCGTTTAGCGGGCGCTCTAAATTTAAGCTTAAACTACCCTGGCAGGAACACGGGCTTGCGCACATCATCTTACCATTTTATAGCCCCTGGTCGTGCATCGTGAAAGACATATAGCTGAGATCATCTTCACGTTGACAAGTAAACATAGAGGCTACAGGCACATGCAGGAGTAACTTTGCTTACACGCTACTATATCTTCAGTTTGCATCAATTTCGAGTCGGGCGATTTTGCCGACAATGATATCGACGGATTTTTTAATTTATTCTTATCGAGCCGATATAGTGCTACAGACCGGGAAGAAGCGCATTGTGGTCAGGTGCAGTATCCTGATTTTATAGCTTCGTCTAGGATGACGCGAAAGTCAGTCGCGTCATTACCCTTCGCCAGGCTCAGGCTGTCGTCCCATTTGCCGTGCCTTCAACATTTCATCACATAGCAACAAGTTGGACGCAATTCCAGTAGCTGATGCTATGCAATTGCGTAGCACCCGGAACGAATCGTATACACCTTCTTGGGTTGGGTCCATAGCTTCACCTGTCGCAAGATTGAGCCCCACAACATTCCCTTCAGCATGTTCGTCCTGTAGCGCGGCCACTAAAAGAATGTTAGAAACAAGTTTCTTCCCTAAGGAGGAGTCACTTACAAGAATCTTGAATGTCGTGGCCAGAATTGGCTGCCAGCGTCTTTGGGATGATAAGGAGAGCGTCTGCAAAGGCTGAGACACCCCATTTTGCCTTTCCCTTTACTGTTTTCTTGAATTGTTCGCTTTCGAGATGTGCTGCACAAGCGACTTGGAAAGAACCAGCTCCGGGGACTACGCTCTTATCGACAATCATATTGTAGACACTCCGTAAGCCGTCCCGTACAGCATCTTTGATCTGGGAGATCGTGTGCGAATTTGGTCCTTTGATAAGTAATGTGACTGATTTTGGCTCCTTGACATCTTCGATGAAGGTGTACTTCTCCTCGCCGAGTTGGTGCTCGTAGACGAGCCCTGCCCAACCAAGCACGTCCGGAGTCAAATCATCGACGCTGTTTTGTGCAGTGCCACCACATACAAGCTGAAGACGCTCCATATTTCTGCGTTTCGCTCGCCTCAGCGCAAAGATGCCGTTCTTAACAAGTACATCCAAACTGAGGGGGTCGATACCTTTTTGATTTATTATGACGAAACCCTTCTTTAGGTCATCACCGCAAACCTCTTTCTTCAGCTCAATAATTTTCCTGAGCTTTTCGTCAACGAATCTTCGTTCGCTCTCGACAAGCTTCTCCCTTTGCTCAGCACTCGAATAGTAGAAACCGGAATTTATTTCTGACTTCTCATATTCCAGGCTGACATTGAGGGTGAGGATAAAGGCATTCTCAACTCTCTTAGCCATATCAGGATGCCTTGCGCCGTGATCTAAAGCTAGTCCACGGATGAGCTGTGTATCTGCGGCGGTACGGTGTTGCATAGTCATTATCTCCACCATGTGCAAATCCGGTTTTGCGGGTGCCTGGTAGATGGCGAGGACAGAGTCAACAATGTCGGGCGTGAGTTGTTCAGCAAGGGAGCTATCGAGCTTCGTTGATAATGAAGTCCGGGCGACGGATAGCAGAAGTTCTCGATCGACCTCCTTCTCAAGCTTGAATTCATCGAGGAACTGCCTGTTGTTAATTCAGCTTTCCTAGTAGCTAATCAAGCTCCCACAAACCTTCAGTGCCTCTGTCTTTGCAATATCGTATCCGTCCGTGATGACTCGGGGGTGGAGTCCCTCGGAAATATAGCGGTCTGCTTGCTTCAGGAGCTCTCCCACTAGCAATACAACAGATGTTGTTCCATCACCCGTTATATCGTCTTGGGCGGTCGCGGCTCGTGCAATCATGACCTATGGTTGGTCAGTACATCGATGGCGCCTCAGAGGGAGGTAAAAGTACGGCAGTTGGGTTTTGAATTTGCTGGTATAATGTTAGCCCCATCTGGCCATGAAAGCTCGCACACAGGTACAAACCATTTCCTTTAGCAGGACGCTTCCGTCCTTAGTGAGCTTGATCTGAACGTGTCTGTTAATAGCCAACTTATGATCAGACGATATGTTCCGAACTTACTCCTCCAGCGCCATCAACAAGCCTGTAAAGTGTCAACTTATTTCCGAGAATGTTCGAGACTGGAGTTTTACATCTTCAGCGTTCCGCGGGGCCCTAAATTAGAAGCCAGCACCTAATAGACAGTTTAGAATGATTTCCCCGAGCTGCTAATGGCCCCATCTACCTGTTGTAAGCCCTCGCCGGCAGAAATGTTGACGCGTAGAGCTTCCCCGCGCCTCTGTGGATTGGTTAGCGATGCATGCGATGAAATAAAATAGCGTGTGACTAACCCTCGACTCCGCTTTTGGATTAAGTAGCTGTGCGGCCGACATGATGAAAAGACTCTATAGGTTATTGAGAACCAGGTAGAGCGCAGTGCAGTAGAAGGAGAATCAAGCGTGTTTTGGCGGGGTCTGATAATTCGCGTTGCGTGGATGTTGGAACTTTTGGAACCTTTCCTAGCGCGGTGCACGGGCCTCTGAACTTTGAGCTTTTTTTCAACTCTGGACACACTTTGACCATCACCTGTACTTGTCGTCGCAATCGTTCGACAACCCCGAATAGCTCAGCGCACTTTCGATAGAGACGAGCTCCACACTTGGCGACTCAAAATGTCAATTGACTACCTACTGCACGAAAGCCCTCTGGGCTATGCGGTACGTGACAGAGCTTGCCTGCAACCCTGCAACCATGCGTGTCTAGCTGCTAACGTGCGATTTGTAGGTCTTCAAGGTCGTTCTCCAACCCGACACGATTGGAAACCGTCTTCAAGAGGTGCAGAAAGCTGCGCAAGACCTCGATAAATTCGGCAAGACGGTTGAGCTCGTTGGCCTGGCGCCATTCCAAGGTACCCAGGATGCACTACAGGAGATCAACGACATTAGTGAGGGTATCTTGTCGGATTTCTTGCGCGCAACGCTGGAAACAAACCTACCTAAGGCTGGCAAGAAAAAGACAGTCACACTAGGTGTCAGCGAAAAGAACCTCGCTGGTAGCATCAAAGCAGCTTTCCCCAACCTCTCATGCGAGACTAGCGACACCTCGGAAGTTGTCGCGGACCTCCTCCGTGGGTTGCGCCAGCATTCCGGTAAGCTTATCAAGAAGCTGCAGCCTGGGGACATTGAGAGGTCCATCCTCGGTCTCGGTCACGCATACTCGCGCGCCAAGGTCAAGTTTAGCGTTCAGAAGCAGGACAATCACATTATCCAAGCCATCGCCACACTCGATCAGGTTGATAAAGATGTATGTTGGTATTACCAACTCAGAAGAGAGCAGATACTGACATGCTGTAGGTGAACCAGTTTAGCATGCGCCTGCGCGAAAATTACGGATGGCATTTCCCGGAGCTGTCGAAAATCATCTCCAACAATGACCAGTATGCTAAGATCGTGCTTGCCATCGGTAACAAGTCACGGCTTACCGATGATGACCTTCATGATCTCGCAGCCGTTGTTGATGATGACGAGGGTGTTGCCCAGGCTGTTATCAAGGCAGCCCGCACAAGCATGGGACGCGACTTGTCTGAGGGTGATATGGAGATGGCCATGTCCTTCGCTAAGCGCACGGCATCTCTCACTGCCTACCGAAAACATCTCTCCAACTACCTCAGCAACAGGATGAACCAGGTTGCTCCTAACTTGGCTGCTCTTATTGGTGATACGGTTGGAGCGCGTCTTATCTCAAAGGCTGGCTCACTGACCAATTTGTCTAAATACCCAGCATCGACCGTTCAGATTCTAGGCGCAGAGAAAGCGCTTTTCCGAGCGTAAGTGCACTGGGAACTTCAGCTCAGAGTAAGGCTAACAAGCAGACAGTCTGAAGACCAAGGGTAACACGCCAAAGTACGGCCTTATCTATCATTCGTCCTTCATTGGCAAGACTGGTGCCAAATCCAAGGGCAGAATATCACGCTTCCTTGCGAACAAGTGCTCTATTGCATCAAGAATTGACAACTTTTCCGACACACCAACATCGAAGTTTGGCGAGGCCTTGAAGCGCCAGGTTGAGGATAGGATCGAATTTTATGCTTCTGGTGCACCACCCGCGAAGAATTCAGCTGTCATGCAAGCTGCCATGAATTCTGTGTTGGCCGATATTGGTGTCGAGGACCCCACGGCTACCGCTGCTGAGGATGTTGAGATGGCAGATGGTATCACTGCAAGCACCACGGAACAAGCGGTCCGTAAGGAGAAGAAGGAGAAGAAAGACAAGAAAAAGGACAAGAAGTCGAGGCGCGCCGAGGAAGAAGTATCAGAGAAGAAGTCCAAGAAGGATAAGAAGCGAAAACACGCGGATGAGGATGGCGAAAGCAAGAAGAAGAACAAGAAAAATAAGGCATAAGGGTATGGCTGCCTGTGTATTGGTAACATTTCTGCATTGCTCGCTAGGGCGTTTCAAGGTGGGGGGTGTTTGTGGCGTTGGTTCTGGAAGCTCTGAATTCATCTCTCATGGTGCAACCATGGAGACATGCGGATGCGGATGATGGACTTGCTTGGTACATACCAAGCTCTTTTTTTAATTGATCTTTGAAACGGAAAAGCAGAGAAACGCACAGTGAACTGAAACACGCGACTAGTGTAACGTTTGGTGATTTTTGTATCATGTGAATCTAAGCAGCTCGAAATAACCAGGCAAGCAGGCGGGGGTTCAATTGTTCAATTCGATGGCGTCTGTCTGTTCCTGGATGCTACATGACACCCGCACCAATCACGGCGGCGCAACCCCTGTCGCGATCGGAACATGCGCACGGGCCGGATCAGCCACATGCACGCTCAAACCGAAATGCAGAAGCACGTTGAAACCTCGATACATCGAAATCGGCCGCCTGTAGTCTGTCGCTGCGACGCAACTTGTGAGAGTTGCGTAGATGGACATGCATGCATCGATGAGCGTAGCATCTCTTAGCCGGTTTTTCATGGCACCTAACTCGTAATGCAATCAGCGCCAGGCGGCTAATGCGCCTCTTAGGACGTCGTATGATGGAACGAAGTTAAGGCTAGGAAGCTGTTACTGCATCTGCACACCATACTGCCACCGGCGAACTGCACGAACTGCACGGCATCCGGAAGACTCTGAGCTGGTGCGGGCTGGGGAAACAGGACTGCAGAATGGTTGAAATGCTTCTCGCTCTTGACCCCGGGCAACGGCACCCGCCCCAGCTTGGTCGGCCGACAGACGCCGAAGACTGTCAGTCTGGTAGTCTCACAGTCGCAGCCAGCTTGGAGGGCCGCTCCTCTGGCGTAGAAGTGATTTTCTGTAGTCGCAACCAAGCACGGGCGCTGTCCTCAATCGCGTTTCCATATATCAGACCAGACTGCCCCTTCTTTAAACACGGCAACCTCGCCCTCCCTTTTCTTTCCTCTTTCTCTCTTCTTCTAGATTCCCCGTGTCTTTTGTCGCGCTGCAAATACCCATTTCATCATTGCTGCCTTTGCTGTGGTCGAGGCCATCAAACTCTCATTAGGGGGCTAAACTTGGTGTTCCTTTCCGTGCGACAGACTCTCCTAGACGTGTTCCCGAGCTCGGCTTTCGGCTACACGCCCGCTTTGGTGTTCTTCCACACTATAGCCGTGCCCGCTATTCACAACTTTTTTTGGTGTTGAGACTGCGCACGCCCGCGCAGCCAGCAAACTGCAGCCTGCAGCAAGGTCGACTATCCGCACTACCCAGCTCTAGTCAGCTTGATTCACGCTCCATACCTCTAGCTCCCTTTAAATGAGCTTTGAATTCTAGGCTGCACTTGATCTACGCCATGGACAATGATGCATCGTCACCTGGAAGTTTGAGCTCACCACCACATTCTCCAGAGCAGGGAGGCACGCCAAATCCTACAATGCGATCATCAACACATGCAGGTGGTAGTGGTGTTACTGCAGGCGGGCCTAGCACACCAACCCCTGCAAACGCAACCTCATCGCCAGCGCCGCGAGGGCTCACAGCATCTGGACAGCCACGCAAGAAGCCAGGACCGAAACCCAAGCCAAAAGATCCCACCGTACCAGAGCCAGAGAAAAAGACTAGGAAGCCTCGGAAAACCATTGAGCCAAAGGAAACCCCAAAAGATGTACCCGTTCAGCCAGTGCCACGCAAAAGAAGAACCAAAGCATCCTTGGATGCACAGGAGGCTGCACCATCACAACCACCACCGCAGCCGCCGCAACTGCCGCAACCACCGCAACTGCCACAACCACCGCAACCACCTCAACCACCGCAACCACCGCAACCGCCACAACCACCCCCAGAACTTGTTGAAGAGAAGCCGCCCGCACAGCCATCACCCGTACCGCAACCAAGACCCAGCGAGCCAGTGCCAACACCACAACCTGAGCAACCACGCCCATTAGGTAATCCGGAGCCCACAATCCACAGCAACCCAAACCTTTCTCACATCAGCGTTGCGCCTTCCACCCCACGACCAGCCAGTTCAGGGCAACGATATGATCCCATTCGAGGTGGTGTGTTTGAATCGAAGCCTCAAGCACCAAGCGTGCCACCACCGGTGTCGCCGCCGCTCAACCGTGCCAGTGCATCTCCCTCAATCACAAGTCTGATTGACCCACCATCTGCCTCCAACTCTTTCTACTCGCATCCCGTCAAGCATCAACAGCCAGTTTCAGTCACTTCTGCCCCAGTGTCTCCTGCCGGCTTCTCAGTGCGACCAGGGCCGGTCTTTCCTCCGCATGATATTCCAGCCCAACCGCCACAGCAGTTGCAACCCCAGCCCCAAATACAGTCTCAGACACCACAAAACTATCCTATCGCGCCAGCGCCAGTCCCCATGGAAATCGATTCAGAGCCGAGCAAACAGACATCGATTCCCATGACCAAGTCCAATTCTACTCATTCAGGAACTCCATCGCACTCTAATGCGCCAACACCACCTGCCAAAGCTGCCCGACAGAAAGAGGCACCACCACCAATGCCTACTGGTAGCGGCCTCTTATCTGGCACGCCATTTGGGCCTGTCGCAAGCTCCAATGGAACATCGGAGGCTCAAGGAACCAACATCTGGCTGACATTTAATCTGAAAGGACGCGAAAATATCACCATCAACTTCGCCCAGGAAGTCGAGAACAAATATGGTTTCGCCGCCCTGCATCCACGTGTCGCTGCGCGCAGGGAGCGCCAGCGCCAGATCACGGCAGCCGGTGCCGCTCTCGAACGAGCCGCAGGCGGAGTATCAAACGATGATATGTCAGTCGATCTGTCAGAGAACGAGAGTAATGTCGAGATGGGAGGCATGGATGACGAGACATCCGCCCGCGAAAATGGTGCCAAGAAGCGACGCAAGAGAAAGCAGGAAGATTACGACAAGGAAGACGATTTCATCGATGACGCAGAACTGGCATGGGAACAACAAGCACTAATGGCCAAGGACGGCTTCTTTGTCTACAGTGGCCCACTCGTCACCGAAGAGAAGCCAGCTGTCGAAAGGTACGTTCCTACCGAGTTCTTTTAATCTATATACAATCTCACTGATGATAAACAGAGCTGACGGAACTATTCGGCGAGGACGCGGACGGGGCCGAGGTGGCACAGTGCGAGGAGATGCGGCAGGACGGGGCCGTGGCCGAGGAGGAGGCCCCGGCTCTCGGGGTGGCTCCACGGTTCGAAAACCTCGTGTCACGAAGGCCGACCGTGCTATGATGGAGCAGGAGAAGAAGGAGCGTGAAAGCATGGCCGCAAATATTGCTGCAAAGCAGCCAATAGCAGCTTACTCTGGGCAAAGCAGCGCGGCCTAATCCCTTTATCGGCGTCACTGCTGAGTTTATAATAGCCGCTAGCCACGATTCGCCAGTTCTTAAGTCATATGGGAGCAGGCACGAAGTGTTGAGAGACAGTTATGTCACTCAGATCTGTTTCATGCACCGGACGCAACCTCTGGAGCAGAGTCAGTTGCACATATGAGCGAGATACGTATGTAGCATTTTTTTATGTTACCTAGTAATACACTAAGAGATGAGCTTTGTTGTGTACATGCGCCGCCGTGAACCAGGTGTTATCTCCAACTCCATCGTATCTACCCTGCTTGCTTCCCGATTACCCGTGGAAGCGCTTCCATCGGCCTAGCTCTCTAAATGCGACTCGCTTCACGGAATTGCATACATATTGAGTCTCTCAACAATCCATACCACTGTTACATTATTCTATACTTGGGATTGCTACAAGGATCTATTATCCGCCAAACTACACCTCAACCAATATCTCCAGCTTCACTCTGCATCCTCTGGTGCAACAGGCGCTGTATTGTCAACCTGGATTCCACCACGCTTCTTCTCTCTACTATCATGGAACGGCAGTCTCCAGCCCCCTTCTTGCTCTGGCGTGCTGAGCCACAACCTCATTAAATGCCGTCTGGGCGCTGGGGGAGGAAAGTCCTTGTACGCAGTCCTTGCATGAAGAACATGGTTATTTGAGAGGAATTGGATGTCGCCAATATCGAGAACCATGTGTAATGCGAGCTTGAGACAAGTGTCCTCGAGGACTTGGGCCGCACGCTGCTGTTCTGCAGAAAGTGCGGGGATGAGACCGGCGTCAGAGAAGCGAGTGAGAGACTTGATATAGTAAGGATCCCATCTGTATTATTATCAGTCATCATCGTACTTTTTAGTACTATAGACGAGGATATCATACTTGGAGTACACCCTTGGGTTATCCCCTGTCTCCAAATAAAATACACTGGTCTTAATCCATTCTTGCTGTCCCTTGCTCGTTTCTCCCTTGCGATCAAAGTACCAGATCGGCTGCGTCAAAAGATTTGCAACATCTGGGTTGTTCTTTTGTAAATCATTCCAAACCGAATGGCTGCTCACCTGTATCGAAATTAGCACTTTTTAGCATCTCGACTTAAGGCTTTGGAGTTGCTTACAAGGTCACTTTCGCCCCCCTCAAGCGCCTTCGCCACACACAGCAGGCCCACAAGGTCCGCATCGTCAGCATGGAAAAACTGCCGCGCATTGGTGCGGTAAATGCGCACTTTATCGATTGCAGTAGCATCTTCGCCTAAGTCCTTGACGTGACCAAGAACGTGGCCGCGCGAGTTTTGCGAGACAAAGTACTGTAAGAAGCAATTAACATCGTATTCCGGTCTCAAACGCAAGGCCGGCCGAAACGAAAAGGAAGCACACGCACCCCTAGATACGTCCCGAGTCCCATGTATGCCACGGCCGATTTTCGGTTTCCCCACTCTGTTACAGGGAGGCCTTTGAAGAGGATGAATCCCTTGCCGTCAATGAGGTCTTTGCGTAGGGGCTCGAGGAATTTGCTGAAGTTCTTCAATGCGAATTTTTCTTTTGTGATGCCTGTCAACGGGACGCCACTCTTGAGAAATGCGTCTGCTGTGTCGCTGATTTCTTGTATCTCTTCGGCTGTGAATGAATGGATCCAGCGTTTTGGGTTGTTTGTGTATTCAGTTTTGTCCCAAGCTGTTGACTGAGAAAGATTAGCTCTGTAGCAGTTCAAAGTAAAGCACCATGAAGCAGGGGACATACGCCAGTAATCTCTTTAGGAAAATCTGTGTATGGGTGGAGGTAATTGTAAAGGGGTTCATGCTGGCCTGATGTCTTTATTCCGTCAGGGAATATGTGACTTGGTGCATTATTGTTGGATATCTTGTTCGAGAGCTCGTGGGGCGCAGTAGGCGCAGATGTTGCCAAGGCAGGAGCCATGTTGTCCAAGTAGTCGTCTTTCTCTACTTAACAGATAATAGTAACTATATTAAACTGCTTATTATGATTTGGCGTCGCTCAGCTCACAAATTCTGTCTGCCCAACCAAAGCACAAAACAGGCCGTCACAGACCGCTTTATATCTATTTTGCACAACCGACTGTTCAGGCACAAGTCCCACTCCCGATGGTATCATCTTTACTCAAACTTCCTGTTGCGATAGTTAGCCTGGATTGCGTGATTCTTGTCGTTCATGGTTCAAGATGCCGAAGGAGCTCCTTGCCCCACCATTAGATGCGGGCACCAACGCAATGTACGCAACCAATTAAGCATTATTTCTCCGGCGGAAAAGACGATGAGGTGAGGCTATCTTATCGATAGAGGTAGCAGCCATTGCGGGATCAGCGTAAAATCGAAACAGGTTGGTAGTAGCCCTTCAACAATGCAATTGTTCTTCTACGTGCAACCGCTAATGTCTGAGCCACAAGTAACCAAATAATAATCTGATAATTTTTACCATTGTTTCAATGTGCTCTTTGCAAAGGGCTATCATGTTCGTTTAGTCTCGAAAGGTACACTGCTCGTACCTAGTTCCGGTTATCTAGTGTATAACCACGCGAGGGGCAATACACGCAACACACGCGCAACATACAAGGTTAGTTCCATCTTACCCGCCCCACAATTGAGCGTCGTCGGCTTCCTGGATGTGCCGTATCAGCTATCAAGCCAACAAATAATGGTTTCCCGAGCGATAGGCGCTCTAAAAGATACAAGTCGGGTCCCTACTCACGTGCTCTGCAGGCCTCGAGATGTTTGACAAGTCTTCCATCTTGATAACTTCCCTTGTGTGAAGAAACTCAATATTTGTCCTCTCATCCTATCTGGAGAAGCAAGGAGCCTAAAAGTACTCAGCCCACTTATTGAGCCCGTATGAGCAATGCTTAGAGTACTGTCCGTGTTCTAACGGTCCTACTTCCATCTCGTGCTTCTTCCAGTCTGCATGCCCACACTTAGCCAGCTTCGATATCCCCCATAGCAAACGAAACTCACACCACTTATCGGCCCAGACTCCACTATGCATCTATGATCCGAGCGCCACCTGTCCTCTCGATGCCTTCCGTCACACGCATCGAGAGCCTGCCGTTGCACAGCGAGCACATATTCGGTACGCTCGCCTGAGAAGGAACCATAAGTCCTATTTTGGACAATGCATCATACTGCACATGGATGCGCGGCGCCCAATTATGGAGGGATTGACTCAGGAATGATAACAAACGCGTGGTCGTGAGTCAGCCGATGGGATTGTGGAATGACACTGGCAAGCGACCAAGGGAGGTGGCCCAAGGGATGGGTTCTGGGGCTCAAAATGCAGAAAAAGGTCGTGACGCCACGTGATGGAAGATGTATAAATTGTAGTAGTCTGTTTCAAGCTTACTCGTTATTTGTACAGGCGTCCTGTAGAAAAGCTGGAAAGATGTTGGTACGTGGAGAGGTGGAATGGGAAATGAGAAGACATTTGCGCTAATGATCTGTCCAGCGTGTTCCTGTACTCGCTGTTCTTTCTACCACTCTTTTAGCAAATGAGCCAAAGAGGCAAAGAGATGATTGTGACTGGTACTGTCGGGTGGAACAAAAACTCGACGCATTGACACAAACAGAGGAGGAGCTGTTGAAACTCTTCGTAAGTTCAGAGCAGCTTGAGCAATCGAAACGCTCTGCAAGAGGCTTCAGTAACAGATTGCTGAAGTAAATACAGGGATCGGGCAGTAATAATGGTGCAGGAAGTCCACCTGCAGAGTACAAGCCGGCTCCATCCTCAGTACGTTACACAAGTACCTTTGGAGCACCATATGTAAGTTATGTATTCGTGGAACTCTCACGCACCAGTAACGATTTAACCAAAAGCTTCTTAGGCCTCCCCTTCTCCAAATCAAGCCAACAATCTCACTGTTGGAATAACTCCGGCCGTTTCGAACCAAGATACGGGGGCCCGCGATGGTTATCGAACAGTGGGCTACTATGGAAACTGGGCAAGTCCGAAGCGCCTTCCCCACGTCTAGATGACACTGGCTCTTTCGTTCAGGACATATACGCCGGGAAATACTTTCTTGAACAGACCCCTGCCACAAAACTGACCCACCTTCTCTACTCTTTCGCGAACAACAAACCGGACGGAAGTATATTTTTAACCAATAGCTATGTCGATGCGGAGTACCGCTACAAGTCGACTCGTGGTCCGACTCTAGGGAAAATGTCTACGGCGCCATAAAGCGGCTTGGCCTGATCAAGCAAAAGAATCGAAACCTCAAGGTCTCGTTGAGTATAGGCAGCTGGATATACACAAACGAAAAGATGTCCCTGGATCCTGTGGGCGCTAGCGAGCAAGCGCGGAAGAGATTTGCAGCGAGTTGTGTGGATATGATTAAAGTTACGGATTCGGTGGAATCGATATTGATTGGGAGTATCCACCGAACCCTGAGCAAGGAGGGCAGTTTCTTGCATTGTTGAGAGAGGTCAGAAGGGCTATGGATTCTTATGCTAATCATTTAGCAAAGAAAAACGGGGTTCCAAGGGATGCTCGACCCCAGTTTCTGTTGTCCCTTGCTGTACCAGCAGGTGAGGGCAATTACAAAAACATACCACTGAGAGAAGTTGCTGAGACGTTGGATTTCGTGAACCTTGTGGTAACCCGCTCTCCACCAAGTTTGGCCCACTTTGAAGCCGCTGATCCGTTTAGGCATATGATTTTGCCGGCTCCTGGGGCAAGAGTACTGGCCATGCGTCTGACCTTGCTCCCAGTAAATCGAATCCTAAATCAACACCCTTCAATACGAAATCTGTCATTCAACGTTACTTGCGTGCAGGGGTTCCAAGTCCCAAACTTAATTTAGGCATGCCTCTTTACGGCTAAGCCTTTATCAACACAGCAGGTCTTGGCCAAACACACAACGGGATCGGCAAGGGTGCCTGGGAAGCTGGTGTGTACGACTTCAAGGACCTGCCGCTCAATGGCGCGAAGGAATATTGGGATTAGGAGGCGTATGCAACATACAGTTACGATAATAGCACGGGCATGCTGATCACCCATGATACAAAGGACTTGGCGTTGGCAAAAGCAAAATATATAGAGAAAAACAAGCTGGGGTGGAGGAATGTGGTGGGTGGGAAGTCAGCAGTGATAAGACAAGCGAAGGCAGTCTCATAAACACTGTAGGTATTCCTATGCCTCTTTTTCGAGTTCTCGGCTGCCCGCTAATTTACACTATCCGTAGGTGGTCAACGAATTGTCTGGCGCGGATGGCAAAGGCATTGAGTCGAAGCCTAATTGGCTCTACTACCGTACGCAATTGGTAAAAGTGTTGTGGGGCGTTTGCGCGACTTGATAGCGACGACCAACCACGTTACACATAACTGTAATTTTTGACGAATGATATGGGGTTTGAAATTGGGCGTTGTTGGCGTCAATGCAGTCATGTTATGGTGTAGTAATAAATGCTGCGACATATATGGTGCAGTTCACGAATCGCATTGATGCCAAGCTGAAACGGGCACGCGGGAACTGCTGCTAGAGATGCGGATCCACTTGGTCGTGTCCCAAAACGTGGCACGAACACAGCAGAAAACATTTAGGGTTTGAGGCAGGGTGCCTGAGGCTCTGGCTGTTGCGTGGGGACGCGTGGGCGTTTGTAAGCAAGTGTGGTTTTGGCGCAGAGTTTGCGAACGCCGACAATGTACATCGTGTGCTGTTGCTCTACGCCACAATTGTGGGAAACGGATACCTCTCCGCACTTGGGATGCAGGCTCAATGCCACGTCAATGGGCCAGCTGACTATGTTGCTCTTGTTTAGGATCCTGTTGAGATGTCGTTGAATTTGTGTAGTGCCTAAGCGCATTAAAATCCTAGAATATTCCCTCGTCCAGCGCATGCGTATTCACAACCCGAATCATAGTCGGCCCACGGCAAACCATGCGCCTGAGCTTCATTTGTGATACCAGAAGCAGGCGTTCTAAGCGCCTCAATGCGTTCTTCTCTACCTATGTGTTACCTTGGTATGGCGTCAGGTGAGCAGCTTCCTGCAGGCGGAAGAAGGCGTTCATATGACACGTCGCTGGCGACTTGAGCTTCTCTGTGGCCTAAGAAGGTCCGTATCCGCTCGTCCCGATCGCCGGTCATAGTGGCATGCTGACTGCGCCGCAGGGTAGTGCTTGCTTCACGATGAATTTGATCCCTTCGCTCAATGACGGAGCTGTTGAAGGTGGTGAATCTGGTGCCCTGGATGACGCCGCCTATGCTGACGAGGGCAAAGACAAGAGAGATGAAGGCAAAATTGGAAAGTTGGATTGTTCTGGCGGCCGAGTTGGACTCTCGGTCATTCTCGCGCCGCCAGCGCTCCCAGTCTTCCCAGGTGGCATTATAGCGGGGGTCGGTGGCCCATTTTCGGCGATCATATGGCCACTCCGGAGAAGCTGGAGGACAAGAAGTGCGATGGTGGTCAGCCCAGCCATGGCCCCAGGCGTCGTATGCCTTGCGCTTCTCGATATCGGAGAGAATATCGTGGGCAGCGACCAGCATGCGGTAGCGTTCCAGACGGAGGGTAAGAGGCAGATGGGCAATGACCGAAGTACTACTATGGCTGTGGTCCGGGTGATATAGTTTTACCAGGGTGTAGAAGCGTTGCTTGACATAAGGCTCGCCTCGAGCGCATTTCAGAATCTGATACGGGGTTGGCGATGTCTGGGGGCCAACAGCCTCCGGCCAGTGCAGCAGGTCGGCAAGTGCATCACCATCACCGTGGTTGTGGTGGTGGTTGTGTTGGTGCGAAGGGGGCCCGGTGTGGTGTGCGTAGTGGCGCGAGTGTGGTGGTGCAGTGTGGAGGGAGAATGTATGGCGGCATGACTGCTGGGTATAGCAGAGGGGGGTAGGGGGGTTAGCACAGCAGGGCGACAGCAGCGACACAACCCTCTTTGATAGCATGGTAGCACAAAGGCCGCCGGGGGCAGGCGCGCATATTCGGCGGTGCTGAGGACTATGGGAGGGGGAGGGGGAGAGGATGAGGACGTGAATAGTCTAAGATGTGGGGTAGTAGGTGTGGATGGCGGCATGGGTAGGGCATGCGGTTGGTGGCGCAAGGAAAGGACCGTGTACCGCGCTGCTGTGCGTGCGCGCGCATGAGGATCGCCCACGATGGATGATAATGGATGCCGCCAGCTAGCAACCAACCAGACTAACAGCGAGCCCAGCGGGAGCCCAGGCTAACGGTTTGCAGCAGCTTGAGCGAACGGCTCTGCCATACCATTGTGGCAGCAGCACTATCAGACACTTGCCCCCTCAGACCCTCAGCCACCAGCGCGCGTGCGGCCTCTGTCCGCCGCCCTCCCGTTGCAGCGTTTCTCCGGCTGCGTTGGTCGGTGCCAGGTGGAGACGTCCGACTCGTGCCTACATGTCCCAAAATTCGTTTGGGTTTGGCTCACTCCGAGTTTGACCTCAGTATAGGTGCTGTCCCTTCGGCTGCGCATCCCTGCATACGTTTACTCACCCCTGCCTGCAACACAAAACCATCAGTGAATGCATGAACCATTCGCTGGAAACAGCTAACCACGCTTCCCACGGTGTCGAGCACATGGCCTTGCCTCTATAAGTCTCTCATTATCGGTGTCGTGCCGCTCCCATTCATTACTTTGATTACCATTGCGGTGCCGACGCCTCCACTTTGCACGCCCTCCCCTTGCTACTTGATCGCGAGCCTTTATATCCTGGCTCGTCCCCATGTTGGCCAAACCTCGCACCTCCTACCCAACCATGCGAGACTTGGAGCAAGAGCTAGGAGACACTCTCGCCCGGCGTCACGACAGCAATGGGGACCCACTGGATGGCTTGCATGTCCTTACTCGCCGCATGGAGCACGAGGACGAGGAGCAGTTTGATGTCGACCTTACCATCCTCGACTTCTTGGTCTACAAGGCCACAAGCTTGGTTTTTGAGTGGAAGTCAAGTGCTGACCCGTTCCACTCCGACCTGCCAAGCGCTTTAGTCACCATGACTGGTGGTATGTGATAGTTCCTCGCATCCACTACTTTTGCTTCTAATAACCTTCTCTGCCAGAATGGAGAAGCTTTCTTTCACACAGACACCATGGCCGGCGCCTGACCCGCCCGGCTGCTTTTCGCTCACGACTGCTGCAGTTCCTGTTGATCTTTACTCACCGGACGCACCATGACGAGACTTGGACTAATGAAGAGTCCCTCAATGAATTGCGGGAGCAGAACAAGAGCCGTGGAGAATATTGGCGGCATCAGACAGACCACTCGCCTGCTCTTTCCCAACCATTTGATCCTGAAAAGGAGTTCCCATTGTCTGACGGTACACTGTTTGAGAGTAGAAATCAGCTTGCCTCTGGCTTGAACATGCCTTGTGACCAAAGGAGGTGGGTGACAGATATGGCAGGCACGCCCTCACTGTACTGTTTACTACCTCTCTTCATCGAGCTCACGGCTGCGAGAGTAAATCTGGGTGATGATTGGGAGTCAACTTCAGATTGGCTCGACTTGGCGGCTCAATTTATGATGCAAGCTGTGATTGAGGAGTACCTCCGCAATGGCGCCTATGGACCTGACACCTTTGACACGGCATTTGCTTTTGGTTGTCCCGGGCCACGTTGGGCAGAGGAAGGCATTGATGTCACGGCCATGCGGCGTCTGTTCTGTGACGAAAACAATCCACGTGAAGAAATCAGCGACTGGGCCGGTATCAAGCGGCGGTATATTAACGAGGTTCGTCTAATCAACTAGAATGCTACAGCCAAGACTAACAACTCATAGCTCACTTCACAAAGCTCGTCCGTATCGTCGCTGCAAGCTATCCAGGCTGCACAAGAGCGGCATCCTTACGGTGTTTTTGAGAAGCGTGTGCTGTCCTTCTTGGAGTACCTTCACCGTGATTTGATCAAGCCGGACCTTGCTCAGGTTGAGGAGGGTCGGTTCAACATTGATGGAAACGAACTTTCCGAGGCCGATTCGCGAGAGATGATTCGACGGATGGGGCTTTGAGTTTTTTGCTGTGCCGTGTCTCTGCCCCAATCTGGCCATCCCTTGGTTGCTTGCCGTGCATCTCAATAGATGGCAGCGCCAGGCTCCCGGTCACTTGACTTCTTGTTCATACCTATTTCCGTCTTGTCAGCTTTTACTCGTCAGGCACCTCAAAAGTTCTCTGTTTCCCGTTCCGTGTTCTCTGCGCCACTTGCCGTTCTAATCCTGACCTGGCCCCAGCATGTAACTTAACGACACCAAGTACAATATACCCACCCACAGCGAGTAAGTCGCCCACCAACGATGCACAGGCGCTGCCTCTCTTGCTAGCTGAATGAAATCTTTTTTATCTTGATAAATTTGTTCGACTACCGTTCCCTCGTTAGCGTTACACAAGGCGATAGATCTGTGTAGCTCAACATTACGATGGATGCGCACATGGGCCCATGCAGCTGTGCCCCAGTCCAGCAGCAGCTTAGGGCAGGTAAGCAAAAGGTGCGGTCCGCAGCCGTACCAGTAACCAGGGTGCCAGGCAGGCTTGAAAGGTAAGCAAGCCCTCCCAGGGCAGTGCCTAGATTCGAAAAAGGCATATGCTTACCGTTGGGTGGCAGTGTCTCTACGCGCCCCGTGACGTAGCATGGCCGAATCATGCACGGCTTCTCAATTACGCTCCGGGTTGAGGCGGCCGCTACCGAATACACCAACATTAGGCAATCGCTCACAAAGAGATAGTAACAATGAGCTAGTCGAACTCCTTCACGGCTTATGCGTGGGTCCACTCTAGAGGACGAGGCAGGCGCCCCTGGCATCAGTAGCAAGAGCACCATGGAAATACGCCGGCCATTGGGATGTGACTCGACATGGTCTCTGTCTGAGGCAGCTTCGCAAGCCAACCACATAAAGACATCGCCAGTTCTCTCTCTGCTCTCATCTGTCACCCGGCTTCTTCATCTCCAAGAGTCGCCTGTTCAAACACTGCACCAACTACTATGCCCATGTTAACGTCCTTTTGCTTGCTCTTGACTGTTCTCCTCTCCTTGCTCGTGGGGTCAGGAGCAGTGCCCACGGCAGGCAAGAGCAGGCCGGCACTCGTCCTCGTGCCAGCTGCCTTTTCCAAGCCTGCGGTATACGATACAGTCAAGAACCGTCTCTCCCAGGTTGGGTACGATGTCACTGCCATTGACTTGCCATCAGTCAGCAAAGTCGGTCCCCCCGTCGATCGCCGCCCGGACATCAGGTCTGTACAACACGCAATCGACAAGAGCGTCAAGCAGGGCCAGGACGTCATTCTAGTTGGCAACAGCTATGGAGCAACCGTCATATGCGACGCCGTCAAAGACTTTGCAAATCCGCCGCAGGGCAAGGGCAAGATTCTGGGGTTGATTTTTGTAAGTCTACTTCTACGTTTGACTGTCCAGACTGCTTTCTCTTCGACTCAAACTAATCCCTCAACAGCTTGCTGGTTTCCTGCCCTATATTAACGAACTCTCTGGCGCCCGTCCTGACATCCGCCAAATATCACCTTCCTGGTTCCGTTTTGAGGGTACACAGCGCGTCTATTGGGACAATAACTTAGTCAACTTCCCACCATCTTTCACCCTGTTCAACCTGCTCGACAAACCCAAAGCCGACACATGGACTTCCAGGCTCGAGCCCTCGTCCTTCGCTGCGCTGAATGCCACTGTACAATACATTCCATACGACGGCAAGATACGCTCCCTGTACGTGATCGGCCGACAAGACAATGCAGTCTCGCTCGCGCTAGCGAATTCATATTTAAGTCAACCTGGGGCCCAGATGGAGAGGCTAGAAATTGACGCAGACCATATACCCATGTTGAGTCGGCCAGACACTGTAGTTGAACTGATCCGCAGGTTTGCGGGGGAGCAGGTATAAGTCTCGGTGGCCGACATAGCGTAGCACACCTTCAATGAACAAGGATGAGCAACCTGGGCTTAGACCTGAGGGTGGATATATGTCTCGGAGTGAGAGGGCGGACAAGGGTACAGTCAGAATGAGGTACATAGATTGACTGGTTGATACATCCCGGGTACTCGTTCCTATTTGTAGACTGTATGTATTGAGACATGAAATGCCTTCTTTATATGTCCCACAAAGTGCCGTGACCACAACAAGGGTTCACATGTAATCGTCTCAACGCGTTGCGCAACAGGTTAACCCCCAGGCCCTTCCTCGCACCTGCCTCCAAGGACATGCTCTTTCAAGACATAGTCGTCCTCACAACACGTCACCTCGCCCCTCATTACATCACATCACGCAGGGTAAGCAAAAACACATTTGCGTTGAAATAAAGAACCGGAACTCCATTGAAGCTATGTCGCCCTTTCCAAGCCATACCAGACAGATTAAAAAAAGTGAATCAAGGGCCTACACCCGCCGTATAATCGTCTCTCTTTTATTCATATACGACTGCGTATATGAATGTTCATGTCTCAAATGCTGGGAGGGTACTGGTACACGTTGCGCCGTTACAAGACAAAGAGCGGGAAGAAGCCAAACCGATTTACAACTCGTCGTGTTCGTCCTTAGCGGCAGCCTTGGTGGCCTCGGATGCTACTGACGATGCGGTTGAAGCAGCGTCTTGAGCGGCGTCCTTCGCGGCGTCGGTAGCCTTCTCTGCGCCTGACTTGGCGTCGTCCGCAACAGATGACGCCTTCTCGGCGGCATCCTCGGCAGCATCTGCGACCTTCTCCTTGACCTCCTCGTATACAGCGGCAACCTTGTGTGAGCCGTTGTCCTTGATGAACTGGACAAGGTCCTCGACAGTCCTTGAGCCAGAGTAGTCAATTGGTGCGTCCTTCTTGCCAGCGGCGAAAAGCTTGATAGTGGGGAAGCCCTGGATCTCATCAGGAACATCGTTGGCAGTGGCGTCCACCTTTGCGATTGTGACGAGCTTGGAGAACTCCTCAGTAGCGTAAAGCTGGCCAAGCTCCTCGTACTTGGGAGCAAGAGCCTTGCAGTGACCGCACCAAGGAGCGTAGAACTCGACAAGAACATCCTTGTCGTTATCAATGACGATGTCCTTGTAGTTCTTGGCGACAACGACGCTAACGGGGCCGTCTTGCGACTCAGGGATGGGCTCAGACTTGATGCTAGGCTCGACCTTACCGGCAAGGAAGTCTTCGACGAAAGTGCCAATGTCCTTCTCGGTGATCTTGTTGTCCTGGTCGTATGGGAACTTCTCGTTCTTGTCGGTGCGCTGGATAGCAAAAGCGGGCCAGGTGCCGACCTTGAGGTTGAGGTTTCCAGCGTGCTGACCAAAGGAGCCAGCATCGATAGTGGCGAAGTTGATCTTGCCCTTGTGCTTAAGAGCCAGAGGCTTCAACTCCTTGGCGAAAGACTCGCGCTCCTCAGCAGTCTCAGCGAAGATGTAAGCAAGAGGAATGCCAGCGGCCATGTAGCCGCTGTAGGTCTCGGGGCCGACCTCGCCAATGAGGGGAGTGGCGGCAACCTTGGCAAACTCCTTGATAGTCTCAGCGTCAAACTTCTCAGTGAAGACGTCCTTGCCGTCGTCGAAGGACTTGTAGAGAACAAGGCCAGGTTGTGAAACGCCCTCAGCCTTGGCGAGAGCGGCATCGTTAGTGGCACCAAAGAGGTAGTTGTCGCGGAGGCCATTGGCGACCGTGGTGAAAGTCTCGTTGGCAGCCTTATCATCGGCGGCGAAGTAGGCGACAAGGACGACCTTATCGGCCTTCTTGAACTCCTCAATTGTATCCTTGGTGACCTCGGAGACGGCGGGGAGGGCTTGCTTGGTCATGTATGAGATCAAACTATCAGCTTTGCGTTGGCCGCCGTAGGGTGCGATGTTCTCTGGGCCACGGAAGACCTTGAGGGTGGGATAGCCCTCGACGCCATATTCCTGGCACAGGTCCTGCTCCTCTGTGCAATCGACCTTGACCAGGGCAATATCCTTCTCCTTCAGAGTTGTGGCGGCGGTCTCATACTCGGGGGCGAGAGCTTTGCAATGACCACACCACGGAGCGAAGACTGTATGGACGTGTTAGCGTATGTATACGGCAATTGGGCGGTCTACTTACACTCTGCGAGGACGAGGTCGTTCTCTTCAACAAACGCCTTGAATGTGTCTTTGTTAAGCTGCTTGACGTCGGAAGCAGTCACGGCAGCCGCAAAGAAAGCAGCGCAGATATTTGAGTACTTCATATTGAGGTTGAGGTTGAGTCCAATGTGGGTGTGGGATTGGAATTGGAGGAGAGAGAGGGGAGCTGACCGCTGGTTCGAGGGCTTTTTATCGGGAGCCGGGTCTGTGGCGTGGAGCTCTATGAAATAAAGAATACCGTGTTCACTTGCTAGCTGCACGCCAAGCCAGGGTCCACCCACTCCGCATCGCCCAGGACCCCAGGTACGCTGCATCGCCTACCACAATCCTATCTATCTACAGGCCACGTTCGAGTTACTGCAAATACCCATGTCTATTGCCCTCAAAAATGCATTCTTTCGGTTAGACTGCCGCTCTCGCATGCCTAAAAAAACGTATTATTAATCTCCATCGTCTTCATGCCTGGTAGAGTCCGTATTTACGAGGCCAGCTGTTCTCTCGGTGCTTATCATGAACGGGCTGTGGTGTGGCTGACGGGTTGAAGCTTTCACCCCAGAACAACACGAATCGTATTTGAGCACTGTGCTTGATCATATATCTGATATTATCCAACGCTAACACTTTACACATGCTTCGACCCAGCTTCACTTTCCTCCTGAAGCCTACTCAACCTCTCTTCCTCCTTCTTTTTCATTTCCTTCTGCAGCCTTATCCGCTCGGGAACCAAGCTCTGTCTCTCCGCCGTAATCTTCCATCCCTCAAGTCTTTCCTTGCCAAGCGCTCTCAATGTCTTTCGCTCAACTACACTATATTTCCCATCCGCTCGGTCAAGTACAAAAGGCTCCTTCAGAGACACTGGTGGATTGGTGATGACGCGTACTTTACGGAGCTGATTGTTCGACGCCGAGTGCAACATCAATGGATGAAGCAGATATACGTCTCCAACATTACCGGTCGCCTCAACAAACGCAGAATCTGGGAAAGTTGCTGCTAAATCATTGAACCACGTGAGCCCGGACTTTTCTACAAACATGGGATTCTGGGCCCGCGGCGTCATGCGCGGACTGACCCCTTCTGGATTTGCGTACAACCACTTTGCCACTGCCTCAATCGCTGGCGGACAGATATAGGTCCCGCCACCTCCAGGGACGATGTCGGTCCAAAGCGGAATAATAAGAAGTGCCTGCTCTGGTGAGTCGAGGTAATGGACAAAGCTATCTCCGTCTACGTGCCAGTTTGTGAGTTGTTGCGGTTTGATCACAGTATTGTGGCCTTCAGGTGTACCAAGGTTGACAATGAAGCTGTCCTTCCAAGTCGAAGCATTTGAATCTACGTGTTGAGAGCCACCAAGCAACGAGCAGATACCACCCCATGCTTTTGGTGCAAAGTCAGAAACCACGAATTTGTTGAAGAAGGGCATATTTGTGCGCTCCGTATGCCTATTGAAAGTCAGGCTTGATTTTTTTTCCTTTTTCCTTTTCCTCTTCCCTAGAGGGCCAGAATGCGCTATCCGCAGAGAACGTGTGGAAAAATGGGTGGTTATGGTACTTACCATGTTGAATTGTCTTGAGAGTCCATACCCAACCGCGTCCATAGCGTCTTCTGTGAATCCTCGGCTTGTTCTCTTGTGAAGCAATTTGTCAATTTGATCCAACCATGTTCTAGAAAGTGGTTGATTTGTTCCTGCGAGAGCTGGTATTGCTGTTCGGTATCTACCATATTTTCAACGTCCACTGTTGGTTGGAAAGCTTGAAGGATGCGGGGTTGTCGAGTTATGCTAATTATTGGAATTGTGCCACAAAGCAGTTCAAAGCAGTCCTCTCGGCGAAAGACTTTTATACCCTACTCTAGCATCAAGCAGTTGGCATTGTCACCACATTCGGATGGTGTAAATCATTCGCTTACTAATTTATCTGGTGGTAGGCAAGTGTGACGCATACACACGTGGTTTGGTGGGAGGTTGGCGCTTAGGGTGAGGAGTCCGCGGGTCCTATTAAACGTTCCTCAAATTTTACTGGCTAGCTTTTCGAATTACACACTCGAGAAAGGACGCTACGGCAAAGCGGATCCCCAGGCCGAAGCATAGGATAAGCTAAGAGACAAGGCATTATCTTTATCTTCTATCGCCTATGTACATCCATTCATCATTCGTGACCCTTAAATAGTATGTATACATGTGTCTATGTGTAGTATAGCGTCATGGCTAGCAATGACTAAAAGTGGTTGTTTAAAAGCCAGGCCACCACTGGTAGTTATTGGTCTCTACTGGCGTGTCAAAAATGAGCTCACTGCTCGAGTTGCGCGGTCGATTAGGCCAGGCATTTGCCTTGTCCAAGTTCCAAGCAGTCATACCAGATGTCTTGACACTCGAATTTTGGCCAACCCAAACACCATATCCAGTGCTGTCAAGTCGGGCAGGGTAAATGCGAGTTGTGAGCCAGAATCGGTCCTGTGAATGATTAGTGATTTTCCAATGGGGCCGAAGTGGCCAACTCACATTTACATAGATCTCGACCAATGAGCCATCCACAAAAATGTCCATATTCAACGACTCCTGTGTCCCATTGGCGAAGGTGTAAGGGTAGAAGTATCCAAGCATAGTGTAATTGGCAAACTCCTTGATGGTCGAGGACTTCGAGCGATCGACGTTAATAGTGTAGTTGTCGGGGCTATACCATATGACAGTCTGCTCTTCGCCTCCAGGAGACGCGGCTATGACAACACCTGCTGGGCCTGTAGCATTGCTAATTGATACCTTCAGTTCCATATGACTACTACCGTTTCCAGCCATTTGGCTGCTCGTATAAGTATTGGTATCGATGGTCTTGCGCTCAGCGCCATTGCGGAACCCTTCAACAACTTCTAGGACTGGGCGAGCACCAAGAGTATATCCAGTGAATGTGCCATTTCCATGTTCAACGAGACGTGTGTTGCCCTTTGTAGTCAATGCTCCATCGGGATTGACAAGATTCCTCGACTTGATGACGTACATCTCTCGCGGCAGAGTGACGGCACCTTGGTAGCCGGCCTGTAGAAGTGCAAAGTTGTTATTTTCTTCGTTGGCCCAACCCCATTGAATACGACGCGACGCGTTATTCTTGGTATCGAGGAAACTAGTGACGGCATACGACAGACCTGAGTCGATAACACCTCCAGATACAGGAGTGAACTCGGCAGATCCATTCTCGCGTCTGGTGATGAGACCTTCATTCCAAAGGCCCCACTGATTACGTGGGTGCCAAGTCAAATTTCCTCCTTCGGTGCCCATTAGAGCGTAATAGTGGACATCGTCATCTGCATCAGTGATCGAGAAGAAGTTCGATACTTCGAAGTTAAATCCGTATGTGCCTGTCTCGAGGAGAGAGCCTAGTGTTCCGTTTCGCATTGGCTCCCACAGGGCGCCCAAAAAGGTCCAATTGGTTAGGTTAGATGCTGGGGCACTGTAGAATGGGATGCGGCCACCCCCACCCTCTCCTTTGATACCAGATCCCAGCACCATATACCAATGCGGCTCATCTTGTCCCAACACTGCGTCCATTTCAGGCCAGGGTTCAACAAATGGGTCGCGCCACCCAGTGATGTTCCAGCCCTCGGGTGGGCTTGATAGAAGAGGGTTGCCTGCGTACTGTTCCCATGACTCACCTCCATCCTTGGAGATTACAACGCTTTGTTTCTCTGTGCCTTTAATATAAGGGAGTGCCCAGCTTGTTGGTAGGTATTGGACAGAAGTGTAAAAGTTAATAAGCGTTCCATCCTGCTTTCCTTGTAGGTTATATGGCTGGCCTGAACCACTGAAAATGCCCAATCCATAATAAGAATTATTTCTGGAGTCTGGATTCGGACCAGTGCCAACTGATTGAGCTTGATCATCTTCCCAACCCCCTACGTCTGTCCAAGTCACCAAGTCGTCGGAAACGGCATGACCCCAGGAAATATTTCCCCAGTTAACGTGATTAGGATGCCATTGATAGTGCAAATGATACCTATTTTTAGCAGGATCGTACATCATTCCGCATGGGTCCTATCAAATATGATTAGCGTATGAGTAACGAGTGTATAGATGAACATACATTCATCCACCCAGCCGGGGAGATAAAATGATACGCAGGTCGCCATCTCAGGAACAAACTATTGTTGCCGAGCGTATTAATATAGTCAGTTGTGAGGACCGCAGGGAGCTGGAGCTCTTGAGAGTCTCCATAGCTTTGTGCTTTGCTATAGGGAAGAGCCCCAAGCACGAAGCTTAACAGTGGAATTGACCGAAACATGACTCGTCAAAGGTAAGAGAGGTTTCGCTGGTGGAGGGCTGGGAGAAAGCATGGG
Organism: Ophiosphaerella korrae; assembly: GCA_028456385.1. NCBI lineage: Eukaryota > Fungi > Ascomycota > Dothideomycetes > Pleosporales > Phaeosphaeriaceae > Ophiosphaerella > Ophiosphaerella korrae. The sequence continues at coordinate 75,002 of JALNQF010000019.1, forward strand.
GAACGTGAAGCTTTTATGTACCTGGGATTAACAGCCCCAAGCAAGATCTGCTAGAAAGAGGAACGATGCCATCATGCCCCGAGACCCAGGCTCTTGGCTTGTGTAGTGCACAATTGGCTTAGACTAAGATGCACTCCCTGGTCATAGATCCCCGCATTTTCTTGTAAACGACCAGGACGGGTTCAAGCGTTGGTGCACCGAATCGTCCCTGGACTAATCAGACGAGGCTGTTGCAACGCCTCTTGCGCACCGGCACTAAAGTTCTTCACGATGCTGCAAGCTACAGTCGAGTCCCCAAGTACGGAGTTGCCCCCCGCCGCGCTACATGGCGGCCTGGATGAGGTTGCCTGTTGTGAATGTGCTGGCGTGAGCGAAAATCCCTAAAATCGCTCCGCTAATCCCGGGGAATGACTATGAGGTTGGTCTAGCAACGACCGGAGAAGGCCCATAGCAAATTGTGGGTTGCTGAAGAGCATCCGAGTATCTGCCCGAATGTAAGGCGCATCTTGAACCTGAACGCGGGGCTGGGGCGCCCAATGCTTTTCCCAGACCGATCCTGATATGCAGCCAATATCGTATCGTACTATGCAGAGCATTTTCTTCGTCAATGAAGTCACTCTGGCCATCCGGGGTCGAACTAGATTGGAGACTTTGGCTTAGGTAAGCCGCCGGACCCATGTGCGTCATCGGTATGTGGGCCGCGCCAGTCACGTGCTCTACACAAACGTGTCCAACTCCATGACCGGGCATTGCGGCGCGTCGGTGGAACATCACTGCACGCATTCAGTGGTTGATTCGCGTCCTCAATGGACAAACACGCACTATCCTAAGCCCAGAATAAGACTTGTTGCTGCACCATGAGCCGCCTCCAGCTCTATGTCGCGGTACCTAATCCACCCCGACAGACTGATATTGCGTGGACCGGCAATGCTGATGGACATAGGGCTCCGCCATCATGGCCAATGTGGTACTGCTGCGCGCATACTACGAGCGACCCAACTTCTACTCTGCGGCTGTTTATATCTCACAGAGCACCGGCTCGTTGATGTTCCTGGTCAACCTGATGCTTATTGTGGCAGCCATCTTTGGCTACGGGCTCCAGCGCCTGTTCTACGGCCCTCTACGCCCCATCGAGACCGAGCAGCTATATGATAAGGCCTGGTTTGCCGTCAGCGAGACCCTGTTGGCTATGACTATCTTTAGGGACGATATCGGCATATGGTTCTTCACCATGTTCCTCTGTCTGCTTGCTGGCAAAGTGTGGCAGTGGATCGGCGAAGGAAGGGTCGAATTCCTAGAACAGCAGCCTCCTGCGCACCCAAAGCTCTTCCATACCCGCCTGGCAAGCTCATTGCTACTCTCTGTCGCTTTCGACATCTTCATGATGCAGTACTGTATAGACTCAATACTGTCTGACTCCCGGCCAGGAGTCATGGTTATGTTTGGTTTCGAATACGTTCTGCTCGCCATAGCATCCATCTCGACTTTGCTGCGATATACACTTTCGCTTGTCGAGCTTTTAATTACTCATCGCCAAGAGAAGGCCAGGGAAGAGGCTCGCAGAGTTGCAAGAGAACAAACAACCCCGCCTATTGGAGCCGAGCATACACAGCCACCTGCTGGCGCCGGGGACGATGATGACGACGAAATCGATGTCCCTGGCTGGGAAGAGAAAGGACGCTGGGTTTTCTACTTGGACCTCACGACCGACTTCATCAAGTCGGTCGTGTATCTGGGCTTCTTCATGATCCTCATGACCTTTTACGGAATTCCAATACACATCATGAGAGACCTCTTCATGACTATTCGCTCATTTATCAAAAGAGTGAATGATTTTGTCCAGTACAGAAACGCAACCCGTGATATGAATACGCGCTATCCGGACGCAACTGTGGAAGAACTCGAAAGGGAGAATACCTGTATCGTCTGCCGTGAGGAAATGCGCGCTTGGGTGCAACCTGGCGCACAGAATGGTCGGCGAATGGATGAACGGCAACGAGCCAAGAAGTTACCATGTGGTCACATTTTGCATTTTAGTTGTTTGAGAAGCTGGCTGGAACGACAGCAAGTCTGCCCCACCTGTCGCCGACCAGTTCTTGTGCCATCAGGAGCCCAGGCTACGAGGAATGACCTAGGAAATCAAGGCCAGCAGAACCGACAGAATCAGGCCGGAAATAACAATATGCTCCAGGCAATTCTTCGTGGTAATCAACAGCAGGGTGTTGGGGCGCAACAGGGCCAACCGAATCACCCTGCTCCTGTGGGGGAAGAACAAAACCATCCCCAACCTCAGGCTAACATGCGAGTATTCAATATCGGTCCTTTCAGGATTGCGCTGGGAAATCTTCGGATTCCCGCCGAGCAACAGGGTAACCCGAACCATATCAGAAATGCCATGGATCAACTCCGTCAGCAGGTGGCAGCGAATAATGGTGCACAAAACCAACCCCAGCAAAATCAGACACAAATGTCAAATTCACCTCATGCACTACCTCAGGTGTTCAGTGTACCTAATGGCCCACTACCTAGTGCCGTAGCTTTACATCCGGCAGATGTTCAATCCGACATATTACGTATCCAACACAACATTATCGAGTCACTTAGACAGCTCAATGCGCAACATGAGCAGCTTGAAGTTATCCACAGGTTGCTTGGCGAACTCAATCGTATACAGCAATCTTCTGGGCTCACTGCAGCTAATGGTCAAGAACTGCCACCCATAGCACCTCTGAACCCTCAAGTGCCGAGCTCCTTTACTCCGCAAGCCTACTTTTCCCGGGGTCCCGTACTCAGACAAGGTGATGCTGGTGTACCTGCAGGACTGACACTGCCGGAAGGATGGACACTGAGGCCTATGGCAATGGCACAGCGGTCTGATCAAGTGAGCAGCACAGGGGCAACATCTTCGCCATCACAGCCAGTGGAAACAATTCCTTCATCGTCAACTACTGCAACAACGTCAGGTGCGGTCGCAGGCTCGTCACCAAAGCCAGCGGAACCTAGTTCGCTTGCATCTAGCTGGAGTTTTGGTAACGGCGCTGAGAGAACTGAAGGCGAAAGTTCCAGTTCGGCAATTGTGGGAAGCGGCTTGGAAGGACAAAGCGTCACGAGACGGAACGTGAGCGTTGAAGATGCGGAAGATAACGGGCAATAAAAGATGTGGGTAAGGTTCAAGGGCATTGTTTGCATATGTAGCATAGCGTGGCGTTTGGGTTTGGGCCAGGCTGCTCCACTGGCGAGCTGCCAGTTGGTCGTTTGATTCGAAACGGAGACGGTGAACAATGACACATTTTACTCTCAGAGAAGAAAAAAAAGCTCCGAGGAACCATACATGTCCGATCACTCGCTGCATGTTCCTTTGGCCCCGCCAATTGAGAGGCCATGTTGGTGGTCGCACAACAGCCCTTCCACACAGTAACAAAAGGGTCCCCAGGTCTCAATGCCACGACCTCGAGTGGACAACTGTTATGCGCTTTATATGCATGCTCAGAGTCTTCCACTCAAAAGCTTGTGTGCGGAGCTTACCGAGCCCGAGTGGGAAAGGCCAGACCGGGTCGCGGAAGAGCACCCTCCACTTACACGTCAGAGGTCCTCCAAGACTCGACCTCTGGGCGGCTACACGCAGCACAAGGTTGAAACAGTGCGCTTTATGTGCGAGGCATATGGCCAGCACCCAGTCATACATGCAGGAACGCAGCGGAGCTCAGCACATGGCTGAAGGTAGCTGCATGGGTTGGCAGGCGGTGCGGGATAAGGCCTGGCCTCCACGCTGGCTGCGCTTGACTTAACTAGAAGTCGACGACGGGCCTTCCACTCGAGCACGGCTTGAGGATTCTATGTATGACTCTTTCACTTTCGCTAATGGCGTCCTAGCCAGCACACATTTTTATTCCAGTTCCCTCTCCCGTCTGATCTGCTTCTTCTCTCCTTTGTACTTTCTTGCTCTGCATACTAGCGATGGCAGTGAAGATTGATCATAAATCGCCTCACAAGGCTGAAGAAGCCGAGGTTTCCAATTGCGTCTTGAAGCTCATACAAGCATTCACAAATGGTCTCAATGTGTTTAAAAGATTGCGCGATCGGAGGCGCAAGCGCAAGGCGCGCAAAGAAAGTCAAGCACTAGATGTAGCGACAAGCGATGAGCTGCAGTTGTCCAAATCCTTAAAAAGAGGACCGTACGAGCTTGCGGAAGCTTTCGATACGTGCTACCTACAGACGGGAGAGTCTTTTGCAAGGGGAGATGGTAGGTTGCATCCTCGCATCACAACAAGCAGGTGATACAATGCTGACCCGATGCACAGCCATTGCGCATGCGTCGCTTGCAGAGACGTTGATGAAGTTAAATACTGGCCTGGTTGCCATCATCACAAGCTTTCTGAATCATGACCAAAAGTCCGGGAAGGGCCATTTAAACCTTGATTATAAATCCTTGACCAATCTCTCAGATAGCTCACGAAGAGACGCATTGCAAAGCATGACCCAGCTCTATGTGCGACTCAGTCAATCACAGCTCCAGCTCCAGAACATCAAACCTTCTTGCACGACATGTGGGAGCTCCAAGCACGCGACTTGCTCTTCAAAAAATGGCAGTACCTCAAACTCACACAAGAGCAAGGACAAGAAACGGCATACAAGCTCGCGACAGCGCCTCATCGGACCAACTGTAACACGTATGCCACTTAAATCGTCTGCTCACCCCCAGCTTGTCGTCGTTCGGCCAAAGAATTTCCGGAGAGGGAGCTCGAGCAGCAGCAGCTCCTCGAAATCACAATCATCCTCTGGCTCAACATACGCGTCGCCGCTTGTCTCACCACTACCACTCTACATTGCTGAAGAGCCCTACGAAATCGAAACCAATGCCGTAATCGAAGGCGTGCTTGGAGGATCGATGCCAATCGCGGGAAGTGGAAGACGGCGCAAAGACTCATTCAACGTACATGACCCACGGCCCACAACATGGCCGGACGCTTTCGAGGCCTCGCACAAATACCCTTACGTTGTACAAGAACATCTGCACCTCCCTACACCACAACTCCCAAATTTTACGCCCACATCCCGCAAATCATCTCCATCGCAAAGAAAGACTCCATCACCTCCACCTCATCCGCTTAGGGCACCACCAGAGCCTCCTATCATATTACCATTGAGGCGTCGGCTCGATAAAGTAACGCCGTCGTCATATACATTTGCGTCGGATAGTACAAAACTAGGCGAAATCCCCCAGCGTAATTGGGCCACGCCTTGGGATTATGAAGAGGCAGAGCGATTGAATGAGGCGGCCGCGACAGAGTATCCAAGCGCGCCAGTTACTAGAGAAGAGAAAAGTAGCAAGAAGAAGGGGCTGTTCAAGTGGAGGAAATAAGGGAGCGGGGTTGGGAAGGAATACTTGACCAGGTGTCGAGTTTGCTTTACAGGCGTGTTTTTTTGGGCTTGATTTGTCTTTTTATTGGCGTTGGTTTGGCGTTCAGGTAACGGTTTACTTTCGCGGCGGTAATGATTTTATGAGACGCACGAGTCACGATATTATGATTATAATTTGGATTAGGCATATATACCCGGAGCAAATAGTATCTCATCTCATTGCGCTGTTCTCAAGCTGATACGTCTGATATTTGGAGAGTGACGAGTGATCATCGTGTGGTTGATTGATACAGGTATCCAATTATTGGATTAGTATCCTTATATTGTACATAAAGTATCTAGCGCTCATTCTCGCTCAGCCCCACGGTCGATCTGCTGCCCCACTAAAACATTTGGCACCGCACATTTGTGCACATCCCAATCCCAAGCACAAGTTGCACAAATGCCAAAATGGTTCGCCACAAAAAGGATTTCAAATCAAACAACAAGTACTCCGCCAAACCGGCGAAAGCCCGTGGTCCACCTCGTCCACGGCCCGACGCCGAAGCAGAAGACGACAACGATGCCCCGAATTCCCGACCAGCGAAACCTGCGTACAAGGCAGCATGCTGGGACCTAGGGCACTGCGACGCAAAGAGGTGCTCGGGGAAAAGGCTTATGCGCCTAGGCATGATGAGAGAACTACACGTTGGGCAGAAGTTTGCAGGCGTGGTAGTTAGTCCCAAGGCGAAAAAGATAATCAGCATGGAGGACAAGGATCTGCTGGAGCAATATGGTGCTGCGGTCATAGAGGCGAGTTGGAAGAGGATTGACGAAGTGCCGTTTGGTCGCATAGGCGGCAAGTGCGAACGCCTGTTACCTTACCTCGTCGCTGCAAACCCCACGAATTACGGTAAGCCATGGCGATTAAATTGTGTAGAGGCGCTCGCAGCGTGCTTTTATATCTGTGGTCATCCGGAGTGGGCAGAGTCGATATTATCCACGTTTTCGTATGGAGAGGCATTTTTGGATATCAATAATGCGTTGTTGAAACGTTATATGGCATGTGAGAATGAGGAAGCGGTAAAGAAGGCGGAGGAAGCGTGGCTAGAAAAGATCGAGCGAGAGTATACAGCAAATCGAGCAGAGAAGGAAGACGGTGCTGAAGAAGATGAGTGGGCTGGTGGCAATATGAACAGACGACCCATGGATGATTCAGACGATGACGAGGATGAGGATGGTGACGAAGACGGCGAGAACGATGGCCAACCCTACATCGACCCCCAAAATCCATATAATATCCCCGAGTCTTCCGACGATGAAGAAGAGATGGCCGAACTACGAAGACGAGTGCTCGCCTCACGACCTTTCGCCAATCCCGTGTCCAAAGATGCAGGTGACGACGAAAAGAAAATCCCTGAGCGGATACCACGAACAGAGCCAGCTACGCAGCTATTACCGAGGGAAGAGGACCAGGGTGATGATAGCGACCTTCCAGAGAATGATGACGATGACGACGAGTTTGACTCGTTCATGGCTGCACAGCCGACAACCGACCGAACAGGTATTACAAGCAAGCAGCGGCAGAAAAATATGGACAGCAAATCCACCAAAACGAAGGCGTAGGGTCGGTAGGAATATCATTATAGAAGAATGATATAAAATCATAATCTAATCTGCATCTACTAAGAAGTTTAGTGGAGCATGTTCTGTTTCGATACTCGAGAATGACGTGCATCAGGCTCCAGCATTTCAAGGGAGATTTTTCACCTGGGTCAAGATATATTTGATTGATGCAGCATAAGAACTTGCAACGAATTAACGCTTCTATGCTCCGCTCAAATGCGCTTCTCCAGGCTACTACAATGATGCAATTCATCCTACGAACCTCCTCAGACCGAATGTTATGAAACACCAAGACTAGGGATCTCGCCCATTTCATTCTTTTGTTGTCCACCCTGGGAATAGGAAGCTTTCCACCTCATCTTAATAGTACTACCTGAGCCTTGCTGAACATTGTTCAAGCGGATTGTCTGGGTGATTCCGTGCTTCTGATTGGGACCGAGGTTTACGCCTGACTGTGGCTCGAGTTGTAATTGAGCGCCCTATACTTGTTAGCTGTACTCCACGGTACTTTGCGTGCCCACTTACTTTGGATGCGGCAACTTGTAGTGTTAGATTCGATATTGGTAAAGGCGTGTTGTTCGATATCCGCGACTTGATCAAGAGGTTGGTATCCGTTTCGCGCGAAACGTTAAAAAGCACATTGATACTGGTGTTTGTTATCGTCAACTCCTTGCTTGTATCAGGAACTGACGAAGCGAACGTCCATTCATCATCATCATTCACAGCACTTGTGATACTATTGGTTAGATTGGACGATGGTGTGGGGACAGCCCCTCCTAACAAATCTACAGTGGTTGAGGCTGGCGGTTGTGGTTGTTGTTTGACTGACTGCTGGTACTGGAATGGTGATCCCTGCCGGGGTGTAGAAGCTAAAGCCGCGAATGGATCCGGTGAGCGAGCTGGTTGTACTGATGTTTGAGTGAATGCGGGCGGTAGCGGGGATACTATTTGAGGTGGTGGTGGTGTTGGGGTTTGACTAGACGTAAAAAGGTCATTGATTTGTCGAGCGGAGGTTTTCATTTGTTGTGCTTGAGATTGAGGTACAGCCATTCCAGACAGGCCAAGGACTTCATAAAAGGTCAGCGAGGGGTCAGAGTGCGTAAGTGTATGTAGTTACCTGAACCGTTCGAGCCGCCTAATGCTATGCTTCCCGATTGACCATAGCTGTCACCACTGAGCGACAAGCCCAAGAGGTCATCCTCTAAGGCATGCCCTGTCGAAGTCGGCTGCTGCGGGGCTGTTGAGGATTGGGTTGCTGATGGAGCTGGCTCTGGGTCTCCAAAGTCAATAAGATTTAGTGTATTATTTGGCCCTTGTGAAACCCCTGCACCACTACGTCCCAATGTACCCTGGGGTATTTTATTCGCACCATCGATATCACCCTTCTTGAAAAGTTTGTATCGTTCTATTGTTCGATGAATACTGTCGTTGATCTCGAAAAGTTTCGCAACTGCTTCTTGGTCATCAGAGTCTTCTTCGCACATCTTTTGGATCTTGGGTTGTGCACTCTGGAGCGCATTTGCCAGCTCCTGTCATGCGATTAGCGATGCGCAATTGCAGAGCCTACTGCAGCAGCTGACCTCAAATACATCACCTTCCTTGATTTCATCACCTTGCTTGTAACCCTGTAGCATTTCTTCTAATATCCGCGCTTTTTGTTGAATTTGTCCTACTTCTTCAGCAGCTTTCGCGCGCCAGTCAGTTTTGTTCCTTGTGTCGTAGCCAGCCATGACTTTCATAAGCTTGTTCGCCTCCTGAAGGTCTTGAGGCCCGCCCCGGCGAATAAGCTCCTGCAGTTTTGCTGATTGTGCTTCTCGCTCCTCTTCTTCCATTTCTTCCGCCGATCGAAGATTCTGCAAATTGTTAGAAAACCTAGATAATTATTCATTTATTCAAACGCACATCACTTGGGTTCAAGACAGCAGCATCTTCCTTGCGGATCTCTGGGAACACGTAACCCTTGTAGCTCAGCAAGCGATGCATATCCCTAATAAAACCTAAATCGTCCTTATATCGCGATGTTTGGCATATCGTCTGCCGCCATTCCTCTATCAACTCAAGGATTCGGTTCTGTACACGCGAAGGATGCATCGGAGGGCGCTCTGGGAAGCGGCGGACGAGTTCATTAAGGAATTCTTTGGTGCTGATTTGGAGGTGGAAAGCGTATCCGCAGTTTTTGACACAAATGTCCAGGAGCTGTGGATTGGTGAGCTTAGGTTAATTCTTGCAGGGTAGCGCATTGTACATTGAGTGCAAGGAGGGCCACATTTTGATTGCGGTGATTGATGTAGTTGACAATTGAAACGGCCGCTTCTCGAGGCCTATGCAGTTGTGAGCTTTGCATTGAGGTTGGCGTGGATGTATGGGTTCTTACGCTGAGCCTTTCTTGGCGTTGATCAAGTCGGTGATTTCGAGGTTCAGGGCGAGATTAGGCTCGAAGTTCTGAGGATCGCATGCTTGTACTGTTTGCTGCCGTGTGAGCTTCGGTCGCATACCCTGGTACGCAGCTATATCGTACATATAAACCGCTGTAGCGGCGAGGTTGGTGCCTCTCCAAATGCGCCATAACGGTCCCGCGCAGCCATTCGCGCAGACGCGGCCTCCATCGCGCTGCCGAGTAAAAGGAATCGCCGTGGTGCAGATAGAAAACCGAGTGATAGAGTTTCGTATGGAGGTTTTGGGAATCGGTAGTGTGGCACTGTGTAGAATGTGTGGATGAGGCGTTGCACTTTGAATTGGTGGGGTTCTGGCAGCAACGCATCTCATCGTGCGCTAGCTTGGCATCTCACGAGCCACAGCTACGTCAGCTATTGTGGATGCCTACGCTCTGAGGATAACAATCAATTCGAAGGTCAAATGTGTTCAGCTAAATTTGGATCTACGAATTTTACTGCTGGTTCATGGGTGACATCCATCAATTTGTTCACATACTCGTGCTAATCCAGTATCAAGCCAGCCAGTAATCCTTGATCAGATAGGCCGTGTAACCAGCCAGGGAAGCTAGTACGGCCTGTGTCCCAGCAACTAGGCGCGAGTGTTAAGTTAGCGTGTGTTTGATGCTCATTTCACACATGTAAATTCGTACATCCTATGGGTCTTCCACGACCACATGAGCCCTTCTCAAGAAGGCCAAACTCAACGTGCACAATGCGTAATGCAAACAGGGTACCAAGATCCGTGTTGGAAGTTCTGAGAAATGCGATCAGTATGGATATATATATGCAGCGCTTAGCGATTGTAAATGATTACCTGTTCGCTCCATTCAGTTCAGCAAGTAGGGCGATGGCGAGGGCCAGAGGAACGTTCTCCGAGAAATTGATTTGTGCACGAGTAGCAACATGGAGACGGTCCTTGACTCCATGACTCGGATCAGACTTATCACCCAATATCCTATATACGCAGCTCAGTCAGACGATCGTTTTGGACACTTCATTGTACACACGTTTTAGTGAAGAATCACTGAAGTATAACGCGATCTTGGAGAAAGATGTAATATGCAGCAAATGGAAGTGCCCAGGTTGCTTGTTGCAAGTTGTTAGCGATTACGAAATGTGATGGAAAGAGTTGCCACAATATCTACCTGTCGCAGGTGCGAGGAGACGCAAAGGAACACCAAGGCCGACCTTGGTTGCCATATTGTGTATAGGTTCTACAACAGGGGTAGAGATATAATTAACCATGAATGGAGACTACGCAATGAGTGGAGTTCTGCAGATCTACAGGTTGGATATGGGATTGTCGGCAAATTTTGGAGAGTACGAAGTTCGAGACACCATAGCTCGGGCCTACTGTCAATTAGGGATACAATACGCCATAGTACTGGAATAACGGAAGAAGGTAAACATTATGTTGTGTAATAAAGAGTAGAGTACAGAAGCAGATATCATACACTTTTAGGTATAGCACAAGTGGTTAGAGCGCATAATTAGTGATACTTGTACTGGCATAATGTCGAATATTGCTCCTATTGCACCGTCAGATCTAGTCGCAACTTGGGCCTGCAGATTCGTGATTTAAAGGGGAATGTACATCTTGAAATATTAAGCACCAATACGCAGTCCTGTTTATGTGGGGATTGTGATCGAGGGATGGTGGCGTTGGGAAGTAGGACTACCGATTCTAGGGAGTATTAGATTCCGGGGAACTTATGCAAATGAGAGCCAGGACTAACAGGCTTCATGTGCTCAGCGTCATTTTCCTTATTGTCGTCTCGGACCTCTTTCAGCATCTTGTCGATGCCTCGTTCTTTCAAAGTTTTCTGCAAGGCGCATTAGAGTTGTACTTGGCCAATGTGCGACGATGCTGACCGAAAGACATCTTTCATACTGCTCAAATATTGGCTTGCACTCATCTGTTGTTGCAATGCCCCTCAAGAATTCTAACTGCGGTCAGCGCGGTGCATAGGCTTGGTGGTGCGTGAACTAACTTTCGCTGTACCATTTTAGGAAGCAATTGTCGTAATGTCTGGATCAAGTCAGTGGAGGTGTTCGTGACACAACGACCAGAACTGGACTCACTCTTTAACTTCGTTGCACTCAGGTGCTATCGAAGCCGACATTATTTTACTATGGCAAGGCGATGATGGCGGCGCAAGTGAAGGTAGAGTGAGGGTGCCATGCTTGCCTGCACTGCGCTCTGGCAACGCGACCGCAGCTTCTATCGATAAGCACCACTAGCGTCAATACTAGACCAACATTTCTTCAAGCACTGCGACAGCACTCGAACCACAGCGCTTCTTTGTTCTCCATCTGCAACCAGCGCACTCGGCCCACGAAACTATCGGATATAATACACTTTGAACAGCGCTCCACATGATGATGATTCAATAAAATCACCATGGACTCTTTTAAGACGCTGCAAGACGAGATTTCCAAAGCGCTGGTTTCGACAACACGCTCTGCTTCGTACATTGGAGCTGCCGACGTCAGCTTTCAACGGTCACTCAACCCTGAAGTTGGTTCTCAACTTGACGCCCAGAATGCGCGCCTCCTCCATCTCGCGCAGCGCCTTCTACAAAATGCTGCAGCGAGCTCGGACGCTGTAGGTCCCAAGTTGCCTGATGTCGAGGCCATAGACGCCAATTGGAGGGGGATTGTTGATGTTGTCGACAGCTTACTTGAGAAGGCGGACACCAGTCTGGACGAGTACACTGGGGTGGTGAAGCGCTTGAGCCCCACAGCAGAGCAGGTACTGGGGTCCTGCCTGCCAGACCAGATTGTTTCTCGACTAACAGTATTATAGACTGCTGCAAAGCCTCGGCCCAACATTTCTGACAGGAAGCACATCCCCAAACCCCAGTTACTATTTGATAACGTTCCAACAAACAACGAGACTGGCGCATTCCGGCCCTTAATGACCACCAAACCACACGCCAAAGTTCCACTCCAGGATTGCTTGAAGGCGTTCAAAGATAGTAGAGACAGAGAGCAGTATCCACATCCATACGAGACCGAGATTAGCTCCTACCAATACCCTTCTACCGTATCCGAAGTCGCCGAGCCCAAGCCATACCCACCATTTGAATCTACCACTGCCACTTTTGTCGATACTCCGGAAGCGCTTGCTGTGATGTTGGCCGAGCTCAAAATGGCTAAGGAAATCGCAATCGACCTCGAACACCACGATAATCGATCTTACATTGGCCTAGTATCATTGATGCAAATCAGCACTCGTGAAAAAGATTGGATAGTTGACACATTGAAGCCGTGGCGTCAGAAGCTAGCGTGCCTCAATGAGGTCTTCGCAGATCCGAGCATAGTAAAAGTGTTACATGGAGCTTACATGGACATTATATGGCTACAACGAGACCTCGGCCTGTATATTGTTGGCCTTTTCGATACACATCACGCGGCCAGGTCTTTGGGCTACCCGGGCGGAAGCCTAGCATATTTGCTAGAAAGATTTGTTCAGTTCAAGGCGCAGAAACAATACCAACTTGCTGATTGGCGAGTAAGGCCCCTTAGCGAAGAGTTATTTGAATATGCTCGGGCAGATACCCATTTCCTTCTATACATCTATGACAACATGCGAAATGAGCTCATCGAAAAATCTAATTTCGACAGCCCTGAGGGTAACAAAATACACGATGTGCTCAAGAAGTCTAAGGAGACGGCTTTACAGCGGTATGAACACCCAATCTATGATATCGAACTTGGCATCGGATCTATGGGTTGGCATAAGCTCATTCTTCGAACGCCCGCCCAATTTACTGCGCAGCAATTTGCAGTTTTTAAGGCAGTACACAAATGGAGGGACGATTTAGGACGGAAGGAGGACGAAAGCCCACTCTTCATCATGCCAAACCACGCCGTTTTCTCTGTCGCTCGAGCGATGCCCGCAGACAAGCCAGCATTATTTAATGCCATACAGCACGTCTCACACATCATCCGATCCAAGGCGGACGAATTGGTAAATGTCATTGCACGCGCCAAGAAAGATGGGGTGGATGGACCAGAACTGAATGATGTCCTCCAGAAGATCAACGATATGAAATTAGCTAAATACACGCAGCCTGAGACCCCCAAAAAGGTGGCCTTAATGCCCGCGGCGCCAGACTTCCAGCAAGCCCCTATGTGGAAGACTGTTCCTACTGATACTTTGGCGGCTCGTGCCCCTGACTCCAGGTTCTGGGGTAAACTTTGGTCAGGAGGCCTTGATCATCAAGAGCGATCGATATCGTCTCTTGCCGTGAACCTTGCATTACCGTTACCACCTCTCACAGCGGAAATTTTTGCTGATACAAATGTGGCATCCAATGGGATGACACCTCAAACTGGAAAAGTGAAGCACACATTTGTTCCCAAGGAAGACAGGCCTCATGAGGATGAACGAACAGATCTATTTGTTGTGAAACAACTTGGCGGAAAGAAGCGGAAGCGCACTGAAGCCCCCATAGATCAGTCACCATCGGCGCCTACGCTAGATCCAATGAACGACGATGAGATCACGATCGACCAAGAAGAATCCGAAGAGGCGATACGCGCCCGCGAAAAGGTCTCCAAAAAAGCACTTAAGAGGCAAAAGAAGAAGGAACAAGCTGTACAAGCAGCAAGTCTAAACTATGACGATGAACCAGCATTCGATTACGCTAACGCGCCCTCCGTTCTCCATGCAAACGATGGAAGCGGTAAGAAGAGCAAGAAGGATAAGAGGGACAGGAAGAAGAAGGCTACTGAATTTTCCGCCTTCTCTGGAATGACAGATGCGCCGAAAGGCTTGCCCAGGTCACAGAAGGACAAGGCTGGACGGAGTCGTACATTCCAGTCGTAGATAGTCATCATTGCAGGCGTTCTTTATTCTCAATAAGCTCGAGTAGGCATATCGACAGCTTTCTCATTGTAACATTACCACACTTCCACGAGCATAGAGTCAATCAAGTAAATGTATGGATTGTCAAGTTAATCCTTTACCAAGCTACCGCTGCAAAGAGCACACGTCTATGGATATATTACTGACTGCATTACTAACAATGCAACAATGACAGTGAGATGGAACTTTGAGAGTCGGAACTAAGGAAAGCTACTATTTATATCATCTGCTTGTTGCGCGACCCAGGACGAAAACACCCACGATGACAACGGCCAGAACGCCAATAGCGCCTGGGAGAAGCAAGTCATTCGGCACACCTTGTATGATCTCCGGTTGCTGTCCAAACGGAACGGGCTGATTCCGACCCTTTGATCTTGGACGAACATCCTCTTCGTCGTCGTCTGAGAAATACTTCTTGCGATCACGGAGAACGGATGCGGGCGGAGTCACGGGTTTGGCAAGGGCAGGTTGAGGATTGACTTCTGCGACTATTGGCGGCTTTTCGGGATCGTGGACAAAGAGATCCACCTTTTCGCGATGGGCTAGGCGAGATAGACTGATGGCTTCGACGAGATCGTCGTTTGTCGTGATGGAGACAGTATCACCTTCGTTGTCAAGGTAGCTCAGTGCGAAGCCGGCCTTTGAAATTTTGCCTTCTTCAAAGGTTGGAGCGCCTCCTATGGACCCAACCTCGGAACCAAGTTTGCTGGATACGCTGGTTATGAGCTCCTCAATTCCAGCAGAAGCAATGACCTGCAGGCGATGAACACGGCCGCTGGGGGCTTTGAATTTGAAGGCGAATGGCAGATCTTCCATAGGAGTGTGAGGCGAATGGCCGAGAGCAGACGGGGGTGGTGAGTCTCCGTGATGAGACGCAGACTCATGTGGAAGAACACTATCTCCGCGATCGTGGAGGCCAGGGCGATTGTCGTAAGACATCATCGATCGGTGGTCAGGTGTGCCAGGTATGCGACTGCCACCCTCACCGGACATCATCGACTCAGTCTCAGCGTCCAAAGACAGCCAAAATTTATTCCATGCTGGACCCTCGCTGTCTGTTGTGCTAATATTATTGACCTTTTTCGAGTTAGTCTATTGTTCGTGTTGCAATCTAGAAACATACCTGGTCAAGTGTTGCATAGGTTAGCTTGAGCACGTCTACCATGCCAACAATTTCACCTGCCTCACTCATGACTGGCAAATTTAGGTAATGACCGTCTGCAACATATCAGATCATGTTACCATCGTCAAGAATGTTGCTGAATCACTTACCGTGCATTTTACGAAGAGCAGACTGTATGCTCATGTCCATTGGAGCAAAGTCGGGATGAGGAGTCATGACACGGACAACACTGCAGGTTGAAGGATCGAGACCAGCAGCAATAACACGGAGAACAACATCCTTGCTGGTAAATATGCCAGTAATAGACCCTTGGTCTTGAACTAACACAGCAGTTGTATGGTTTTCCTTCATGAGCGAAGCAGCCTCCTTGACGGATGTGCGAACGGAGACAGTGACTGGCGGCAGTCCTGTAAGAACAGTCTCAAGAGTAGGGCCAGACATTTTTTGCCGAATCGCTTCCACATATTGAATAATCTGCTGTGGTTGACTCGAGCCTAGCTCCGCCTGTACGCCCTCCAGTGCATCATACAGCTTGCGAGACGAACTGTACGCACGTTCCAGTTTCTCCATTGCATCATAGAAGCATTTTGTGATATCCAGGATACCAGAGATATCATGGTTCTCGTCCATGACTGGTAAATGACGGAAGCCTTTTCTAACCATGAGGTCGAGTGCATCTGTAGCACTGGTATCGGTCTTTGCACAAAGAGGATTCTTGGTCATGATTTCCTCAATGGTAACGTCGCGCGCCTTGATGCCAGCTCCTACAACCCTAAAAGCCAAGTCTTTTGCTGTAAAGATGCCAGCAATTCGATCGTCGTCGTCGGTGACCAGGACACAGTCCTCCCGCTTGGCTGCCATTAGCTGTGCTGCTTCAGCAACAGTTGTCGAGGGTTTAATCTGGAGAGCTGGACTGGGTTTAAGGGCAAGAACCGTGCCAGGCGGTGCCTTCTTTGACTGCCGTACCCTTCCGCCCGGGGTCTTTTTCTTGTTTAGGTCTGTTTCGATCTTCCGCCGAATGGCCTGTCATCTGATAAGCATGGATTCTTCTGCAAAAGTTTGCAAAAGTACTTACTTCGTCTCGCTTGGACATCTTGGCCCGACTGGCGCTGAGGTTTGAAGCGCCAGTATCGCTCTGAGCAACGTGGGAGGCATGCGAGTCCAGTGCTGGTCGTGGGATGGCAGAGGGGCTATTGGAGAACTGCGCTGGGGCTCCAGCTTGACTGCGGCTAGGCTTTGGGGTGCCGCGCAGGGTACCAGTGTGCGACATGACGGCGGTGGTTGTGCTGCACTCGTAATATCAATCAACTGGAGGAAGAGCTCTGGTGGCAGTGTGGGGAACCAGTAGGGATGGTGATGGCGTTGTGGAAGATGCGTTGCCAGGGTCGACAAAAACAATGCGGCTCGGGATCGAGGAGATGATCACAAGACCGGAGAGAATCCAGACGGCGTAATGGAGTGGCGACGAAGTTTGCAGCTAGACAGCTCACCCAATGCCTAATTAGCCCAGGACAGCTGCCAACACACTCTGAATATTATTCAACCTGGCTAGGCACTTCGTCTGGATGCAACCAAGTCAATCGCGGGTGGACTCGGAGCGGTGACTGACTAGCGCGACTGATTGATAAGATTAGATGGGAGGTAGCCACCCCTGTCGGCAAACCCGCCCAAGCTTCCACAAGCGAATTTCGACCACCGCACACCACTAAGCAGCAGCCCCAAACGATAACTCACGACAAGACACCCCCAACCGCTGACTTCTAGACACAACATAGCAGAATCAGCCCAACATGGTCAAGAAGCGCGCGTCCAAGTAGGCCACCACCGAGCCCGCGAACCTGGCCCCAGAGAGACAAGACTGACACCATTGCAGCGGCCGTAACAAGAAGGGTCGCGGCCACGTCAAGCCCATCCGCTGCTCCAACTGCTCGCGATGCACGCCCAAGGACAAAGCAATCAAGAGATTCACCATTCGCAACATGGTCGAGTCTGCTGCTATCCGTACGTCTCCCGAAGCCGCCCTGCCGCGAGCGCACCCCGCCACCGACACAAGCAGAATGAACAGCGGCTAATTTCTCGGGCAGGTGATATCTCTGATGCCTCTGTCTTCCCCGAGTACACCGTCCCCAAGATGTACTTGAAGCTCCAGTATTGCGTCTCGTGCGCCATCCACGGAAAGATTGTCCGGTGTGTTCAGAGTCTGCGAGCCCAGGCATCAAGTGGCTGCTAACGACGCCCAGTGTCCGCTCCCGTGAAGGTCGCCGCAACCGTGCTCCTCCCCCACGAGTTAGGTACAACAAGGACGGAAAGAAGATCAACCCCAACCAGGCAGCTGCTAAGACCACAACCGCATAAGCAAGAAATGGTCTTCGGAGGGGAGCACATGATCTCGGCGCTTGGTGTGGGTTTTATGGTTCTTACGGAATCTCATACTGGAAAATGCATGAATCCATGAAATTATGGGCAAGCCAGAGCGACGATTCACGCTTGCAGGCTTGCTCGGATGGGCCACAATGATGAGCACCAAGAGCTAGCTATGAGCTTGTAACGAATATCAAGTCGATCCCACCACGTCCCTCCAAATCTGAGTGATGCCTTTGACTTAATTATACACATTAAGCCACCCATGGTGCTCCAGTCTGTCTGTGTCTCGTGATTTTTCATTGGTACTATGAGCAGATCCTTTAGTCGTTGCGCTTCTTCCCATCTCCCAGGTCGGCACCGTCAGCCTGCGCTTTGCCGTTCGATGGTTCGGGCTCTGTTGTGTCCCAGTCTTCGGCATTCTCGTCCCATCGTTCAAGCTCCTCCTCTACGGTGGTAGGCCTGACGACACCAGATTCCTGTCCATCCGCATTCTCTCCCAGCTCTACGTCCAGCTCGTCGTCTCCTGGGACAGCTCCATATCCCCGTGCAGCACGCTTTCGCTCCATCATACGCTTATGGTACCAATTGCAAAGTCCGAGTGCGCTCACGGAACCTAAAACATTCGCAAGAACATCGTAGTAGTCGAAGTCACGATGGATCTGGATTGAGTTTAGCTCTCGGCTTGCTGCCATTCAAACAAATGCACATGTTCGACCATTCATAAGCCATGTCCTATTGCCCCACCGTCTCCACCATTCAATGATTAAGGAAGCACAACTTACCGGCAACAGTCCCTGCACAACCTCACTTGCACATCCCAAGCCAAGCGTGCATACAGTAAATGTAAGTTGGAGGACCTTGCGTCGGGACGTTTCCAGGATCCAGTAAAATGTGAGTGTGATGAGGAAGAAGGCGATGAAGTGTAGGAGCTTATCGGACTGTTTATAAGTTGGGATCGAGTAATCGGATGGCGAGAAGCCCGCGGCAGCAGAGATGAAGAGGAGCGCAAGAAACGCAGCTAGGAGAAGCTTTAGCTTTCAAAACTCCTACCCCAAGGCAGAGACGCATGTCTATCGTGACATGACGTTCCTAGTGTACTGGGAAATGTGCACACCCGGACAGTCGGGAACTTGCCTGGCCGATGACGCAGCTGGGCAGGAAATACAACATACCAGCGAAAGGTTTTCGTATCCGCATATTGAGATGAATACGTGGTGTTATAATGAATTGAATGGCATTGCTAAACCTTGGTGCATGGACGTGAGGTTCAGTGAGATGTCACAGCCGGCGCAGCTGGCAACGGCAACGGTGGCGCCTAGCCGCGTCTGGTAGTGCGCTCACACATGCATCATCACGTGGCAGACCACAGGCTCTAGGCAGCCATGCGGCGATTATTTTCTATATTTGTTTTTGATGGGTACCAAGGGTATGCAGGTACGCCGTTTTGAAGCGTTTCGCAAGGTTGAGGCATGTAATTGTGGCGGCCCTGGGGGTAGATGCTCATGTGTCTCGTACAAGGCCCCTACCTAGGTATCTCTTGTTTGGCTCTGATGTCACACCACAGTTCGTTTTGCACACAATATTCGTTGCTCTCAAAGCTTTGATTGCTCACTCCGCGGGTGTGGTTTCTTCCCTTCCTTCGAAAATTCGCAACAGTATACTCATTTCTTTACCTGCATCACAATGGCGTGCAAGTCTCCAGTACTGTTGAGAGTTTATTGCTACCTTTCTACCCTGCCAAAGTTGAGATATGTAACCCTTCAACCAAAAAAAAAAAGAAACTCGATAGATCAAGTTTACCTCATATTGTGATTTATTTCACCCAATCTTAGTGGCTGTAGAGCCATCACTCTCTAGGAGGTTAACCTCCTCAACTCAGGAGACCGATACGTCCAAGGCTGAAACACAATTATTGACAAGTTGTGGCCCGACTGAAGGCAGTGTTTATTAAAATAACATATGGTGAACTTGTATTCAAATAGGTTAAGTATACTTCAAAGGTTTTATACAACCTTGTCGTGTTGTGACGACTATTGTGGCTTTGGGCGTAGTGCTCGGGGTGTACACTTGGAAAAAGATGAAATAGAAACGACCAGATATCTTGCAAACTTGAGCTGAGAATTGCTTTACCATATCTCCAGACACTAAATCGCTATAAATACAATAGTCTTGCAGTAA
Organism: Ophiosphaerella korrae; assembly: GCA_028456385.1. Taxonomy (NCBI): domain Eukaryota; kingdom Fungi; phylum Ascomycota; class Dothideomycetes; order Pleosporales; family Phaeosphaeriaceae; genus Ophiosphaerella; species Ophiosphaerella korrae. The sequence goes on from JALNQF010000019.1 coordinate 94,941, forward strand.
AATTATCTTACCAACTCACATGTCAAGATGCAGGCGATACCTGGTGTGCGCCTACTCTCTCGCCATAGTCTACGCAAACATGAGCCAGCACAATATAGCCAAGCATTTTCCACCTACAGAGCCAAACTACTGTACCCTCCCTTAGCCTGCAGCATCTTTTTCCAATTTTATTACTGTAGCCGAGAAGTTCTGTCGGTTGAGTGTTATTCACATCAACCTGACACCAAGCCCTTTTCGGAAGTAGTGTTTCGAAGCTAGACCCAACTTCAACGTTCCCTCTCCCCTTCCCAAGCCGGCAGCACCTTTGGTCATCGAGGCAACGCGCCCACTCATCACTTTTCATCACCAATCCATCTCGCCTCCACTCGTCTGCCGCTGGGCTTTGCTCATGCTGACTTTCAGCGCGCCGCGATTCCTGCACGAGGTTGCAAGTCGCCCTGAAGGCGCACTGCTGTGAGGCCGCCGCTGCCAAGCCCTACCACCCCACAGGCCCGCGACGACAGACATGTCGGTCGCTGTATCAACAAACCGTCCATCATCGTGTGAACGCCCGAGCTATGCCCGCTACCTGCATCAACCGCCTAATGCAGTCCGACTGCGCACACCCTATGCGACCATGAGCGATGAAGCAATGTCCAACGGCTCCAACGCGAATAGCATGGGCGAGGGGGCCGACACCACGGCCGAGGAAGACCCCAAGGCAGCGCGCTGGCACCAGCATTACTTGCGCACTGAGGCGCGCTTGAATGCCGTGCTCGCTGGCGCGTCTGGCGATTATTCTGCTGATGCGCTCGACAACGCACCCAAACCTTCATCCGATGATAGTCCGACGGCGCATGACGCGCGCCCGACTGTCACCCCCAAGAAGACCGCCCGCACAATCGACGAAGATGACTATGGAGACGACGACGATGAAGATGATGAAGATGACACGCACACGTCTCCGCTTCTGTCGAAAAGCGCCCCCATCGGCACGCCAAGCATTCGCATTGCGCAGATATCAAATAAACTGGGCGTGGAGCGAACTAGTACGCCGTCATCGGAACAAGTCAAATCTTCCGATGATGTGCGCAAGAAGCTGCAGCAGGACAAGACAGCCGCAGAGGAGGCTGCGAAACGGAGTTTCCATACATTATTCTATACCTTGGAGAGCGACCGAGATGCCATGCTGGAGCAGCAGAAGCTGGATGAGCTTGACCGACAAGTAGAAATCGAGACATCTGGCACGTCTGCGAATGCCTCTGCAAACGGCGCCGCTCCTATCCCCCAACAGGGCACTCTGAGCACAACAAATCTCGGCGCCTCCAGCCTTACTCTTAAACATCTCATTGCCCGCATCGATGCACAACGCGACAGAGTGCATGCTACCGACGCCCAATTGCGGAGTCTCATCAGCGAAGTCCGCAAGAATAGGAGCAAATGGGCCAACGAAGAAAGGGTTGGTCAAGAGGAGCTATACGAGAGTGTAGAAAAGGTGATCATGGAACTCAAAGCTGGCGAACATGCACACCCATTTCTTCAACGTGTCAACAAGCGAGAGGCCCCAGATTACTACAATGTTATCAAACAACCGATGGATATTGGCACAATGATGAAGAAGCTCAAGCAGTTCCATTACAAGTCAAAGAAGGAATTCGTGGATGATCTGATGTTGATATGGTCTAACTGTCTGAAGTATAACGCCGACCCAAGTCATTTTCTTAGGAAGAAAGCCCTGCACATGAAGAAAGAAACCGAGAAGCTTGTACCACTTATCCCAGATATAACAATACGGGATCGCGCTGAGGTTGAAGCTGAAGAGCGAAGAATGCGTAATGGGGATGTAGACGCGGATGGGGCAGATGACAGTGAGGATGGTTAGTTGTGACCTCTGTCACATCTTACACTATGCTGACATCATTTACAGAAGAGCCTATAATGGCATCACGAGGTCGAAAGGCACCAAGCAAAGGGGGAAAAGGATCTAACAACGCCAGAAAGGCGCCACCAGCTGGTCTGGAAGGGACACCAGCCCCCGAAACTAAGCCAACAGTGCCATCATTAAATAGCGCGGTCTCCACCTTGAAGAACGAGTTCTTACGTGCCGATTCTGAGATGGAAGGTAGCGTGAATGGTTTCTCAACGCCTCCACCGGGCACATTGACCCCGCTTGGCCCACACGGTATTTCGAGGAACGGCACACATGGCAGCCAAGCGGACTTGTCGGAAATGGATGGAACAGGCGCTTCTGTCAATGGGTTTGCACTAGAAGAAGATGCTGACCTAGATGATCTCGAGTACAAAACATGGAAGCAGGTGACCAAGAAAGATCGAGCGACAATTGCAGCGGAGAGACATAGGCTTTTTCGGGATGACAAGCTCCAACCTGAAGAACCCGCCATTCTACGCACCAAAGCCGGTATGCGTAGATGGCTGCGACATCGCAAACAGGCTATTGAAGAAGAGTCGACGACAGGACCTACTTCTATCCTAGATGGGAAAGATGGTGTGCAAACAACAGCCAAAGAATCTCTCGCCGAAGGTATCGAAGGTGAGGATGAACGTCAAATTCCAGATTATTACGATCCAGTATGTGCCATCCCCGACCTCAACGATCGTTTTCAGTGGGTCGAGGATGCAGAAGGACATGTCGTTCAGCAGTTCGAAGAATATATGCGCATATTTCCAAAGGGTCAATTCACGACTCCAGACAGTGGCCTTGCCAAGAAGATGGAGGCCAATATGCAATCCATGCAGGATACCAGGAAGATCTGCGCAAAAATTGGGATTGTTAAGCAGATGCAACTTCAGTCACAGTTGTATCAGAATCAATTCCAGCGATACGAGCCGCAACCATTTATGGAAACAGATATTGAACCAATGGTCGTGTCTGAAGATGGAGCATGTATGGCGCCGCTTGTCTGTCGCGCCGCCATGCAACGTAGTGTTGGCAAAATATTCTACCATGCCGGTTTCGAAGAATTCCAGCCTTCTGCACTTGATGCAGTCACCGATATTGCAGCGAAATTCTTTGAAAACCTCGTGGCTAGTTTAGGTGTCTACCGAGAGACACCAAAGATGAAGTCGGAGGTTCCGATCGCACTACCAAATGGGAAGACAACTTTTTGGACGCCACGTTTTACTCAGGAAGAAGCTATATTGCACTCTCTACACGCCAACGGTGTCGATTTAGAGACACTAGAAACATACGTCAAGGAGGATGTTGAGCGACTGGGTACCAAGTTGTCTGGAATGTACGACCGAATGCGATCCTACTATGCGGAGCTACTCCGGCCAGCTATGGATAATGCGGGTGCTGATGGAGCGGGTGCATTCAATGATGGCAGCGAACAGTTCGTTGGTGGTGACTTTGCCGAAGATATTGGTGAAGACTTCTTTGGCTTCAAGGAGCTTGGCTTAGATCGAGAATTTGGCCTTACATTTAGTGTTCCCCTGCACTTGTTGCAGAACAGGGTACACAATGCCGCCAAAGATAACAAGTACGAGACTCCTATCTCGATTAAACCCTTCTTGCTAACTTTTGCAGCAACACCACTACCATTGGTGTACTTATGCCTGAACCACCAAAGTTCGAACCTGTCACCCTGCAGAGCGTGGAAAGTCAAATCGGTCTCGTTAAGAGTTGGCTTTTCAGCAAATTACATGATAACAACAGTCAGCCTCTTGTTGAAGACGACGATTTGCCTCCTAAACAGCGTTTCCCCAAGCCGCGCCTACCGCCCACAGGCAAGATCTCAAGCCCGCGCAAACGCCCATTGAGGGAGCAGCAGCAGCTAGCCCGTAAGAAACGCAAGCTAGATGAAGAGAAAGATGATGCTGGCAATGAAAATAACCTCATGAGGGGATTAGGGAAGCCGATTGGCAAATTGAAACTCGAGCCTTCCCAGAAAGAGAATTCGGGCGTTCTAGAGCCTGAGAAGGAGGATGGCAGCGCCCATGGTATGCCTAGCCCACCCGAATCATTCTAGAGAAGCGAAAGAGCGACGTGTGCTCTCAATCTAAACGAATAGCTCACATTACCACTGTGTCTGGAACGCCCAATCAACAAACTTGTGTTCTATTTGGATTCAACAAAAAATTTCTAGACTCTTACTTTACTGTCTTTGTTTAATAATCTATGCGGCCAACTTCAACGCCAATGCGCCTAGAATTGGTCTCATCGCGCGGCGAGGACTTCATATTGAATAAGGCATGCACCACAGGACGGTGGACATGCCTTCTTGCCTATTGTCCTTTTTTTACTCGATCTTTCTGCGTAGTCATTGGTTATGGCGCGAAGAAGTATCAGAGACAGTTTCGGCGTTAGCTTCTTTCAATCACGCCTTGGTCGTTGTGCTCTTTGTCTTCAAGCTGGGTGGGTGGTAAAGTCCACGATTGTATACCCATTGTATCGATGCGTCCTCATTTCTGCATGCCGATTGCATACTGTAACTACAAATTATCAAGACTGGCTCTGTGCTTCCATTGTATATATAGAGACGCTAGGCCATGCTACTGAAGACGGCTCTAACATGGCCCTGGTTTTTCAATGGAAAATTCGATTACAATAGTGCAAGACCTTCACAACAATCTTTAATCTGAACTGAATAGCCTCTACAGCCTGCCGAATTTTTTAAATCCGAGAGCGTTGACGACAACAACCATGGCGAACCGTAGTTGTCTGATTGACGAAATGACTTAGCTACACATTGATGAATAGACAAACCTTCACTCTTCAAGGTGCTCATAGGCCAGCTACAGTGATCATCGATGCTGCTAGGTTGTAAGTTATCGTAATCTAGGTGCAACCAGCGGGCGCAGCACACAGTGTGAGAGCGTTGAGCTAAGCTTGACCAGAGCGAGTCCGCTGAAGCTGTCAAAGGAAAAGAGAAGTATGAAGCTGCAGACTTAATCATATCATTCGACCAAATGTAATAACACATCCAAGTGGGTTAAATTAATGATGTACAGTGCGTGCTATCGCCAGTGAAGAGATACCTTGATTGATGAGCTAGCCAAGCTGAAATTGGATGTTCTTAGCGCATTGTCTTTTCCATCTGGGTCCGACCCTTTATTCCACCTCCACCATCAAGATGATGATCAAGAATCTATCAATGCTGAATCTTGTCTGAGAAATCTTTGTATCAACGTAAGTCGAGTTATTCACTTGATTTCAGGTGACAAGTCTCGCCAACTTGGGCCAACGTGCCACAAGAAACAAAACGTGGATCTCTGACGGACTTGAACCTTCATTCTTCTCCACTCACACCACAACTGACAACTCGTGCGCAACTCACCGCACAACTGCGACTCACCTACCTTTATTAATTCCCAATACGCGTCCATTTTGGCGAGAATCACCATCACGCGTCCATATTTTCCATCTACTGCCGCGGCAATTTATGTTAGTCTTCACGAGACTTCTCACAATTAATGGCGCTCAACGGCCATGCACCGCCAGGTTCAGACCTTTTTGGCCACATGAATCAAGCTAGCTCGAATCCAGCATGGCATGAAAAATATGGTGGTGAAGAGTTCAAGATGTGGCAAGCAGAAAATCCAACAGAACAAATATCGTACGAGGATTGGAAAAGTTCCAAACACGTCGATGGCCTATCGTTGTACTACGCTGCTCTGCGCATTTGGGAGGAGTCAGACTCCAGCGTAAGTGATGAATTACATGAATTAATTGTTATTTTTGCTCGATATTGATAACATACAGGATGAAGATGTTGAACAACCACAAATTGATACTCGCCTTCGAGGTGTGCGTGCTCAATCGGCACGCGAGCCGAAGAAGACACTGAAAGTCAACGGAAATGGACTCTCACGATCTATGGGGTCATCAACGCCATCTGCCATAGCGCAGTCGGAAGATCTGGCTGTCTCTAGCAAGAAGAAAAGGAAAGCACGAAAGAAGTATCTCGTATGTTGAAAAGTGACCGCTATCAGTTCAATTATTGACAACCATAGTCTCAAGAACTCGTAGCATCAGAAGATAGTGAAGAAGACGAAGCAGCCACGCCAATTACCGGGGAAACAACACCTTCAGTACCAGTCGTTGCTGTAAATGGAAGACGCAAGTCCTCAACTCGAAGGCCTAGGAAGAAGCCAATCGTAAGCTTGACTGTTTGCGTGTGTCGCACGAAGCTAACTATACACTAGTCCGAAGAGTTAATATCACCAGAAGATGAAGATGATGATCTGATGGTGGCGAGTGGAGTGACTACTCCCGCGATCGCATCGCCATTACCTGTTCGCTCCGGTACGTTTAGCTCCAGCTCCAAGTTCCAGCCTACCCCACATTTAGACCATCTTCACCAAACACCGTAAAGAGTAACAGATGCACGTCTATATCATTGTTTCCAACAAAGAAAACAGTTGTCCACTTTGGGAATTTCTTATTAACATATCGACAGCACCAAGGGCTCCCACGTCTGTACCAACGTCAGTAACGCCTAAAAAGACGATTCTCAAACTCAGCACTAGGAAAGCGCCTAAAAAGAAAATCCTGGTAAGCATAGTTTTGAAATTGCAAATTCCAGATACTTATATGAGGTAGTCCGAAGAGATAGTGCAAGATGATGATACCGATGATGGCAATGCTGCAACTACTCTCTCTGCCACCGCAAACACAGAACCCAGCATCACAACTACTGTCGAAAATCACACCGCTTCTACCATAAATGCTGATTCAAATGTTGACGATATACCGGCATCGCCCGATGCAAGAAGCGACTCAGCCACCACTACTAGACGCGGGCTTCGTACTCGGAGACCTGCTCAACAGCGGCCATACTCACTTGATGCGCAGGTTTATGAAGAAAACGACACAGATACACAGGAAGAGGAGAAAATCATACAACCATCTCCCGATGTGCTAAGTAGAAGGGCGTCTGTTGTTTCATATGTCAAAGATCACACTGTTGATCGGTTGGGAATGCTGGATGCGGAGACTTTAGCTATTTTACAAGGCGATGTAGACCCTGATCCAGAAGAGATCCATCCACGGCCCAAGCACTTCAAAGGAAAAGGCCGAGCCTGGAAAAAGGAGGAGTCTGATGAAGATCTGGAGTTTAACCCAGGCAAAAAGAAATCTATAAAAGGCAAGGCAAAGACCAAGGCACTGCATCAGCCTAAAAAGAGGGGACGGCCAAGAAAAAGTGCTCTATCTGAAGATGTTGTTCGCGATGACTCGGATGATGAAGCAGTGGCAAGGATGGAACATGCAAGTCCATCACCAACAGCACCTGAAGACTCTGCAAAGAAAGCACCGAAATCGCTACAAAAAAGCGCATTACTGGAAGAGATTGTTCATGATGACACAGATGAAGATGCGGCCAAAGAAGGTGGTAACCAAATAGCCGGTGGGGCTATCCTAAAGGAAGTGTCTACCCCGGGACCCAAAAAACGAGGCCGTCCTCGCAAGTCAGACCAAGCATCAGTAACTAAAACTGTATCTGAGGCTAACCACGTTGGTGAGGAGGTGATTTCATACACACCATGTGGAACACTGAGTAAACTTGCAGAGAAGGAGGAGGAGCCAACTAAATTGACCAGCCAGGCCCCTACGTCTATCAATGGGGCTGCCAACGAGACTGCCAACGAGACTCCTAACGAGACTCCTAACGAGACTACCAACGAGACTCCCAACGAGACTGTCAACGAGACCGCCAACGAGACCGCCAACGAGACTGCCGACGAGACTATCAATGAGGCTATCAACGAGACTATCAACGAAAGTGCCAACGAGGTTCCGAGCCTTGACAATGTCGACGAGACTGTTGTGGCTGCTCCACCCGGCACTGAAGCGCCTGCTCCAAGCGCAGATGTGCCAACTGAAGAGGGCCAATGTATGTAATCAGCTTTCAATGTATAATTCTTAGCTAACACGAAAGATAGAAATTATTAATTGTTAGAGTATGGTATGGCAACGTATGGCGTTGGCGTTAGGCAGGCTTGTTGCGCCTTCAAAGCTGTATCCAGTCAAAGACGCAACTTGTTCACAGCTCTTGATGAGTCATGGGGTATGACTTTTATGCACATTGAACCGGCGTTCTTATCATATTTGCATGGGGGCTGAGCATGCGAGGCTATGGGAATCAAAGTTAAGTCAGAAACTGAGGCCCTCAAGGCAAGTTGCTCGTAGGGAAAGTCTAAGTCTATTGATGAGGTATCTAATAACTTGTTCGATATTGTTCGAGCTGGGTAATATGAATTAGAGAGACGAGATGTCTAATACCTTTATTGCTACGATATTGAGTTGCCAGAAGTGAAACTGTACAGTCCATGCACGTAGAAATGCATCTAGTATTCGACGATCGCTCAGTCACACTTATAAGCGTTTCTTTTGATCATTGCCACATATTTGAACTATACTTTCCTACATCCTTTCTTCCTTATGTTGTCCTAGTTAATTTTATCTAAACGCCTATAAAAATATAATTCAACTCTTGAGTTGTTACATGTTCCTATAAGTTGTGTTTAGAGCCCCATACGTCTCATCTTAAGCATATAATATGCTACTCCGAAAGCAACCCCCCCAAGATGCCCTGAATGCGCTGTTCTGCTGCTATCATTGTTCAGATAATATCCATCGTAAAATGCATATCCAGCTACTAGAGCCCATAATGGCATGGGCACAATTCCATAAATCAGGAACTTGGTCGTAGGGTACATGCAAGCTGCTACAGTGGTGAGCCCCATCAGTGCGCCTGAGAAACCTAGGCCATGTCTATAGTCTTGTCCACGGCCATCAGATTTTCGATTCCGATCGTAAAGATAACCAAGGGAGCCTGTGAGTCCAGAGCCGAAGGTAATTGTGAGAAGGCGCAATGGTGTTATGCCTGGCGCCCTGCATAAAAATGACCCAAGGAAGTATGCAGTGAACATGTTGCCAGCTAAATGGCCCAGTGATAGGTGTGTGAAGGCGCTGGTAATTATTGTCCACCAGTAACCTTCTTTGATGACACTGGTCAGATTGAGGGTCATATTGCGGTAAAACTGCATGTAAGCTTGTGGAAACCCAGCTTTGGCCTGCTCTTTGACATAGTAACCGTAACCAAAGATGGCAAAGTTGACACCCATGAGGGAGTACAGGACGCGTAAGTTGGCGGAAGATTGGTCGACGTAGTTGTAGTACCCAGAATGGTAGAAGCGGGAACGGGCGAGGCTGAGATTATTGGAGCCTGATATGCGTGAATGCAAAGGAGAGAAATAATTAGACATGCCCTGCCGAGAGTTGGTGGGCATTCTTGATGTGCGAAGTGTGATGGGTAGCTTGGTGCTTCTTAGGAAGCGCAAGAGAGTAGACATAATGCCAACGGACGGGGCTCATTGGTCCCCAATGGACGATAGATTTCGATGGGTAATTCACGACGAGGCTGTTCCTGGGGCACTAAGTCGTGACTGGTGAGGCAGGTGAGGCGCAAAGTCATGGTGTTGAAGCACGGGCCCGCTCTCCAAGTGGACCCTCGCTCAGGCTGGGTGTGGTGACTGCAGTGCATAAAGAAGCTCGCTCGGCCCCCACAAGACCACACAACCACGTCCTGTCTGCACAATTGTCACTCTACTCACATCTCCACCAATCGAGCCCTCGAAGCCACTAGCCCATTGACTAAATCATCCCACGCGCGCTCACGTGCAGCCTCCATCACCAACAACTAGCGAGGCAAAACACAGCTCTTGGCCACTTTCTCTGCTCGACTGCACCACCCTGCCCGAGCCACCGCCGCTGTCTGAATAACCACGAGAACCCATCACAGAGACGCTCGCAAGCAATACGCACACGAGCCGAGCCCCACTATCCGTCCCAACAAGCGCACACGACCCCAACTCGCGCCAGACACCCCGCTTCATAGCTACTCCCACCTCAGGTGGAAACAACATCACAATGACCTCAGAAATAACCAACCAGCTAGCAGCGACGAAACTAAGGTCAGTCGGTGTATGCCCAGTTGGGCGCCACGTGCTAATCATGCCACAGTGATGCATCGCCATCGACAGGAGCAGACTGGAAAGATGGGCTCAAGGCACCTGCAAAAGATGCGCGACCGCAGACAGAGGTGAGCTTCCTGTGTGGTTCCTCTAGCGTGTGAAGCCGGCTAACCAGCTGGCACAGGATGTTACCGCGACAAAGGGCCTAGAGTTCGAGGACTTCTTCATCAAACGCGAGCTCATGATGGGCATCTTCGAGGCTGGCTTCGAGAAGCCTTCACCGATCCAAGAAGAAACTATCCCTGTGGCGCTAACCGGCCGCGATATTCTTGCGCGAGCAAAGAACGGCACGGGAAAAACAGCTGCCTTTGTCATCCCCACGCTGGAGCGCGTGAACCCAAAGATCGCCAAAACACAAGCACTGATTCTCGTACCCACCCGAGAACTTGCTCTCCAGACCTCACAAGTTTGCAAGACGCTGGGAAAGCATCTTGGCATCAACGTCATGGTATCTACGGGTGGCACTGGCCTTAAGGATGACATTATAAGATTGAGTGATGCAGTCCATATTATTGTTGGAACTCCAGGCAGGATTTTGGATCTGGCAGGGAAGGGTGTGGCTGATCTTTCCGCGTGTCAGACGTTTGTAATGGACGAGGCCGACAAGCTTTTATCTCCGGAGTTCACACCGGTGATAGAGCAACTACTTGGTTTCCATCCAAAGGACCGACAGGTCATGCTGTTCAGCGCCACCTTTCCCATCGTAGTCAAGAGCTTCAAGGTAGGGCAGTTATCAAGTTTAAGAGTACAAGGTCGCTAATTCTATCCAGGACAAACACATGAATTCTCCTTATGAGATTAACTTGATGGATGAGCTAACACTACGGGGTATTACACAATACTATGCTTTTGTCGAAGAGAAGCAGAAGGTGCACTGCTTGAATACCCTCTTCAACAAGCTGCAGATCAATCAGTCCATCATCTTCTGTAACTCCACGAACCGTGTCGAGCTTCTTGCGAAAAAGATTACAGAGCTTGGATACTCTTGCTTCTACTCGCATGCACGCATGCTACAGCACAACCGCAATCGTGTTTTTCATGACTTCCGCAATGGCGTATGCCGAAACCTTGTATGCTCTGATCTCCTAACCCGAGGTATAGATATACAGGCTGTTAATGTGGTCATTAACTTCGACTTCCCGAAAAATGCGGAAACTTATCTGCATCGGATTGGTCGCTCCGGTCGATTTGGTCACCTTGGTCTGGCGATCAACTTGATCAATTGGGAGGATCGATTCAACTTGTATCGTATTGAACAGGAGTTGGGTACCGAGATTCAGCCGATCCCACAAGTCATTGAGAAGAATCTGTACGTTTACGAGTCCCCGGAGAACATCCCTCGTCCTATCTCAAGCTCGCAACACCAGCCAGGCCAACCACAGGAACAAGACGGCGCGGCGGCGCGTAACAATCAAGGCCAGAATGCCCGTGGTAACTACCGTGGTGGGCGTGGTGGTGGAGGACAATTCCAAGGTCAGCGCCGTGGTCCTCCACAGGGGCAAACCCAAACAACACGTCAGAATGGCCATCAATCCCCGCGCAATCCTAGGCCTCAAGCCACAGGTCCACCACAAGCCTCTTAGGTGACGGTACTGATGGCTTGGGGGCCATGTTGTTTAAGCGGTCGCAATTGACTGAGGGCTTAGTATCTCAAATCTTCAGCCATCCTCTTTCCGCCTAAACGACAGGCATAAGCGCCTGTTTTTACCACTCCAAGTGTATCCATCAATCTTCCTTTCATGACTATCACGCACTCGCCCCCCGGGATTCGATGTGGAATGCCTGGTGTTACTTCCTCGAGTCTTGGACTCAAAACACGGCGCATTTGGGAACTTCCTGGGTCCGTCTTATTGTACTATATCATGATCTGGCAGGGCTCGATTTGCTTTCTTATCGGTTGGCTGGTCTCGCCGACTTTCAGTCTTGGTGGCATTGGGGTCATTGCTTATATTTTGCGCATATCGTGGCCTGCTCTGTTTCTCGTCTTTCTTTCCTTATTTCTTCCTTTTCCAATCAGTATCAGTGGTTGCGGGCTCTTCTCTAAAAGTCTGGCCTTTCCGCATAGAGGCCACAGGGTTTGCTTCGGCAATTTCCGATACGACTCATCACTCTTTCACATGATCCTGGACACTACCAGCTCACCCAAAGCTGTAATGCACGAATCACTCGCGACACGAACAAATCATCTTATTGCTAGTTAAGGCGAAATCCCACGCCGAATCAGACAACAAATACTCTCAACACCCGTTACGATAATGTGCTGATCTAGCGCACATCGGTAAACAATTCTCTGACGGTTCCTCTCTCTCCTTTGGCTACCGTACCCCCTCGAGCGCTACTCTTCGGCTCATCTTAATGTTGATCACCCTCTTCTGTACTACAGACTTGAGGGCCAGAATCAGTCTGGGCTCTTCCATTTCACATCTCCACCCACACTCATCAAATTTTCGTCACAAGTCAACCAACTTCAACTTGGTTCATTTGCACCGATATGGAACATGGCACATCAGATCGCTGCCCAGTAGAAGAAAATCAATCAAAACCCATGACCTCCCACAAGACGAAAAAGTAAAAAGAATTCAAGACACGGCTGAAGAGTTATGAAGCGAAGCATGGTGTGTTGAAGGGTTGTTTTACCAACCAGTCGGCAGGGCTGCGGTAGGTTTAAGTCTATCTAGGTTTATTAGCTACTGGCTCCTACATCAGTTCTCATCTGTAGTCTCTTCAATGCAAAGCTTTCTACTTGATGTGCGCAGACCCCACTGTCCATACTATGAGTATGTTCAGTGTATTGACGTCCTGCCTCCCATGGAGCAAAGTTCAACAAGGGTGAACGAATGAGTTTAAAACGGTGATTTAGCAAGACGGCTTCATATAAGACGAAGATAACCAATAATGACTTGAGACACATCTTGTGTACTTGACTATTCTGCTTTCGTGATTAACCCCGGCCAATCCTAAACACGAAGTAAGGCCACCAAGTCTGCCACATGACATCAGTGGGCTATTTAGAGATTCAAACATGAAGCCAGATACTCTACGACAAAATTTCAAGTTCAGTAGCCTTGTCGCCTATACTAATCCTTTTCATAAAGTTCCACTAATTCACAGCAACAGCAACCATGGGCACCGACGCTGACACCGAAACAATCAACATGCTCGAACTTATAAGAGGTAGGCTCTACCCATCCCACTCACCCAACACCATAAATTTCATCACTGCATACTCACAACCCCTAGCCAACGCGCGCGCCTTCTACGGCAGGCACCAAACTTACGACGTCATAACATTCTTCGTCAAGCCCCCCCCCCCCCCCCCAACGCCTTTCCGATCCGCGCTACGGCGGCAAAAAAGTCCACGCATTGCTCATTGCGTATCAGATTGATGATCCGTGTGGTAAAGGCAAGGCGCTGTTGTGCGCATATAGTTTAGGTGTGCACAAGACGCCGCCTACGGTGCAGAATGCAGTACAATTGTTGTATAATGATTTGAAGAATGAGGTTTCAATGCATCTTGATATGTATTTCGTCCAGTACTTATGGCTGTTGGATATTTTCAAATGCTGATGATTGGTAGGGAGGCTTCTTCAGGTGGGCGAGTTTGAGGGTGCGTTGATGGGAGGGCATGGTGGAAGTGGTAGAGGGGCAGATATTGATGGAATCACTCTCGGGGGGGGGGGGGGTTAGAAGTGATTGGTTTTGTATGCTATAAGGCGTTCTTGGATCTTTCAAGTTATTGATCTCGATTTTTTGGTTCTACCACAGTACCTAAGGCGAGGGACGAGGCTGTAGTGCAGTTCGGAAAGTCGGAAAGTAGTGTTCGACTTGGAGGTCGACGAGCATAACACCACATGTGTGTTTGGTGCACACTAGAATTATACAAAACGATGCTGCTTCATCCCTGATTCCGTGCAAGCTCTATGTACTATGAACAGAGCTCCGCTATGTTGTCGATTTCAAAGTGTAGACACTGGCGTTCCGAGTTTCCGAGTGGTATACACAACACGTGAGAGTTGCTATCCCTGCAACTCGACTTTCTATCACAAGTGACTCGACAACGCCAATTGACCCCGACCATGTCCAAAGACGAGGAATCCTCGTACATTGACTATGAAGCCTTCCTCGATCCGGATTTCTCGGCAACGTCATTTGCGAACACGCTTGTCCTCGCAACAAATAACCCGACCGACACCCCGCTAGACTTATCAACGCCACTATCTCGCGTCCTGTTCGATGTCCAGGAAGTCGACACACACATTGACACACTCACGACAAAAAGCGCGCTTCCATTGCTGCAGCACACACGCGACCATGCACAATCCAGCGGCCGTATACTGCGCGAAGTGGAGGGTCAGGTTGCGAGTTTGACCGAGTCATACAAGACGCTGGAGAAGGAAGTCATTGAGCGCTACGAAGTCGCAGAGCAGGTGCGGCTGAGTGCCGAGAGGCTGTGTGAGACAGTCAAGCTCGGAAGAGCAGTGGCGCGATGCCTCATGCTCGGAAGACAGCTCGAGGTGCGCATGTCTGAACTGGGAGGCGTGGGTGGCGCAAGAAAGGAAGATCACCGGGCCATGGTGCGGTCCGCGGACACCATCTTGTTACTGCGGCAGCTTTTCAGAGCATCAGGGCCAGGCGAAGAGGGCGAAGGCCTAGACAAGGTCAATGTGGCCAGTATCCTGAAGAACGAGCTCATCACTCCTGGCGAACGCGGCATATCCTCGCGCGCACAGCAGGTGGTCAAGGAGTTTTCCATGTCCTCCTTGCTGTCTTCTTCTGGGCAGACGTCGGCTTCTACTTTTGTGCAGACAGAAGAAACGAAAACGAGAACGACGTCGGCACTGCTGACCCTCTACTTGCTGTCACCGACGTCAATAAAGACCACAGCGGCGACGTTTGAGCCCTCGCTCATGCTCAACACCCTCCAAGACTACCTGTCAACACAGCTAAAGTCATCGCTAGCTTCTCTAGCACGAGCACTAGGCCAGCTCCCCTCACTTGAGCGCACCCTCCTCGAAGTGTCAGCTCGATGCCAGAATATTGTCGCCCTTCAGTCGCTCCTCGAGACCATAAAGACTCCCCCGCATCCACTGATTACAGCGTCTAATATGGCCCCGGCATCGCCCAACCTCCTGCAGCCTGTCCTCCAGGTGCTCGATACGTCTTCTCTCCCTAGCTACTTTTGGAGATCACTTGCGTCGAATATGTCACCAAGGGTGCAAGAAATCATGTACAGGGGTGGTGTGTCGGCACGCACGCTAAAAAGCAACAAAGACAGGGTCAGAGATGCGGTGCGGGACTGTGTGAACAGGGGGAGCCAGTTGCCGGGGGACTCGGTGAGCAAGGGAAGCAACACAACGGGGGGCTGGGAGCGGGAAGCGGCGGTCATGGTAGGAAGCATTTTGGGGGCGATCAAGTGAGAGGGGACTTTTCATTGGATAGCGACTTATTTTACAGAGCAAAATATCAAAATATATAAATCTACAAGCGCATTTAAGCCTGTTTATGCATGTTTTGGTGTGATGCCAACTCGATTTTGTGGGACCAATCGTCGCGTGGGGTGAATGTCAAGCCCCGCCAAAAACACTTGCGCTGCGCAGCCAATTTTACACAGCTCTACACAACAACACTCACACCCATAACAACCTCGTCTCCGAGTCCGCGTGCCGACTTGGAAATACCTCGAGACACTTTCCGCGGTAGTTGGGGGTTCCCTAGCCGTCGCACACGTCATATTAGCCCTCCGAGTCCCTCGCAGGGCTGCGAAGAGCCTCACCTACCACACACCGGGGCCGCTGCCCACGCCACCAAAACACCCACTTCCCTATAGAAAACCGTCAGCATGTCTGTTCTGCCGGCCGAGGTCCATACCGCGCTTACGGGCCTGCTCCAGGGCCTCCAGTCCCCCGACAACGTACAGCGAACATCTGCGGAGCAACAGTTGAACGAGGAATGGGTGGCACAAAGGCCGGATGTGCTCTTGATGGGTCTGTCTGAGCAGATTGAACTGGCGCAAGAGACTTCTGTAAGCACTGCCTGCTGTTGGTGCAGCCAATGTTGCCCAAACACTCATCATGTGACTAGACTCGAACATTCGCCGCTGTCATCTTCAGGCGTCAATCGTCAAAACCACGGAAGGCTGCCTCAGGCCAGACCACCGACCTCTTCCTGACGCTCAACCCGGCCGAGCGAGAGGCCATCCGCGCAAAACTGCTTCATTGCTTGGCCAAGGAGACAGACAACTCGGTGAGAGGCAAGGTTGGAGATGCTGTGGCTGAGCTAGCACGGCAACATACTGATGAAGGTAATACCCATGCTCCAACTCCTGCTGTAAGACGTATTGATGGCCAACCATTATTGTAGGTGTAGCATGGCCCGAGTTACTCGGTGCCCTGTTCCAGGCTAGCCAGTCGCCAGACCCAGCGCAGCGAGAGAACGCCTTCAGGATATTCTCCACCACACCACAGATCATCGAGAAGCAACATGAGGATGTTGTCGTCACCGCCTTCAAGGGTGGCTTTGCAGACAGCGAGACCTCGGTGCGAATTGCTGCTGTCGAAGCCTTTGCCTCCTTCTTCCGTTCCATTACCAAGAAGACACAATCCAACTACTACACACTCATTCCAGAAATTTTGAATATCCTGCCTCCCATCAAGGACTCTGGAGATGCCGAGCTCCTCACGAAGGCTCTCATCTCGCTCATTGATCTTGCCGAAGTTGCCCCCAAGATGTTCAAACCTCTTTTCAACAGTCTTGTGCAATTCAGTATCTCTGTTATCCAAGACAAAGAACTCGGAGAAACTGCCAGACAGAACGCTCTAGAACTGATGGCTACATTCGCAGACAATGCTCCTCAGATGTGCAAGAAGGATCCAAATTTCACTAACGACATGGTCACTCAATGTTTGTCCCTGATGACTGATGTAGGTGCCGACGATGACGATGCTGAGGAATGGAACGTTACAGAAGACCTCGACGAAGAGAGCGACTCGAATCATGTTGCTGGAGAACAGTGTATGGATCGCTTAGCTAACAAGTTGGGGGGACAAGCCATTTTGCCCCCAACATTCAACTGGCTCCCACGCATGATGACCTCTTCAGCTTGGCGAGACAGACATGCCGCTCTCATGGCGATATCTGCTATTTCTGAGGGTTGCCGTGAGCTCATGGTAGGAGAACTTGACAAAGTCCTAGATCTAGTCTTGCCTGCTCTTCGAGACCCACATCCTCGCGTCCGCTGGGCTGGCTGCAATGCTGTCGGTCAGATGAGCACTGACTTTGCTGGAACCATGCAAGAAAAGTACCACCAGGCCGTTTTACCAAGCATCATTCCAGTTCTAGAGTCCGCGGAGCCTCGTGTGCAGGCGCACGCCGCTGCTGCTCTTGTCAACTTTTGCGAGGAAGCAGAGAAGAACATTCTAGAGACATACCTTGACCAACTTTTGAATCATCTCCTTATGCTCTTACAAAGCCCCAAGCGTTTTGTTCAAGAACAAGCTCTGTCGACCATCGCCACTGTTGCTGACTCCGCAGAAGCTGCATTCTCGAAATACTACGATACCCTAATGCCACTCCTCTTCAATGTCCTCCAAGAAGAACAATCAAAGGAATACAGACTACTGCGCGCAAAGGCAATGGAATGCGCTACACTTATTGCTCTAGCTGTTGGCAAGGATCGCATGGGACAGGATGCGCTGAATTTGGTGCAATTGCTTGGACGCATTCAGAACAGCGTCACGGATGCCGATGATCCACAAGCCTCTTACTTGCTTCACTGTTGGGGCCGTATGTGCCGTGTTCTCGGCCGAGAATTCGTTCCTTTCCTCGCTGGTGTCATTCCCCCATTGACTGAGCTTGCTGGAGCCAAGGCGGACATCCAGCTTCTTGACGACGAGGACCAAGTGGCACAGATCCAGGACGAAGAAGGCTGGGAGCTTGTTCCACTCAAGGGTAAAGTTATTGGCATCAAGACAAGCATCCTGGATGATAAACATATGGCTATTGAGCTCATCGTCATCTATGCTCAAGTGCTAGAAGATGCCTTTGAACCTTACGTAAACGACATCATGGACAAGATTGCATTGCCTGGCCTTGCTTTCTTCTTCCATGATCCCGTCCGTGTTGCATCAGCCAAGTGTGTACCCGCTTTGTTGAACGCTTACAAGAAGGCGCATGGCCCAGAATCCACACAGTTAGGTCAACTTTGGGAGCGTACCGTTGAGCGAGTCCTCGAGGTCCTCAGCACAGAACCAGCCATTGACACACTTGCTGAGATGTATCAATGCTTTTATGAGTGCCTCGAGTGCATTGGCCGAAATTGCCTAACAAGTACGCACATGGCTACCTTCATCGAGTCCGCCCGGAGTGTGCTACAAGACTATCAAGAACGTGTCAAGGAACGCTTGGAGGAGCAGGCTGAGAATGAGGATGGCGAGGAGGCATCCGAAGAGATGCTGTTTGCGATTGAAGATGACCAAAATCTGCTCTCTGATATGAACAAGGCCTTCCACACCATTTTCAAGAACATGGGTACCGCATTCCTCCCGCACTGGGAGATGCTCATGGAGTTTTATACAATGGCTGTCGTCAACAAAGATCCAACTCAGCGCCAGTGGGCCATCTGTATCTTCGACGACGTACTGGAGTACAGCGGTCCCGAATCATGGAAATACAATGAACGCATCATCCAACCGCTCATTGACGGAATTCAGGACCCTGTACCAGCCAACCGACAGGCTGCAGTATATGGCGTTGGTGTTGCAGCACAAAAGGGCGGTGAAGCATGGTCAGACTTTGTTGCTGCCTCTCTACCCATGCTGTTCCAGGTAGTACAGCGACCAAATGCTCGCAGCGATGATGATGTTTTTGCAACAGAAAACGCATCAGCAGCAATCGCAAAAATCTTGCACTATAATCCTTCAAAGGTTTCTAACTGGCAGGAAGTTGCGGCTGCCTGGATTGATACCTTGCCAATCACCAATGATGAGGAGGCTACGCCATACGCCTACGCTTTCTTAGCGCAATTGATCGAACAGTATGTACCCTTTCGCAAATGCCCTATACACAGAGGCTAAACATATAATAGGCAAAATCAAATAGTCTTTTCTCAACCCGCCAAGGTCTTCACCTTCGTTGTGGAAGCTCTCGAAGCCGAAACATTACAAGGGCAAACAGCATCACGAATCGTCAACTCTGTGAAGACCCTTATCCAGGCCACAAACACAAATCTCGCTCAGGTTGCTACGACCCTGACACCTGAACAGCAGCGCACCGCACAAGCGTACTTTAGCTAGGCGCTGAAAAGCTTCAGACCCACGCGAAAGCTAGATTGGGCGGTGAGGTATGCGAGGACGAGATCTTTGGAAAGAGAGATGGTGTCGTAGGGAAAAAGCTTTGTGGCGCCACAAGGCAAGACACGAAGAGGTAATCCAGGGCTAATGGTCGTTGGATGATGAAGGTAAGCTAATAGAGGTCTGAGTAGGCGATTCGAGTAGATTATCCGTTACATATTCCCCCCATGCATCCATTATCTCTCTACTCACACGTTTTGTTATGGTTGACTGGGGCCTGGTTAGTTTGCATCTAGCTTTATGCTGCAAGTATGTCGTATGGAGAATGAGAACCTTGATGCATCATCTATGACTACCACGGTAAAACGCTCTGCTATGCTACGCCATATCGCCATATCAAACCTGGTCGTAAATACAAGCCCAAAAGTCAAATCTACCCTCTTTGATCCCTTCCCATAAACACATTGCCACACCTCTCCGTCTCCTTATGTTCGTGATAAAGCACACACCGACCCCCCCTCCAAGGTTTACACGCCTCCCACTTCTTCTCATTCTCCTTACCCTCACCTTCAACCAACACGCCCCTACCATCCACCAATTCCCACCGACTCCGTCCATCATCCCACCCCGCCATACCCACACCCTCTTCCACACACTTGACACAAAACGCCAAACAGCAATCATCACACGCTACAGCGCCAGCCCAGGGGACCAAGACATGCCGACAATTGTCACAAGCGCGCGTCACGTGCCACGACTCGGGACACCACATACGCAGCCGATGCCTCGTCATAGCCTGTTCACATGGTCTCTTGAGCAGGACGCCAAGGTCGCGCAAGAAATCCGCATGCCAGGCATCAACGTGGCTCTCGAGTAGGCGATCTGTCTTCTTGAAGGCAAAGAGGTCGACGACAAGGTTGCGCAGGGGCGCCGAGTCGCGGATGCAGTCGTATAGGATGCGCGTGTCGCTTGGAGTGAAGACGCTGTTCGTGCGGTCAGCGAGGTCCGCGGTGCAGTCTACTACAGCGTTGCGGAGGCCCTCGAAGCAGAGGCGGTCGGCGAGTGAGTAGAGGTGAAGGAGCGTGTAGTAGGCGGGTTTGCCATCTTTGTAGGGTGGGGCAATCACGCCAGTGTAGAGCCACGAGACGAGGAGTTGGAAGTGGGCGACTTCGATGTCAGAGAGGTGGACTATGTTGGTTGTGGATTCGGTGAAGGCCCCGGTAAGGGCGGCGGAGAAGTAGGGTGATTGAGATGTGAGAAGAGTGGTATGGACGAAGAAGGGTGTGGATTTGGGGCCAACGAGGAGGGTGGAGGTGTTGGTGAAGGATGTGGGGTCAGTTCTGCTTGGAAAGTTAGGCTATGCTGGAGCAGGCTGGCGCCCTTGCGTACCTGAGCTGACCAGAACGAGCGCCGGCCCGGGTGTATGGCGGTGGGAGATTGGCTGGAATGCGGTTTGTGTCGGTGCGGGTGGGAGCTATAGTTTTAAGGGCCATGTCGTCTCTTTGGTATCGGGGCTGTGATGTGCACAACGCAACTTTCAAGATGAGATCAACGACAGCAGTCGCCTCAGAGAATTTGAGGGGGAAGCGGCACGCTCGGCCTTTGAGGCTGATTGTCAACATCCTGCAAGCAGGCAGATCCTTAGACTTGTAGGAATGTGTCTCGGAATGCATACTTGGCTGTAACGGCAGCAAAAAGAACAAAAAAGATATTCTTATCTGGAACAATTACCTTGTGGACGCGTGCGGCTGGGGCTGGTGGGTGGCTCTTGCTTTGTTCGATCAGACTGGGCGGTGCTGAATGCAGACGACAAAGGACGGGGGAGGGAGAGACAAGGACAACTAGCGTCACTGGAAAGATGATGAACGCAGAGGGTGGTGAAATGGCAGAGTGGAAAGGCGTATATATGCTTTTTGAGTGGTATTGATTTTGGGTTGGTCATGGTTGGACGTTCATGCTGGTCAACTACTATACACGTGTCTACTCGACGAAGCTCTTGACGTCTGGTAGGGGGTTAGACAGGGCGGGTGGGGTGCTGGAGCGGACGACTTACTGTTCAGCCACTTGATGTACTCCTTCTGCTCTTTGTGGTCAATGTAGTCGGGGATGAACAGGGCTAGGCGCGTGTTGATGCCGCGCTCGTCGAGGTAGCGCTCGAGCAGGATCTGCAGGTCCTCGTCGAGGTTGTTGAAGGGCGGGCCGGTGTAGAGCGTGCGGCGGGCCCAGTCCTGCTCGGCGGTGGCGGGGTCGGCCAGGTCGGCTGACGGGAAGTAGTAGAGGTCTTCGATCAGGAAGTCGCCGTCCTGGGCGGTGGCCTCGATGGCAAGCGCGCCCTTGCCTGGCCGCTCGATGCGGATGCTGGCGTGGGCGGGGAATCCCGGCTGCTGCTCATCGTCGACGTCGTCGTCGAGCTCGTCTTCCGGCGCCACCCGCACGTTGCCGTCCTGTGTCGTGCCCTGGGCGGCGGAGCCCTTGGTGTTGGCGCCGCCCGACTGCAGCTCCATGTCGCCGTTCTGGTCGAAGACGCCGTCCTCGGCCAGCTCCTCGGGGTTGTTGTTGAGGTCGGCCGTGGTGAAGGTCACTCGGATCTTCTCGTCGTTGTATTTGCGCGTGAGCACCACTTCCTGGTGGCCGGGCTTGTCGTGCAGCTCAAATGGCGTGTTCTCGAGGTACTCTTTGATATTGGACGACAGGTCCTCGTCCTCCTTCATGTCCTCCTCCATGGCAATTTCGTTGCGCAGCTTGGCAACCAGCTCATCATTGATGCCGCTGCTCTCTTGCCTCCGTGCAGCCGACAGGTGGAAGGAAGCACTGAGTCTGGGGGCGGCCGGCGCCCATGATGGCTGCACGCCTGCCGCCGGCCGGAACAACGACGATTGAGGGCGCACAGCTTTTGTGGAGATGCGGGCAGCCGGGCGCGCGGCGCCGCGGGCAAGAGTTCGTAGCGAAAGCATTGTGAGATAATGATATGGGATGGGAGTCGAGATAGAGGCGACAATATTTCGATTTCGATCAGAAGCTTTTAACTTTTTGAGCTTGGGCCTTCGCCTCGTCATAGTTGTGCTGTGACCACCTCCCCCTCAGAGGCCAGCCATAGAGTTTCCTCCTTGACGGGCCCGGCCACTTTGTCAATTGCTTGGGGGTCAGTCAAGGAATTGGATTGCCATGGCCACCGCTCCTGAAAAGAAGAAGAAGAAGCCCAGCGCCCTGCGCTCAATCATCGCCGGCGCAACTGCTGGTGCTGTAGAAATATGTACCCCAACACTGGTCCCCCCCACTGCGAGCCTGGCACTGACTACCTTCTCCTAGCCATTACCTATCCTGCCGAGTGTATGTCACATCAACCCGCGCGCCTGCCATCCGGCCCATCCAGGTGTCTGACCGCCTGACCTCTGTGTAGTTGCAAAGACACGCTCCCAACTCAACCGCCGATTACCGGACGGCAAGAAGCTGCCATGGCCCCCCTTTGGCAAGCAGTGGTATGCCGGCTGCACAACACTGATTATTGGCAATTCGTTGAAGGCGGGCATAAGTACGCCGTCAATGGAGCTCCAGTAACGCCAAAAAATTAATTGGCCTCAGGATTCGTCGCTTTCGATGCGTATAAAAACATTCTCTCGGATGCCGAGGGCAAGATCTCCGGCCCAGCAACCGTCATAGCAGGTTTCGGCGCTGGAGCTACCGAATCATTGCTGGCAGTAACACCCTTTGAGAGCATAAAGACTCAATTGTACGCCTCTCCATCATGACTCACAACACCTTGCTCACATTCCCTGCAGAATCGACGATCGCAAGTCTGCAAACCCACGCATGCGCGGCTTCATCCACGGCTCTAAAATCATCGCACAGGAACAAGGCATCCGCGGCTTCTTCCAAGGCTTCCTTCCAACAACTGCCCGACAAGCCGCCAACTCGGCTGTGCGATTCTCGAGCTACACATCTCTCAAACAACTGGCGCAATCATATGCCTCACCAGGCGAAAAGCTTGGAGCCGTCAGCACCTTTGGGCTGGGAGGCCTTGCCGGCATTATAACCGTATATACCACCATGCCTATTGACACTGTCAAAACACGCATGCAATCAATCGAAGCACGATCCCAGTACAAAAACAGCTTTGACTGTGTAGCCAAAATCTTCAGGGATGAGGGTTTGCTTACCTTTTGGTCTGGTGCTGTGCCCCGACTGGGCCGCCTCATCCTTAGTGGCGGTATCGTCTTTACTATGTAGGTCTCCATACTCATCACACAGGTCAGTGCGGCTGCTGATTCATTACAGGTATGAAAAGTCGATGGAACTCATGGATAGACTCGATCCGAAAGGCAAATACCTTTAAGCGATCACAGCACCGCAGGAAGCTTCAATTCAAAATTAATTTCTTCGAAGCATATCTTGTTATATTTGTTCCAAGGTACATATGGATGAGCCTAGTTTCAATTGCCCAGGCAAACCTGAGATCATAGGCAATATCAGTGATAGATTCCTGTAATACATGCTCGGGGAGGAAGACGCCATACAAATGTGAATGTCATGTCAGTATTAGGGATGTCTTTCAAGTCATACCTGCCTGTTATGCCGTTTTCCACTATTCTCTTTTTCGCAATCGTTTTCTGCGACACCGTTGCTTCTCGGCCCTTTGTCTCCTTCACAGCAACACTTCGCACAATCTGCGAAAGATGATACTGATCACATACATATGCCCAGCTCCCAGCTCCATTTCGAAAACATTCTAATTACTATACACTGGATCGGTTCGTCAGCTGCGTGGCTTGCAACGGCATGATTACTTACAAATCTGTTTACTGATCCATATGCTTCGTACGAGCCGAGTTAAGCTAGAACCACACTATGAGCAAAGAACCTAGGCGCATCCCATATCACGACTAATAAAAAACCATAATAGGCTACGTAATCGTTAGATGCAGCGGAGCTAATCTGAAAGAATAGGAAGCCAAGGGAAAGGAGACCGTAAATAGAGATGTAGGCTGGATTTGTAACCTCAACAACCATCTCATATATACATCGTTGAAATTATAAATACTCTTGAGTCTGCCTAACTTGATACTACTCGTCATTTACCAACCGTCCTCGATAAACAAACTGACCCCCCTTAACACCCTGATCACCTCAACTATTATTTCATTGAACATCTTCAGCCTCGATACTGAAATTAGCGCCATGTCTAAAGGCATCGTTCTCATTACTGGTGTCAATGGCTACATCGCAGCCGTCGCAGCAAAGCACTTCCTTGACCACGGCTACTCTGTTCGGGGGACTGTTCGAAAACAGGATTCTGCTAAAGCTTTGATTGAGGGTCCTTTGAAGCAATACGCACATACCGGAAAATTCGTAGTCTTCGAAATTCCAGATATCACGGTTGACGGCGCGTTTGATGAGGCCGTCAAAGGTATACACCCTACAGAAGCACAAATAACCAAGACAATATGAAGCAGGATTATTGACAATCTATCCAGGCGTCACATCAATAGCTCACCTCGCATCACCCGTGTCTTTCGGTTTCAAAGACCCCGTCCCAATCCTCCATGCTGCTATAAATGGTACAAAGACGATACTCAATAGTGCCCTCGCCCAAGCTGGTCCGCAACTCAAGACCGTTATTGTCATGTCCTCTATAGCTGCTATCAGGAACCAGCACCCACCACCATACACCTTCACGGAAAAAGACTGGAACGATTATGCAGAGGAAATCTGTGAGCAAAAGGGTACTGAGACTCCCGGACCATTTATTTATTCCGCAAGTAAAGTAGCAGGCGAGAAGGCATTCTGGGAGTTCCAGCGCAAGAAGAAGCCACAGTTCACAATGACCGCCATCAATCCAGTGTACGTCTTCCTATTAAAAACTAATGACGATATACAATCTAACATTCAAACAGTTTCGTTATCGGTCCTCCCCTCATCGCCCCCAGCACTGCTTCCGCAGTCGGCGAAACCATCCAGAGTATCTGGAAAGTCTTCTCTGGCACCACCGGTACTCAGCCTCTCGTTGGCCTCCCAGAAGTCGTTGACGTACGCGACGTAGCCCAACTCCTCCGCTACCCTATCGAGCATCCTGCAGAAACAGATGGGGAGCGCTATATTGCAAGCGGAAGTATCAGCCATCCTCAGGCAATCGCCGATATACTTCGCGAAGAGTTCAAGAGCGATGCAAGTGCGCTTGCGCGCATTGCCAAGGGCACCCCGGGTAAAGGGTATACGAGCGATTATAAGCAAATTGATGACCAGGGTGGGATCAATGTCGATAGTAATAAGGCGAGGAAGGTTTTGGAAGGGGGTGAGTGGATTCCGTATCGGGAGAGTGTGATTGATACTGCGAAGACGTTTGTAGGGTTGCTTTAAGTAGCTGTACGATTCGAAGAAGCTAGTTATTTAAGATAAGTTATATCTCTCGTTGATGATTTTATTGTAATCTAGTGCAAAGTGTTGTTACACACCTGAGGATAACCAAATTAGAAGTGAGCCACAACGCTCATCTGCATCTCAAGTACAACACAGCAAAAGCCTGTATTTGTTAAAGGTATTCACATCAATTGAGTATAGGATCTGGTAAGATCAATTCGGGTCGCAGATTCTGAGTGATCCGTTTCCCGTCTGGTTGAACCCGCTCAGTGGTGTTGCTGCACATCGTCATTCATATGCTTAGACATCCACGGGGATTCCACAGTATGACATAGACGCCATGTTGTTTTGTTTGGAACTTCTTTCAAGCAACTCGTTCTGCCAAAGTTACTCTGGTTCTCTGCGCCTCTAATCTCACTGTTACGTCGATCTATCTTAGCATGGCTGCTTCGTAAGTACTTGTACGTACTATTTATATCTCTGAAACATCTGTGCCACTTTTGAATAGAAATTCTGCCTGTATTTTACGTTACAGATTGATTCCTAAATACATTTCAACAATTATTCCTTTGAAGATGCCCGAAACTATCTACAAGAACGAGGTCACCTCGCAAACTGACCCAAAGACCAACAAATCAAAAAATTCTTCGAAATGGTCGATGGGAAGATAATCGGCATCCTAAACACATACCGAAACGGCGTTGGTGTGTAGCCACCCAGCCTAACCCAAGCCGTGCATGATACTCTTCAATTGGCCTATTACTAACAACACCTCAGGCCCCGTCGGTCGTTCAATGGCGGTCAGCAACGCCCACTCGTAGAAATTCTCGGACCTCAAGCAAAACAAAGAAGTTCAAATCACGTTCCAAGACTCCAATACACAAGACTAGATCGGCGTATCAGGCACAGCGACAACGATGTCGAACAATGATCCGTGCATCAAGGACGTCTGAAGTCAGCCCATTTTCGGATGTGGTTTGGCGATCTAGGAAACGGAAAGCATGCGGGTGGGCCGGAGGATCTGCGCATGGCGTTTGATAGAAGGCGAAGAGTAAGTATGTGACGTACTATTTGACTGATATTGGACTGTTGGGGTAAGCGAAGGAGGTAGTTGGCGCTGCAGTGACGGGGGGAATTGTGAATACGGGCAAGTTGAGAGAGTTAAATGAGCAGGGCCTTGAGAGGACTAGGGGCTAGGGGCCTGGAGTAGATGGATCAAATCAAAATAGACCTTTGATCACCTTCCTTGATTGAAATTATGTAGCTTTTGGCGACCCAGTTCCACCAATTGACTAAACATCAGTCACTAAAAGTTTGCTGGATCGATTTGCGCAACTATGAATATATTCTACCCAAAACCTTTTCACCTCTTCACCTCACATACTCCAACCCCACTGGGATCCCCAAATCCTTCGGATCGTCATTCAACACCTTCCAGTTCTTCTTCGCCAACCCCGCCTCCACTAATTTCGCAAACATTGTGCGCCCAGACGACTGCATCACAAACCACAACACGTCCCCCGCAGGACCAAACGCAAAGCTCTCGATACTCAACGTCTGCAAATCCCCCGTATAGTCCTTCTCGAAGAAAATACTGCTCTGGTTCGAATGAATCACAATCTCAGGCTGGAGCACCGGCTGCGTTGAAGAAGGGAGTTTGGCGCGCGACAGGGACGTCGGAGACGTACTCCATCTCCCCTTTTCGGCCCAGTAGAGCGTGTCGCCCTGGATGCGCAGTTGACACGGCATGTTCAGTCCTCTTAGGAGCACTTGTTCGTCGCCGCTTCCTGAGAGGCGGATTCGTCGGATGCTTCCATCTTCTGCACCCCGGCTGGCGCTCCAGTAGAGCCAGCCTTCTTTCTCTTCTACGAGTAGGCCGTCTGGGAAGCTGCTTGCGGAGCCCCAGGTGGTACCCTGTGAGGCGTTGTAGAACAGTTCGACACCAGTGCCGTCTAGGTTTGCGCGCCAGATACAGCCTTCGGAACTTGTGCCGTAGTAGAGCTTGCGCGATTTATCAGCAATGTAGAGACTTCTAGCGTTGGTGACGTAGGGTAATATGCTTTGTCGGTTTGAGCCATCGAGGTTTGTGCGGAAGATTCCTTCTCCTGTTGCGATGTATAGGGCGGATGAAGATCGTGTCATTTCGAAGGCGCCGATCGGCTCGACGACTGTGTTTCCTGCGGCTGGCATAGGGCCGTATTGTTGGAGAATGGTGACATCATCGCCTCGAATCGATACGCTGCGGAGGGAGGTGCGCCATCGTGTGACGGGTGTGCTGCGGTGGCCTACGCCTGTGTCGAGGACGAGGAGTTTACCGAGTGATGGTGGTTGCGATGGATCGGGCAACGCTATAGAGGCCGTGAAGATGCTAAAGAGAGTAAGTAAAGGCAACATGTTTCTTGTAGTTAAGGGTCAGTGAAAGCATTTTCATCTGATGATCCATAATGTAGTCACTTTAAGACTCCAGACACCCGTGCCAATATTCTTTAACGTTGCTAGCTTGTGATGCATCTTTCCTATTACTGTACCGATTCATCACTTTAGATTGATATATAATGGCTGCATTGCACAAGTGTAAATAAAAATGCGTCAATGACGCCGCGCCGACTAGGCAAGCCTGCTTTTGCAGTAGCTACTCGTGGCATGAGCGAGGGGTATCTCATCTGGTCCCCGGTATTGATCTTAATCACCCATATTGCTTAACTATGTCTTGTTCCGATGTGATCCCGTTGTTGGGATTCGGCTGGCATTGGCCGGTTTTGCCTATATGTAATTAAACGGCACGTTTAAGACAGTATTTTTTCATACAGCTTTACCCGATCTGTGTCTGGAGTTTGAGGCCCAATAGATTGGAAATGCTGACAATGATGTTGATTACGCTCTGGTATCGTTGTATGTGCGGGTATCGTAACTAGCCTGGTGCGCCGTTTATGCAATGCAACCTTCCTCCTTACTCCTTCAAAATGAAATACAGTAAAATGCTAAGGAATGATTGAAGGATCTTTTGGCCAATTCGCTGCAAATGCAGTCCATGGTGTGGCGCGCATCACCATATTGCCCTTCTTGTCTGGCGCATATAGTTGCGGTTCGTAGCCTTGAACCGAGGCCCAAGACCAAAACATACGTCTCCAGTAGCAAGTGACCTAAATAAATCAGCATACTACGCTAAAAATTGTAATCCTAGAAAACTTACTGCAGCAGGTGTCAGGTAGCGCCGAGCAAATGTTTCATAGCTGTTCCTTGCGATCTCTTCCGCCTCATCGTCATGAATGCGATAGTAATCCATAGCAGCTTCTAGATTTTGGAAGTTTTCTGAGGCTTCAATGTAGTTGATTTCAGGCCCAGCGAGACGTAGAAGGTGCGTGTGGAACTCCTGCCATTCTAAAGGATGTGTGATGAGTGCAGAACGACATAGCTGAAGATACTTCAAACGGCCAGAATATGACGTCCCCTCAGTCTGGACGGTAAATTTGTATCTGCAACACGGTCAGAATTGTGCATTTCCATAGCAAAATGGGCGCAAGTGAGCATACCCACAAAACTGGCGTAGATTCATAACATCCTTGGTGTGTTCATCTGTTGCATTGTTGATGACAACAGGTTTGATATCACTCCATTTCTTTCCCTTGCTGACCCGCACAAGTTCCTTACGGAGTTCGGCCATTTTAATTTTGCCTCTCCAAACCACCCTAGGGTCTTTCTTATGCCAAGGCGTTTTCTTCTCCGCCGTATCAATTTCCCTACGAATGCTGTTCCAGCTAGGCGCATGTGTGTAGTTCCAGCTCCAGTATGCCTGTACTCGGTTAGCCATGTTGTCCGACTACCTTGGCAGAAATGGTCGCCATACGTAGTTGGGCATCATCCAAATATTCTTGTACCTGGACTCATCCTTGCGCGTGTAACCGAAGAAGGCGCCTTTCTCTTTGGATCGTAACGGGAGATCGTCGAGCGAGAATGAAAATTCTATGTTGGGGACGAAAGGATCTGATAAAGGAGAGGTCGATAGCGCGCGATCAATCTGGGCAAGTGTTCCAAGGATTCGTTCACGTTCGTTGCCGTTGGTCACATAGCATTCTTCAGGCTTGCCTGAATTGACGACAAATAGCTGATCGCAGTCAGTATGCGCCAACTCATGTCTGGGGCTGCACCCACCTCGCCCTGATAAATCATTACTCGCAGCATACACCTGCCCTCGGCAATCTCAATATCTTGGATATGAACTTTCCGTCCCGCCCGGCGGTTTACTGCCTGATCGAGGCCATGGTATAGCTTGGGAAAGGCTAGGTCGCATTGCTCGCTGCTGAGGGTATGCACGTTGGCATGAACATCGGCATCGAATGTCCATTTGCTAGGCGCGATGGGCACATAGCTCGCGGTCGATTGTCGCCATATCGACCACAGCTGAGATGCAATTATAAATGTAGAAATGTAGAAGAAGAGATGCGAGGAGGAAAGACGATAACCCTTTGGAATCATGATTGCATAACGAGCGAATAAGGGCAACAGCAAAAAGCGGCCTAATAGAAATAGGTATAAAGGCTCAGGCGGGAGCGGCGTTTGGAGGAGGACACAAGAGAGGGACAAGAAAACGGGCAAGGCTTGAAGAAAAGAGCAAAGACATTACCGTCAAGCGATAAGGCGACGATACGAAAATGCTACTACAACTAGCCCAAAGCATGGTAGGAGCATATGAGGGGAGAGCCATTCGCAGGCATTGCTGGACCTGCAAGCCCCTGGGCTACATGCAATTGGTTAGGCTATGAAGCCTATCAAAAAATGCATGTGCCCTGGTACGCGATAAGCGTACTGTTGGCGCTGCGCCTCCATGAGTAGTATCAAAAAGTCCTGAGGTTGGTGCGCAACAAGAGGGCAAAAGGAGGGAAGCAAGGATCATCATGCGACCTTGGACCCTGGTCGCCAAGCTGCCGACGGCTTCGCGTAGC
Source organism: Ophiosphaerella korrae (assembly GCA_028456385.1). Lineage (NCBI taxonomy): Eukaryota > Fungi > Ascomycota > Dothideomycetes > Pleosporales > Phaeosphaeriaceae > Ophiosphaerella > Ophiosphaerella korrae. The sequence goes on from JALNQF010000019.1 coordinate 125,500, forward strand.
ATTGACTTGCTTTCGCCCGTGAGCCTGGAACGCATCCCTTCCAACATTCTCCATACAGCACATTCAACTTTTGATTAAACAACGGATGCCAAGCGGTGTCAGAGTCAGCTCGCAGTCACAGCTTGGTAAGTAGAGTGCAGGTCATGGCCGAGGTGATTGGAAGACCCTGAGCAGCGGCGAAGCAACACCAAGCAATGCCATGGCTACTCCTCAAACTCTTGACTGGCCTAGGCTTAGCGCCATCAACCTGTTCTCCTGAGTTTCCCAGCACCTCCCCATTCTGGCGCAGCAAATGAGTTGGGTGCGGCACAGCAGAAGACCCAAGACTTTGAAGTGAAAAGGAATCTTCACTAGCGGCAAGTCGGATTTCGCCGACCCAGCCTAGCAATATGTGTATCATATTATACCTCACGGCACCCCTCACTTCACCCCTCACTTTCGGGGCCTGGGATCACGACCCTCTTTTCCTTTAGATATTTCTCATTCATCCTCTTTTACCTACCTATTCGACACCATTCTGTTGGTTGCTAGGCGTACTTCAAATGTGCTTGTCATCGATACGGCAAATATGCTTCATTCCTTAGAACATGCTTGCTACACCTGCCAAGCGCAGACATGCATGCACAGAGCATGTGAACGGAGGTTGTGTACCCTCCTGCCGCATGCAACAGATAAAAGCTCAACTTTCTTCATAATTCTCCCTTTCTGCTTTAACCCTAAAGTATCACTTAATTCAATGACTATCACAACACAATCCTACCAACCATGCCTAGCTATTACACAGACGGCGACCTACTAACCGTGACTAGCGATCACATAGACGACGAAATACTACAGTATTAATCTTTGCTAAGCATGCCAGGTGAGTCTGGTAATGGAGGTTCTCAATCAATGAGAGGTAAAGAAGAGCTTCACATTACACCACTCATCTGGTGAGATGTCAAGAAGCATCTTGAAAACAATCTGAGCACCGAATTGAAGCAGTACGCAATCCTTGGTTGTGTGCCTCTAGAGTCCAACGAGCCTAGGAAGCTGATGCTCCTCAACACAAACTCACCATGATCTGCTTTCATCAGTGGTTCACAGGGGTCTGGTAAATCACACGCCCTCTCATGTATGCTCGAGAACTGCCTCCTAGTCGATGACTGCCCCGGAAAGAATCCAAATCCCCTTGCAGGTTTGGTGATGCATTATGATGGCTCACGTAGCAACAGCGTGTGTGAAGCCGCACATCTTTGTTCAAAAATAAAGACCACAGTGCTTGTGAGTGCAAGCAACTACGCTAATCTGGAGAAAAAGCACAAAGACATGGCTAGATAATGTGGCGGGCAAATTGAAGTAAAAAGGCTCGTCATAGCATCGAAGCACTTGGATACGGAGAGGGTGAAAACCCTTATGGCTATTACTAAGGATGGTGAAGCCCCTTTGTATATTCAGGTGAGTTATTAGGTAGACTTATAAAAATCTGGCTCATGCTAACATACGTTTCAGACGCTAGTCAAGATCATTCGCGACATTGCGATTGAGCATGATGGGAAGGGGACTTTCAACTACAGCAAATTTAAACGGCGGCTCGTAGCAGCGGGTTTTATTAGAGGACGGAACAACCCTCTACAACTCCGCATCGATCTCCTGGAGGGCTTTCTCGATATTGAACCCACTCACAAGAGCTATGACAAGTACAAGAACCATGACAGGTATAAGAACCATGGCAAGTGCAAAGTTCGCGGCTATATTAACTCTAAGGTAGAAATTCAAGACGATCTTGTGGGTAAGCCATCCGAGCTACTCATTGTAGACCTCACGGATCCCTTCATTGACGTGGATATGGCATGTGTTCTATTTGACACTTGTCTTTCGGTATTTCTCGCTCAAACACCCAGTAGGACAGTCGTCACGCTCGATGAAGCCCATAACTATCTCCTTTCAAGCCACGCAGCCGCAGCCCAATTCACGACGAATATGCTCAAAGCTGTACGCGAACAGCGCTATCGCGGCACTTGAATCATCGTTGCTACACAAGAGCCAACTATCAACACTAAATTGTTAGAGCTATGCAGTATCACCATGGTTCACCGGTGTACAAATCCGGCCTGGTTTAAAGTACTCAAGCGTCACATTGCAGCCATGCATATCCGCAGTATTAAAGGAGTGTCTGACGGAGCAAACGGACACAGGCTCAACGATTGTGATTTATTCAGTCAAATCGTCAACCTCCAAATAATTGAAAGCCTATTGTTCTGCCCATCGGCGATGATAGAAGTTGGAGCAGGCGAGGGAGAACTAGCGAGGATGGCAGACAGATATGTGACGTTCCAGACGAGACAACGTATCACGGCGGATGGTGGGCATACAAAGCTCGCGGACAACCCTTAGCATGATAGTTTTGATTCATCTTCGGGCACCATGGCCTAAACGCTGTGTGTCATTTTGCATATATTCTAATATAAGCTATACCAATAGATACTTCACTCTAGTCCCAGTAGGTATAAAATCCTTTTTCGTCTGTTCCGTACAGTAGCGCAGCCAACCAATTCGTTCATATTATACAAGGCCATTTTCTACTGAGGTACATTCGCTAATTGACTTCAGTAGCATACCTGCAACCCAGCAGTGCTCGTCTTCCGTAGAAAAATTATCTTCCACGCCGAGGATTGTAAAGAGCATATGTTGTAACTCATGTTGCAGCTCATGTTGTAGATCCTCTTCCTCTTCCCAAAACCTATAATCTGCGTAGAAATGCCCGCTGAATGATTTGTAGGCGTTTTAATTTAGATGGCCATTATCCTGGATATCGTCCAAGGATCCAGATAGTGGTGGAAATGGTATCTTCCGTCTTCCGTTAGGGGTAGCCGTGCCTGAAGTAAACTGCTTTTGCGTTCAATGACTCGACAGTACCGGCTTAGCGGATATGACTCCTCAAACTCTGCTCTTTGCGTCCATGTGTCTGAATAGAGACAGCGAGAAGAAAACCAGATAGTGGTAGGGTCCACACACATTACTCAGCTCCGTCAGTTCCTTCGCTGGTTAAACCATGGAGTTAGGTGTAGTCTTTCCCACACAATACAGGCCATTCTACCGCAGTGTCTGCGCTATACACCCATGACCACGAAGGGCCCCATCGTGGGCGGCCTATCAGTGCATCTAGTCTACACGAAGACAACCCTAAGTCTTGCATAAGCGAATTGGTCCATATTCCGAGAATATATGAGCTAGTTTTAAAACTTTGCTATATTTATTGATTGATGAATGAGCCGATGTAGAGAGTATTGTTTTACCTGAAAAGCATGTGCAAGTCCGGCAAGCGCGGGAAGTTTGTCGTCTGAGTAGGTGAGACGACGGGACGAGTATGGAGATACCAAGTCTCTCCAGATGGCTATAAACTCATCTGGAAAGTTCATCTGCATTTTGATCGCAGGGCTATGCCTAAACCTAGGTACGGCTCCCGCGGCTCGAGAACTAAATGAACCGTCGCTGGAACACGAACATGCCACATCTTCCATACATTCCCAAAAAATCACCCTGCTTCCGAAGCATAGATAGCGCCGTGAAAGTAGCCGTTCTTGGAAACACTTATAGACACAGCACTCAGTCAAATATCAACAGTAAGAAACTGAGTATGCGTACCAACCCCTTTTCATTAAAGGAAGTACTTCGCTGGCCTGCCACCCCTCATCGGGGTAGTTAATTCTAGGGCGAAGGTAAATATTGTATGATTGTATACCGGTGTCCAGGCTCAAGAGATGTGGCTTTGTATACGATTCATATGGTTCTACGAAAAAGCCACCATCATCATCACTACTAGCACCTGCAGCTAAGGTTATGTAGGCATTCTCATAAATCGATATCGTGAGTTCGGCGTGAGTTGCCTAGTCGGTTTTGCTATTCTGTATAACGCATAATGAGTCAATCCATAAATGACGCAATTGCAAAGCTCTCGAAATTTTGATAGCCTCTTGAAAAGTCTTTGGGGGCTCCGACGACAATATACCGCTTTTATTGGTAGCTATATTTTCAGTGTTCATGATGTATTTGGATCGCGTTCTGCCCCAGCAGTGCGAGAGGCAGGCATACCGTAGGGTCGAGTCCAAAGCTGAAGCAGTTATTTCAACGAGCTTGATGGTCCGTTCACCTATCAACCTGATATCCAGCAGCCTTGGCGGGAGGTACGCAACTAGTGCATGGCATGTTGAGTGGTCTCGTTCACAAGTGGATAGCCATATACGAGACAAATTGTCTTCAAGTTGTGTAGTGGATGGCAGCAGGCTTGCGGACCTGACGTGCAAGAACGAGGGCTCACCTAAAGAAACTGGTATCATGAACTCATATAAAAGAACATATTGCGTATACATGTATGGGATGCCTACCATGAAGAGTGAAAACGTCGATATCATGGACGAAGCCATCCTGCCAGCCATGTATCCAGAGACTCTCGCGCCTGGCGTTGAAGCTTAATGTTGACTTTGTGGTACTGGAGGCACCTTGCATACCATATTTCCAGGCATGAACAAATAACATACATCCAGCACAATCATTTTCTGCCGATGTGCTCACTTCATCAATTGACTCGAGAAATATTTCGTATTCATCACTAGGCCCTTCCTCGACCGACCAACAGGGGAAGTAACAAAGGGTACATTTTATTGGCGCATTTCCATCGATGGAAGTCACATCGGTGCTGTTGTCCTGCGAGGAACTGAGGCTGAGGAGCAACTTGGAAATGTGATGCCATTACCAGAGGATACCTGGACCCATTTAGGAGCTAAATCTCATTAGGGCTAGGGTTCACACATCACCAAATGATTACGCCTGTTGATTAAATCATGCACAACTGTTTGAAGCAACAAATTTGGTGGATATTGCTACTTTTATTCTAACCAGTCCATAACGCCGGCCCAGGTCCCTGATAACTGCTCGGGGTCGCCAAATAGTTGTTCAGGTTCACCAAAATTCCCGGGTCGTTGCTTTTGTACGCTCCTGGGAGGGATGCAAGAGGGCCTGGCTTGCCGTTTCCTCCACCCGTGATCTTCACCTGGGTACAACTCAGGTAGAATTGTGCTTTGTTGGCTTGCATCGCCATGTGAAGGGCGATATGCTAGTGTATTGTTAGTTACACCAGTTCATTTCTCAAACATGTACGATGTATGGAATACCTCCACGCGAAGAAGATAATCGCCATCGGGAGTTGCAGCAGGGATAGTGGCGTTGGGCGTCTTATACTCGTCTATGCGTGTTATCAGCATGAAGGTCCATGAAAATGGAATTAAGGTGGGCGACATACTCTGCCCTGGCCATGTCATCTGCTTCGCTGCATCAACACTCGGCAAGGTCGTACTAAATCTAAACCATACCGCACCACTTCCATCCCAGCTCTTCACATCAGCACCATCTGGAACCTTGGCTAAGTAGTACTGCGTTGGGCCTGGGTGGTTAACCTGTTGTGTCGAAATATAATGGATCCTTGCACCAGCAGGGACGATCATAACATTTGCGGCCTTTGACGAGGAATAGCAGCGAATGTCGGCGACCGTGGGGTTCTCTATCCCCTGCTTCGTATTGACATTCTTTGTTTGGCGGGTTGCAGACCAGTCTTTCTCTTCAGCTTTACCATTTACGACGAGGCGGGGGAAGGTGTCTGGTTGAGTGAGCGGAGATGACCTAAGTTCAAGAGGTTGACTTACAATGTCCTTGAACCGCCGTCACAGCGAGTAGGAGAGTGGTGAGAAACTGCATGTTGATTGTGGGTCAAAGGGTAGCCTTGAAATCCACGTCATGATTCAGGTCATGAAGTCTTTATATTTACATGGCGAGTGTGTATAATGCTATGTAGGCTGGTCATAGAGATCTGAAGAATAAATTAGTCTTAGTATTTAAGATATGCTTCAGCCTATGACATACATACCCTGTATTGCAATGTTACAAGCTTGCAAAGTCGTCCAATTAGCATCCAAAGTGAGTGCCGAAGTCATTTGCGGGACTTGCGTTTCGCCCTGCACGATCAATAAAGACGAGAAAAGGCGTGACCTAGGCGTTAGGATTGGAAGGACATTGCATAATATCAAGTAGTATTATGGATTAATTTGAGGATTGGCTGTGGAACTTGAGTCGTAATGGAAAAGTTGAATTACCATATATGCTTATGTCAAACTACAAGCCTATAGTAAATGCTAATACAAACAAAGCGTCAAGATCGAGTGAAACATCAAGTCATTTAATGCATCAGTCGGAACTCAGGGTGCCTGTAGCCAAGATCCCTAATCTCCTCCTCGCTCGCGTTCAGGCGGTCATCACGCTTGCCCAAGTCACGCTGCCTATTCTCCCATTTGCAGTACGCGATACCACCACAGGCAAGGATGAGGACAGCAATTTGACCGCAAAGATTAATGGTATGGCCGGTCGGATACCCTTTCTTTGATTCCTTGGCAACATAAGTCCTAAATGAGTGTCAGAAGATGTTCAATCATGAGACCCTACTCCGAATGCTCTACTTACCAAGTAGACAAGATACCACCAGCAGTTCCAAGCGTTACGACATATGCAGTGGATACTGATCGTACAGCCGGGCCCGCCGCATTGTTGGCCGCCCATGTAAGGAATCCAGGACCCCCGGGGAATGCACCGATTGCGACCAAAAATATGCCTCCATAGCGAACATCAGGGTCCTTAGCCCATCTCAAGATTGAGAATCCGGCAATTGCAGGGAGAGTGAAGAGGGCAAGATAGAGGCCACGACGATTCGTCTTATCGGAGACAAAAGCAATGGCGATGGCTATAATACAGGCGCAGACGTAAGGTGGTACGGAGTACAGCTGGGCTTTTGTTGCTGTCCAGCCGAGATCAGCCAAAAGCGAAGGCTATTCAAGTTAGTAGATATTTCAGATAGATGAGCAGGGGACGCACCATAAAAAGTGAGATTCCCTGCACTGTGATATTGATGCAGAAGAAACCAAGAGCGCAGAAGTAGTTGGTGATGTTCAGTAATGCCCGCTTCACATGATGAGGCTTCACCTTCTCGTTCTCATCGGCTCCGCTCTTAGATTTAAGTCGCTGGTATGCGATCATGCGCTCGCGCTCGTTGAGAAACCAGCAGTCTTTGGGGCTCGTAGGCATGAAGAACGGAGCTCCGAGACCAACAAGCATAGTAAAAAGGCCTTCGAAGAAGAAAATGTTGCGCCATGTATGGATTCTCATCGCAGCGATTCCCCAAGGGGGGATACGAGAAAGTCTAACGACAGGTTAGCTTTCTGGGCGCTATTAATTTCCAGCTAACTTACCCAGTGGCTAGAAGGCCACCAAAAGCGCCGGCCATTGAGGCTCCAGAAACGTAGATACCGACACGGAATAGAAGCTCGTTGCGCTTGTAGAAACAGGTAATGAAGAATGCTAGGCCACTAATTGCAAGAGATCAGTCGACGCCAGGCAATCTGTAGGAAGATACATACGGCATGACACCACCCTCGAACACACCAAGCATTGCTCTGGCAGCTAGCAAACCCTCAAAGCTGTGAACAAATGCGGAACAGAGGGAGACAAATCCAAATCCAACAACGAGCAGAGGAAGATAGTACTTCGGACCTAAAATTTTGAGGAGAATGTTGCTAGGTACTTCGACAAACATATAGATTATGTAAAAGATCGAAGTCACCCAGTTGAATCGTACTCCAACAAGGTTAAGGTCCTTGGCCATGCCCTGAATACGTGCATTTCCAACGTTTGCTCTGAGACCAAGTTAGTCTTAACTCCCCTTGTTTAAGACGCCTAACCTACCTGTCAAGAAAACATAGGAGGTACAAGAATGTTGTAAGTGGGACGATGACTTTGTCTAGTTTGCGGCGAACAGCTGTCTCCTCCTCCTCTGTCCAGGTGAATTCATTCGTCTCAGTCGCAGATCGGTCGCTGCCATTGGCTTCTTCGACTATGCGCTTTCGTTAGCACCGAGTGCTGCTAAAGCTTCCGTGAGAGCATACAGAGAACATTCTGGCCCTTTTCTATGTTGCCGTCGTAATCGATGCCCGTGGACGTCATGATGGCTTATTCCCAAAACGAAAAAAAAAAAAAGGCGAGAGTCAGAGTCCGAATCTTCTGCTGATGTGGGCCCCGTAAGTTCCTATCCGAAATCTGGGGAGCAAAATCCGGGGGAGAGCACTGCCCATATATGAACAAAGGTGTTCCGTTACGGCTTGCCTTTTGATAACGTCCAGGTGCGCTCAGGGCGTATTCGAGGTCGGGAAGAGCGTGTCGGCAGTTGAATCAAAGCCAGCAAAGTCTTTCAATCCGGACTAAAGCCCTTTTGAGCGGCTGCTCCACCATGCTCTATCCTCGTTCCAGACGGCAGATTGATTGCGCCAGGCGAGCCCATGTCACAGAACATTTACCGAGTCCACAAATGACAGCTACCCAACGACGCTACGCTCCAATGGCGCTTTCTTTGGCTAGGAACGTCGCGGGGCAAGTCCTTGGCCAACATGGGTTGAGTCGTAGATGCATGGGTGGCAAGGCCAAGGTTTGCGCATTGTGATCATCTTTAAACGCCAGGACTTGGCGAGCGGGACGAAAGACACCGGCGTTCACGGCAGATTCAGCAAGGACGGCAGTTCAGTAGAACACTTTTTTGTTCGTCGTCTTTTGTCTCGAAGAGCGTTTTGCACAATAGGAAAAGAGGTAATAGAATCAGGAGCTTGGGTGAAATTGTAACTGCATGTACAAATCTCAGCATGACGGTGGAGATATCCGGCATATCTCCACTTTATCCACAGGCTCTTTACCAGCATGTAAACAAGCCCTTGTTGATTACAATTTATCGACCCAAATCCTTGGAACAACGTAACGCACACGCGCGGTTGCATGCATCGGGAGGGTCTTGACACGGCATAGATTTGCTTTCTAGATAGAAGGTATGTGGCAGCTAGGTCTGTTTCCAAATCTGCTTTGCAAATAGTTCACTCGCAAGCTGAGGTACACATTCTACACCAAACTGACATATGCTTAAATGTGGCATACTCCGTAGTGCACTAACCAATATAATACTACGTAACGAGGTAATTTGGCAGTGGCGCCGAAAGCCCAGTGCGAATACGGTAGGTCACAGGCCGCTTTATGATGGACTATCCATCTGGATGAAGCTGAGATGCCACCAGATGCAATAATAACGCCGGTAAACGATGAAGAGCGACAAGCAAACCTCGACTGCAGTACCTCAACGAACCTGGGTACAGAGCGTTGACACCGTACTGATGACATAGGAGATAAGAAACACGCCTGAGAAAATAACTCCCAATTCTCTGCTAAGTACTCCCTGCAGCATAACCAATGCATGCCCAAACCTGGGTTAAACGGCGCATCAGTCCGGCCTGATTCCGGATCCGCATGTTGGTTTGGTGGCTTGATTAGCTGCATTGCCATGCCAAAGTCTATCTTGAGCGGCAGTTATTTCGCAACTCCATCCTCAGTTGCGGCCGCCATTCGGTTTTACGTCACGTGAGTCTTGAGCGTTTTCGCTGGCTTCCATTGTGAAACTGACTCCTCAAATGTTATCAACATGCATGGGATAGATGATGGGAGCTATTTCAGCTGGAAGATCGTCTGGATAGTTATTTCGGGTGTTGCCGCATCCTTCATCCGCCATACCCTAAACCACTGCATGCGTCCGTTTGTGACTGCTAGTCCGATTCGGAGTTTCAACGTCTTTATTCCTGCGTCGGATGGACTTACGCTCCTATGCATCGTTTGAGGATTGTTGAGTACCGCCACCTGCCTCATTTTCCCCATAACCTCCGGTTCGTCTCGCCCATTTCCATTCATCTTGTTACCCAAAGTTACGCCGAAGCCATTTCTTAATTACCAATCGCTCCCAAAAACTGGTAGTCTAGTTCTCAAAATCCTGTGTGTATGGCATGTTATGCATAGTTTTGCTGGATAAAATCTTTCCCCTTGAAGTGACCACTGGTTGTTGAAATTCTGTCTTGCTCCGGATCAAAGTATTTGTCAGGTCTATTCATCAGAGTGGCAGTATTCACTGTTTCTTAGTCCACTTGCTAATCTTTTCTATGCAACCGGGCTTTTCTGAAAGTGTGACAGCATTCTTAAAATAGTCGAACAATCACAGGAGGTGGCATCACACACGCAAGAACCACCACTGTCTTCTCAACGCACAATCGAGATCACCAGCAACCGTGATCAAGTCTTCTTGTTGTTATATATTGGAACAGATCAGATTTCGAAGGCAAAAAAGATCGGCCAAAAAAAGGAGTGTGTTCTCTATACGGTCCCAAACCACATCAAATAAGTAGAAAAGTTGTGCAAGATGACAGCAGCGAACCAGGCCGGATTGCATGTTATACATGAACAAGGATATCGATATCGATCCCGTAGTGTCACTACCTGTGTCGAAAGTCCAGTCAATGTCTGCTAATTGCTTTTTGGAGGTGATTCTCGAATGACGCTTCTTTGCGCGGAAGCTTTAATAGAGATGAAAGCTCGTTAGATATCCGTATGCCACCCGAACGCCTGCCCAACGAAGAAAAGAAAAGAAAAGAAAAGTCGTGCTGGATCATGGAATGGAGGCTAGAACGAAGCTGTAGACTCGATACCGAACCTTTGACTAACATCCGTCCCTAGTGCCATCAGTTCAAGCATTTCCACGTCCCCTAGCTATCCCCAATCCATGAAGATTCTTCTCTCGCTCGCTGATGCTGCTTCGCCGTCCCGCAATTGCAGATACACTTTCACTTCTTGAACTGTCCATACTTCGCCGCATGCTGCTAGAGCTGCTTCTTCGTCGTGCACGCCTTGCCTCGTCAGGGTCGTGCGGGTGCAGGCCACTTGCCCTTGCAAACAGGTTTAGAATATCTGTAAGGCTGATGACTCCGCTGAGTCTACCAGACAGGCTAACTCCAGAGATTGTCGATGCAGAAATAGCAGGCGCTACCGCTCCAGTGCCCGCGAGGTGTGTAGGTGCTGTCGAATTCACTGGTGTAGGACCAATTATTGTCTGTGGAAGTGGCGCAATTGGTGAGGGAGGGACCAAAGCAGAAGGTGTAATTGCAGGTGTCGGGGGACCTGAGGATGAAGGCGATGGACTGTCAACCACCCACATGCGATGAGAGCGGGTCGCCACTAGTTTTGCAACAGTATGGGCGAGTGTGCTATATGGATTTACGTGGAAGACGGGGAAGGAGTCTTTGCCGTCATTAAGGCCACGTTCAGACAGAATAACGGAGATAAAGTGGATGCAGGAAGACCGCAGGAGTGGGAGGGAGGTCGATTTAGTGAGGAGCTATCATGATCGTAAGCTAGTGAGGATTGCTGTGGAAAAGAGAGAACATACCCGAACGTCAACATGTGATATGTTGCCAATGACGTTGTTTTGGGCATCTAGGACTGGGAGTGAAGAGACGCCTTCGTTGTTCATTAGCTCCAGGGCTGCCGCAAGCGGTTTGTCACCACTAAAGACCAAGTTAGCTGTGATAGGGTAGGTACGTTCGACTAGCCACCTACTTGATAGCCAGGACGCTCTTGGAACCAATGCTCAAGTCCTTAATGAGGTGTGGGTACAGTTGGTCAACATCCGGGAAGCTCTGCCTGTTCTCCCAAAAAAATTTGACAAGTCTCAGCTGTGTAAGTATCCCAATGATATCTGTAGTGCCTTCTTCCGCCACCAAGACTCTGTGCACTCCGCTTCCAAATACCTCCATGGCTTTTGTCAAGTCGGCGGTATGCGGAAGAGTGATGAGAGGTTCTTTCTTGTTTCCCACCTCCTTCACATCCCTGAGCGGTATTGGCTTTCCCTCACGTCCTTTCTTCGCTAGCTCATCGAAGGAGCCTACGTCTTCTTCGTCTGGGTGTGCAAGGCCGAGTACAAGAAGGAGATATGCGTTGAGGTCGCTGTAGTCGAACGTGCCAGTGGCGTAGCGTGTGTCCTTGTTGTCGCGCAGGAGAACGACGTTTGGGGCGCCATGTTGGACCAATATCTATGGTGACCAAGTAAGCGGAAAGTCTAATGCGCACCTGCCACGGGCACTCACACTTGTAGCATCTTCCACGCTCGTGTCGTACTCGACAAACCTCACCAGCTCGCGGTTCACCAGCTCTCCCAAAGTAATAGTTTTCCAATCACGGCCGTGAAATTTGGAGTCGCTGATTTTCGTTGGCGGGTTGCTAAGCAGCTCTTGCAGCGCTTGTTGTGTGAGGGATGGGTGCCGTGTAGCTCGTGGAGAAGCCGGAGTGCCGCGCATCTGCTCAGCGAACGAGCCGCGATGTGATCGCGGGTCTGGACTTGAAGCCATTTTGAGAGCCGCTGGCGGTGGCGAGCGACCTATTGATGCTGCTGAGCTGCTAAGGGACTGCAGCGGAGAGGGAGTCGTCTTATTCGCGTCTGCGTGATCTGCCATGGTGGAAGGCACGGTACAGCAAGGTGCGGGGTGTTAGGCAGGTGCGATCGGCGAGTGAAATGTGTCTGAATATATATGGCTACTAGGTCTAATGTAGCAATGCTAGTATAAAGTATAGGTATCTTCTAGAATTTATCGAATGGGAGAGTTGGTGGTGGTTATCGCCAGCCGGGCTGAGGTGCTGTGGTTGAGTATGGTGGACCATGAGGCGGGAAGGAGCTTGCCTCGCCCAAGCCAATGTTTCCTTACTGCACGTCCAGAGCGCCTGATTCGCTGCACTTATCGGCCGATAAAGCTACCCATTGCGATCAACGGCACTGTTAATCACGGCGCATGGATTCAGCAGTGATAGGTAGGCATTGGCATTGTTACAATATCTGACCAGTTATTCGCAAGCACAACCTTGACATCATGGCGCCCGCTGGCTTTTGTCGCTTAAAGTTCCACTGCCGCTAGCCTATTCTCGTTCCTAATGTAAGCCATTATTCGCAATATCCATGGAACTATTCTCTAGCTCTTATCTAACTGAGAGGAGGACTGCCTAAAACTAAATCTAAGCTCAAGCTGTGGCGTCATTTACCATCTTGCCCCTGTATAAATAGCGGTTTTTCAATAGCTTTTGACATTGTACCATGGACTTATGCAAGGACTTAAGAGGATAAGTGTGGTGGATGGACAAAACCTGCATTTTAGTTACCTTTGCCAATGCAATTCTTAAAAGTTCCTGGTTGTACCTAGCCTTGTTCAAAGAACTAGGTTTGTACAACCATATTACCAATTGTGCCTTTCCTAAGCAGCCTGCTATGATGCTCTGATACACATTTCAGCTCAGGACAACACATTTATTCTGTCGACTTAAACGCATGACATACATCAAGATATATTGAAAATAAAGTTTCATAATATACTAGAGTAGATTCTCGGCGGCAGCAAGCAGCATGTGTGGTAAGGTGGACATAAGCACGAGAGAAAAGGGGGAACAGCAGATTGTCCGTGCACGCATCAGCCGAGCATTTTAGCGTAATCTTGACGTTCATCAACTCGTCATCACCACCACCCATGTAAAGACTGTGGAATTGATCTGTTTCTTTAGAAGTATTCTATTAGTTGAAGGCTTGGTAGCTCCATCTTACTCTGTTATGAGCCTTTTCACTACTGTTAAAAGCTTTTTAGGCTGGCCCCGGTACAAGGCAGCACCAAGCTATGACGTTTGTCAAGTTCGAGCCATGCTCAAGATTTTGGGCCTCCCAACGGAACTTGTTCTACAGACGCTAGATTATGCTCAATACTGGCCGGAGCACGAGTTCTTCACAAGCCCAGCACGATCTACGCTTGCAGTGGGTTCAGTCGGCAAACTGTCTAACGCAATGTTGTGTATGGTCGCAGGGATCTTGAACAACTCAAGCGTGGTCCCTTTTCGTATGAATGGAGAGACTCCCAAGGTCAAGTCCCTTGAATTCACCGTTGTATCGCGTGATCAGGGCTGGACGTCGGAAAATACTGAAGGCTCATTTAACACCTCGTCTTGGCTGGAAGTGTCAATATTACGCACTGTCGATAACCATACACACCTGTCTGTTCCTAATTTTGTAAAAAGCTTCTACGGCGATCCGTCTAATTTCCGGAAGGGGATCGCTGGGCTCGGTTGGTTCCTTGTCAAGCGGCCAGAGTCTGCAATGCAAGGCCCACAGGATGGCGAAGGCGATTTTGCGTGGTATCTTCAGGGCAACTGTGTTGCTTCTAGTGACACTGAATATCGTATTGTTTGGACTGAAACTGGATACGAGGGGAACGAGGGTGCGGGTACAGGTCAGGGCTTTTTGGCAGAGCTTAAGGAGAATGACCGTATTTTGGTGTGGGCTAGAGCAAAGGTATATCGAGCACTTTGATATGACAGCATTGGATAGATTTAACTAACGATGAATACAGTGGCCTGAATGGGAATGTCTCGTTCAAAATGTCAAAGTTATTGCTCGATATGGCACATAAAGGTATCCCGCTATGTATTTCGCCGTTCATCAAGTACGTTCGGTCTCATGTGATATTGAAACTGGTACTAGTATGATGTGGATTTCCAAGACTATATCAGAAGTTTGATTGGGGGTTCTGCAAGGCTCTGGGGCATAATGGTATCAGAGTTGATTATGAGGGAGGATTGAGATTGTCATATTTGGGGCAGTCGGAATGCGAAACAGTTGTGCATTGAAATCCTCTTGCTCTAGGGCTGAAGTATCGCAAATGTGGTGCTAGTTAGTTCAATGCAAACAAAAATGCTCGCTTAGTTTCAGCATCTGTAACATGTGGCATAAAACGATCTGGTCGGCGACGGAGCGCATACTTATCTAGGTATCAACGCATGCAGCAAAGCCCATCTGTGGGTAAAAGTGTTTCGCGATAGACATGGGCAAAAGTTTGAAAGTAGGTAGTCTCGTGTGACGGCGGGCAAACCTTACGACGGTGTGGTTGTATTGATCGCACTAATCAGCGAGAATGGAGACAAAACACAACTAGGTACTCGGAGAGACTGCAAACACTAACCTCGCAGATATTGTACGGCGATTAGTAATGTAGTTCTACGCGCTGCATTCAAGTTGCCGCAAAAGCTCTACAGGATTTTCCGGCCCGCGATGTGCAGAAGTGAATTTTTGAATGCAGGGATGTAGGTGGTAGTGCAGTGCGAAGGTACAAAGGCTAAAAGGGAGGAGTATAGCCGGATAGGAAGAGAGAGTAGGTCGTTATATGTGCTCATGGCGAGCTTCAGGGCGACTGGAAGCGTTGCCCAGCTGGCGGTCATGTTTGCGTGAGGATGGGCGACTACGTATTGACTCGACGCGAGGGCGAATAGGTAGGCAGTTGGAGGCGTGAAGGACGTTGGGGTCTAATCTAAAAAGGAATGGCCAAAGGAACCAATGTGAGATCTACGGGTCGGCAGGAGGGGGAACCCCTGCATGATAAGCGAGCGACTAGTCAGGTCAGGAACAGGCCTCCGAAAGCAGCCATTGTGAGGTACACTGGCGACGAGAACGGCTGGTGGGCTGAAAGAGGTGCTTGCGTGAGAAGCCTTGGGGCGAGGGTAATGTCAGCAGCTAGAGGCTAGTTTGCAGGAGTTACGGCAACGGTGACGCGCCGCGTCAAGGGATGCAGGTCACCAGCGGGCCAGCACCGGTGGTGCGCAGATATTGGACCCCCAGTTGCCAGGACGGAATTCCAATTCTGGCCGACGTCGGTTTGTGGGCGAGCCGTTCTATCTTGGTGAGGCCGGCCTATCAGGTGGGCGGTGGCATGTTGTCATATCTCGAAACATGCAGTTCCCCGCCCAGTAGCGCGTGCCGGCCGAGTCAATACTCTTGGACGTGTTTGTGTGGCGAGGCCAGCGCGGCGGACTGAATTGGTTGCGGGCATGTATGAACCTGTGGTAAAAGCGCCGTGTTGTATGTTCCTGATTAGCTGAGGGCGCGGTTTCAGGAGGTTGCACACAGCAAAACAGAGGGGAGGCCCAGTGCATGCAGCATGTGGCACGCTAGCAGCCCATGGAGTCGTGGCTGCTCACCTTTGTGTGGGTGAGGGAACCCATGTCGCTCTGCGCGGTACCTGTTGAGCACGGCCTTGTGTAATCTGAAAGTGCTCCTAAATGCCAATGGCGACATGCTTTCTTGCAATTCTTGGATTTATCTTCTGCTACCACGCCTGCTGACCACGCCTGCCTACCCGACTGTCTCTCCGCCCCCCTCCTTTACCTGCTCTGCCTAGGTACAGAGGCACAGTCCCGGCCAAATATTGGATCTGCAGTCGCCCGCTGCCGTGCTCCACTAGGCCCATTGTCTACCGCATCCAGCACCGAGCAGCGCGAACCCCCCCTGAGGGCCACCGCCGTTTCTGATACTTGCACGTATCATGCACCTGCCCTAGGTCGCTGTGCCAGGCCCTTAGTGAGCGTCTCCCGCACCCTCTGATCTGTGCGTATGCAGCCAGCGTGCCTGCAACACACGACCGAGCCTTATTGTTTGCTTGCCAGCTTGCCAGCCTGCATGCCACTGCACGCACGCTGAACGGAGAATGCTCCAGTCCCGAAACGTGGACAGTGATTCGACAAATCGACAAACACGGACAGCAATTCGACACGCCGCTAAACAACCGCACACGCAGAATGCATCCCTACGACGAGCGGCGGCCGACAACGCCCACGCTGTCAAGAAAGCCGGGCGCGGCTATGCGAGATCTTGATACCAACCAGCCAAAACAGGAAACCTTCTTCGATGATGCCACGCCTATAGATCGTACCAGGGGACCTGATGCCGAGCGCAACCTCTTGCGCGACTCCCACGACCTCTCCTTCGCCGACGGAGCAACAGTCAGGGACTCGGTTGTCGACAACATGCTCCTCTCGCTGGACCAGTTTGCACCAACCCACCTGTTCACCAACACGGCTGCCCACCAGGGGCAGTACGGCGACGACGATTCCTTCCTTCGAGACAACACCTACCGCCAACCCGGCGCCCGCCACCGTGGCCACACATACACGTCGTCTCGTTCCTCCGACTACGACCTCGCAGACGAATCCACTCGATATGCCGCAAATAACTCTCGCAGCCGGAGAAGCAATTCGAGTAACACCATTGGTTTGCCGATGGGCAGGAAAGGCAGCACTAATGGTCCATACGGACAGTACCAACAAACAGGACACATGAGAGGCAACGGCAAGCAGGGCAGTAAGGGCAGCGGCTCGTCGAGTATGGATTTTGGCCAGGCTGGTGTGCTGGGTAATCATCGCCTGGGGTTTGGAAAGCGCTCGGCCAGTTTTGATCAGACCACCATTAGCGACCGCGCGAGGGTGTCGCCTGTTAAAGTAGAGTCAGTCTTGGACAGAGGAAGGACGGCGTACCAGAACCACATGGACGACTATGATGCTGCACCAGAGCCAACGATTCCGGCGGGTCCTCGAAGAGTTCAAGAAGCACCTCAATCGACCACAGGACGCCCTTCACAGCCAACGTACGCGCCGCCACTGGCGCCACCTCGTCGAAGGGGTAGTGTCCGCTCGAATACAAGTTACAAGACGCTGCGAAAGAATAAGAGCCAACTCGAGCCGAATATGCGTGCGCAGGCACAAGAGTTCGTTAATGCCAGTACCTTACGAGACCTTCCCCCCGTGCCATCACTACATGATCCCTCAGCACCTGCTCCAAGCGTTAATACCCGGAAGTCTTTATTCAATTCTCCGTCGCAAACGCCCGTGGGGACGCCAAAAGAGAGACCTGGATTCTTTAGGCGAGTGTTTGGTGGTGGTTCGTCAAAATCTCAACCGCAACTTTCTAATACGTCAAGTGCCACAAGCACGACATCACCCCTGGATTCACCTATGGCTGCTAAGCAATCCTTACCCGACATAGATTCGATATATTCTCAAACACGACCTCGAACAACGCCAAGCAATCCTAGCCACATCGTTACCCAGATCAAAAATATACCCAAAACCCAGCAGCCTGGGGCACAGCCGTTGAAAGATATGCAGCCGACTGTACCACCTGTCTTAGCAAAGAAATCGTCGTCGTTCTTCCGACGCCGAAAGAAGTCAATATCTGAGAACACCAAGCCTCCAGTGATGGCATTAGACTTCACTCCGCCACCGAAGCCAGTACTTCCCGCGCAACCCAGTCCCGGTGTGAGCAGTTTGCGCAAGGTTATGAACCCATATCTTAACGAGTTGCCAGAGAAGGTGATGGACGGCGAGCGACTTCATGGCTTCTCGCCGGGCTACAGGCCGCACAAAGACTCTACTGTACGTGTGGTCAAGCCAGGATCTCGAGGCGATGACATGACGCCTCCGTTATCGAGAGGCGAGCTGGGCAAGTCCACTCATGTTGCACGTCCAGACAGTCCAAAGATGAAACCCAAGATGAAGCACGGTAAACCCATTCCTGCCCCACAGGAAGACTCATTCCTGGCCGATAGCAGCAGTTGTAATGAGGACCGCAGCGGGCGGGCATCCCCGACTGGTGAACGTAGTGGCATCGACGAGGGGCGAAGACCTAGCACGTGCCCCACAACGTCGTCATTCAATCAGTCTGGGTCTGATGGAAAGAGCGACTTGCGAGGAGTTGACGTGCCAACCGAGCTGCTCTTTCCTGTACCACCTAGTCAACACCCAACGAAGACATCTGTGGGTGGATCTGCTTCGCAGTCTGCATCAGAAGTTGAAGCCGAAGACGAAAGTTGGGTCCTTACTCAACCTCCCCAACACAACACAGCAGCACTTCAAAATCCCAGCGCCGCTGCAAAGCGCGTGTGGCTCGATACCACAGATATTGCAGACGACCTGGTTCTGCCATTGGAAGGCGCACGCTCATCGCAGAAATCGCTCAGCAAGCCATCACCCGTCTCCCCCACATCCCCAGAGGATGTGTTCCATTCGGCCACGAGTCTACCCATAGTACAGGTAGATAACCGGGACTCTGAGACCATGCCGGCCATTGTTGAAGACCGCTCAACACATGCTGAGCCTACTGATGCTGATCGACAGCGTGCATTCCAAATATTCAATGGCGATGACTCTTCTATCCAAAAGGCTCAAGCAGCTACCGTTCTGGGCGACGTAACCCTAAGTGGTACGCGGACCCGTAAGGCTTTTATGGATCTATTTGACTGGACTGGCTTCCACATCCTTGGGGCTATGCGAGACATGTGCGGCAAACTTGTGTTGAAAGCTGAAACACAGCAAGTTGATCGTATTCTCATGAGCCTTTCAGAACGATGGTGTGAATGCAACCCTAATCATGGGTTTAAGGCAGTTGGTGAGTTATCAATATAACTAAACTGCGAGAAATGAAGTTAACATATATAGATGTGGTACACACAATTTGTTACTCGATTCTACTGCTGAATACTGATCTACATATGGCTGATATCGAGTCACGAATGACGCGTAGCCAGTTCGTCAGGAATACGCTCCCGACCGTAACTCGCGTGTGTCAAGACTCTGTAAAGGCGGCAAGCGGCGAGACACTACGTCCCCAATCAACTCACTTCAGACGACCCTATCTGCCTTGGAACGATAAATCAGAGCCGACCTCGCCAAATGCTGAGGCGACTACTTTCCCCACTGATGTCACCGAAGAAACTACAGAGAGCAAGAGAACACGCAGTCGTTTATCTATTCGGCCACCAATGAGAAGCGGGGCTGATGGTGTATTGTCTACAGATTCTGGCCTCTCTGAGTCCAACATGCTCGTCAATACACCGTACAACGGACCAATGCGAGGATGGGAATTTCAGGTCGAGATAATCCTAAAGGAGTTTTACGACTCCATTCGCAAACAGCGCCTACCTCTGCATGGATCGTCTGAACTGGCAGTTCACCACCAACCATCTTCTAACAATTTATCAGTGAGTGGTATGCTACGTCGCACGCCCAGCATGTTGAGCAAAACACCGTCGGACAATATGAGTTATCGTAGCCGGTCCCAAGGCGAGTTCCGCAGCGTAGGCAGCCGCTGGACCTCTAAGAATCGGTCGAAACAGAAGCTATATCCCTCATCTACTGTGGCTTCAAGTCGGACTAGTCTGGATGATGGCTCGGTCTGGAGTCCTGCTGGCTCAAGCACGTGGAGTCGGTATTCATACGGCAAGACTGGGACTTCCATGTCGATGGACTCACTCGGCTCTCACTTTGCTGCTGGTGATTATCAGCAGGCTATCGGCTTTGCGAATGCCCTTAGCCAGGCTATAATCCGCGAAGAGGGAATGACGATTGCTAGCGACGAAGAGTTTAGTCGTGTGGCTCCGCTCCTGGAGGATGAGACTTTGGAACTTGTCGGAGCTCCTTGGGCCAAAGAAGGCATCTTGAAGCACAAACGTCATCTAGATGCTGTCGACAAAAAAGCAAAGGACCGCGCGTGGTCAGAGTGCTTCGCTGTTGTCGAGAAAGGTTATATGCGGTTGTTTTCTTTCAGCATGAATTCGAAGTCGATGAGGCACAAGAACAAATTCCGTCCTTCAGCTGGTAGTGTGGTAGGTGGTGGCAACTGGATGGACAACGCCGAAGCTCTCGACAGCTTTCCACTTCGACAAACCATTGCCAGTGCACTGCCGCCTCCGGGATACTCAAAGTCAAGACCTCACGTGTTTGCCTTATCGCTTCCAAATGGTGCTGTGCATTTGTTTCAAGTTGGGACGCCTGATATCGCCCGGGAGTTCGTGTGTACCACCAACTACTGGTCTGCTAGGCTATCCAAAGAGCCGCTTACTGGTGGCGTCAGTAGCATGGAGTACGGCTGGGGAGAGAACGTCATCAACCCTGCCCTCATCCGACAAGACAGCAGCCCTTCAGTCCAAGGCCACATGCCTCGCCCTAGTGTGGCGAGTTCACTCCGCAGCTCAATGGATCACGCGACTGGTGCTCCCAAACCAAGACTTCCTGGAGACAAAATTGTCCTCTCTGACTGGAGCCCACCCGCTTGTAGTATGATGGCGAGTAGCTTGATGGAAGTAGATCAGCTACGAGCGTTGATCGACTATGTCAAAACTATTGAAGGAGAGCTGGGGTATCACAATGAATTGAGGGCACCACTTCTGATTGCAGTAAGTGGCATACGTTCTGAGCAGGATTATAGTACTAACTGAGGATCAGTTCTCCCCTCGCCATCCTAACGCGGCAAAAGCCATGGCCAACTGGGAACGCAAATCACAGTATCTTCTTCGGGAAATTGTTAAATTCCGAACATACATAGACACGCTCACCGCGGCTCAAGTTCAGAAACAAAAGATCTACGCCGAGCGAGAGGCTCTCGAAGAACAGACGGCGAAGGCAACTGATGAAACGAATTTAAGCTCACAGACTGCTGAAAAAGACGGTGCGGAAAAAGCATTCGTCGCCGTTTTATAAGGACCTGTCACTATGTCGCCCACACCCGCATTCCTTTTACACCCTTAATTTCTCTTTGCATACACTGACTATATTTTCTTTTGTCCTCAGGTTTAACACCTCTTCAGCGCACGATGCGGCATTTACGACTCCTCCATTCTTCTAAGCCTAGTCTGCGACAGCGCTCACATTTTGTGGTTTGATGCGATATACCATTGTAATACTTTCAGTTTCTTTTGTGTTCCAGCGGTTGGCATGCTACGATATTTCCTTTTACTCTTCACGACACGCCTGTTATTTGCACATTATGGTGTAGACAGCATGCAAGGCGACGACGTTCTTGTATTACTACTTTCCGCAAGTCATGGTTAATGATGCCTTATGGAGCGGCCCGCGCTCTCGGAAGGGCAAGGTTGGCTCTCTAAAAACGGAGGAGAGATTTATATTTGAATTCGAAGATTATACCCTAGAGTCGAATCTATAACATGCTCATGCTTTAGCAGTGCTGAGGAGCATTGCAGTGGAGCATGGCTATGTTATTCTATTTTCGTCCTCGAATGAAGGCTCGGTCCCTCTTTCAGCCACACTATCAGTGAAGCAGTGGCGCAGTTGGTCCCTGCCAGTCGTGAACACTTTGTCCACAGTGCAACCTGTCTATTTTCGGCTCCAACATCTTCGTCCCCGCATTCGCGCTGGTGGTTCCAACTCAGCTGCAACGTCGCAATACTCTCCACCCTCCAAAAGCGCCTTTCGTAGTTATGCACTTTGCAAAGCCCATTGCGCCTGACACGAATCATAGACAGCATCATCGAATATGTCCTCCCCAATCATGAGGCTCACGACTCGGTCTTCACCGTTAGTGTGCAGCGACGGACGTCAGCCACTGCCTTCCAGCGAGATGGGCTGGACCAGTCTAGCGTGGTCTTCTACCAAAGGGCATTGTCTAGTGGAGGATGAAGTATGGACCACGGTGAGGATTGGTCTCGCGTAAAGTACGCGTGACGGATTGGGAAAGCTGAGAAGCACAACAGGGCAAGCGGATGGGGTTGCGATAGGACACGACGAGGGTTGCAGGAGGCATAGTGGTAGACTTTGGGTTACAGTGGGGTGAGGCTGTATGCGAATTGATTGTTATGCATGGGAGGTGCAGCAGAGCTTTACCGCATCTTTAGCGTCGCAAGACGGCACGTCTACTGCTTTTGTGCCCCATGTATGGTGCGGGAAGGGTCAGTAGGTAGACTTTGCTGAAAACAGAGTCGGTGACAGTGGCTAGCGGTTCGGCATGCCCGTTTCTCGCGTGGTGTTGGGCACTCCCCACGCGGTTGCACTGCCACAGGTCGCTCGTTTCTTCCCAAGTGGGACCTGCAATCTTTTTTGAGCTCTGAGCATTGGCGAATGGGAGGCGAGAAGAGGGCGAAGATGTGGCACTGTGTTTTTATCGTGCAGATGTGGAGGAGAATGGTCTGAGAAGGCCATGAAGGGAAATAGGTAGAGGGTTTGTGGAGATGAGGGTTTGTAGAGAGCTTGGGTACCGTAGGGTGAAGTGCCTGTTGATGAGCTGGCAGGGCAAGGTGAATGAATCTGACCATTATGTACACAGTCATTGTTGGATAGTAGGTGCTAGCACTGGGAGCGTGCAGCGATGTTGAATCGTGGCTCAAGTAGACGGTGGTCAGTAGTCGCGCATCAAAGCCATGCACCACCGCGCCCCACTCTCCTAGGGCAGGAGTAGGCACTGCAGGGCATCACAACGGAGTTCTTTTCCTTTTTACCTCCATTGGGTGCTTGCATGCCCCTGATCCCCAGAAATCCTATATCTCTCCAAGCGCCTGCAGGAGATCTTCACCTATCCTTCCCCTTCCCGACATCACGACGGAAGGACAAGCCTAGAACCCTGGAGCTTTTGCATCGCTTGGTACTTTGCGTGCTCGGATGCCGGCCGTCATCCTTCAGTCTTAGCAGCCAACCAACCCCGCCCAGCTGCCCGACTCTTCCATTGATTGTGTCAGCCGCACTACTTAGCGACCAAACGACTACAGTTTCTGCGCTCACCTCATTCACTTTTCCCTCCTGCCCTTGCTATCAATCTTTGCGCAGTGTTCTTGCTGGAGCGCGCCCAATTACGTGTCCCTCTCTGCCTACATCGACTGCCTCAACCTAGCTTGAATAGTATACACAAGCCACAACACCTCAATCGCCATGTCTTACGGATACCCGGGACAGCAATACCACAACAGCTACGGTGGCCCACCTCCACAGCAGCAACAATATGGCGGCCCTCCCCAAGGCTATCCGCCCCAGCAGAACTATGGCCAGCCGTGAGCTCTACTCGTAATGTGAAGCCTGATAGTTGGATGCTAATATGAACCGTCAGGCCACCACAACAAGGATACGGACAACCACAATACAACAACTATGGCCAATACGGCGGCCAGCCGACGCCTCCGCCACAGCAGTATGGATACAACCAGGTGAGTGCCAAATCAATTTCCACTGTTGAGTATTCGGCTGACATGCGGGTAGGGACCACCACCACCACCACAGCAATACGGTGCACCTCCGCCTCAACAGCAGCGGCCTGGTAAGCTAACACGACTTGATTGGAGAGACATCTGAGCTGACAGCTGTGCCAGGAATGCCCGCAGGGAACAGCAACCAGTGGTCACAGCCCAACCATAACGCACCACCGCCACCTCCTCAAGGAGCACAGCAATTTGGCCACGGCGCCCCCAGCGGCTACGCATTCCAGTACTCTGCATGCAATGGCCGGCGGAAGGCCCTCTTGATTGGCATAAACTACTTTGGCCAACGAGGGCAACTTCGCGGCTGCATCAACGACGTCAAGAACATGAGCACATATTTGAACGAGTTCTTCGGCTACAAGAGGGAAGATATGGTGACTCTGACTGACGACCAACAAAACCCCATGAGCCAGCCTACAAAGGCAAACATCCTCCGCGCGATGCACTGGCTTGTCAAGGACGCTCAGCCCAATGACTCGTTGTTCTTCCACTACTCCGGCCATGGCGGCCAAACCAAAGATCTTGATGGCGATGAGGACGACGGGTACGATGAGGTCATCTACCCTGTCGACTTCCGCACAGCCGGTCACATTGTTGACGATGAAATGCACCGCATCATGGTTGGCTCACTGAAGCCTGGTGTCCGCTTAACCGCCATCTTTGACTCGTGTCACTCCGGCTCTGCGCTCGATTTGCCATACATCTACTCCACCCAGGGTGTGCTCAAGGAGCCCAATCTGGCCAAAGAAGCTGGTCAAGGCCTTCTGGGTATTGTATCAAGTTATGCGCGCGGTGACATCGGTAGCATGATTGGCAGTGCGACAGGCTTGTTCAAGAAGGCCATCAATGGCGATGATGTATACAAGAAGAATCTGCGGACCAAGACTAGCCCCGCAGACGTTATCATGTGGAGTGGATCCAAGGACACGCAGACTTCGTAAGTCAATTCCGTTCATTTAGACAATAAAGAACATGTTGCTAACGACGATTAGGGCTGACGCCTCGATTGGCGGCGAAGCAACAGGCGCCATGTCCTGGGCTTTCATTACATCGCTTCGCAAGAACCCCAATCAAAGCTACGTCCAGCTGCTGAACAGCATTCGTGATGAGCTTGAAGGCAAATACCAACAGAAGCCGCAGTTAAGCTGCAGCCACCCGCTGAGTGAGTTTTGTACCTGACTCTATTCTCGTTATTGTAGCATACTAACGAGATTCCACAGACGTTGACCTCTTGTATAAAATGTAAATGCGAACGCATAGCCCTAGGGCCCGCGGCAAAAGATCGAGTGCACGTTTGTTTGGATTTGGGAATGATACCATCAGCATTGCCGGAAGACATCGGTGCATAAAATGTAATGGGTTACGGCTGTTGATGATTGTGTATATTGTTCGTGTAAATAATTGGGCAGCGAAACTATTTGAATACTGCTCGTATGATCATCATTGGACTTATCTCTTCGCTATTCTTACATTGTGATCAATACCCAATGTGTACTCTTCACGAATGTAATGCTTGAGATTGTAGTGGTGCGCTAGCGACAGGGATGCTGCTAGTCGAAGCCGAGTAACCTCTCGACATCCAAATCTTTCTGATCTTACTTGGAGATCTATCGAGCACCACATCACACGCTGGTAACTATGCGGAGAGCACAAGGTCTTCGGGTAAGCTGATTTGGTTCAATTGCGCTTTCCAATGATGGATCTAACGCTGCACAGGTGTCTTCGACCCGCGATGTTTGCGCCTTCTGTGCCACCCGCCAATTCGCCATAGCAGATACTTGGTCTTCCTGTTCTTTTGCAACTCAGCGGAGAAACTTGGTATCGTCGAGCAGAGCACCTCAATCTGCTGAGGCGGTCCTATACAAAAATGTAGAGACTCCCGCTCGACCGATGACGCAGGCAGAGCGGATGAGACAGCAGCTGGCAAGTGCTGTCTTTGCCCCTCACCCCCAGCCACCAGCGCAGAGAGCGAGGGGTGCTCCCACCCCTCAGCCGCTGCAGCAGTCTCAATGGCAACGGCCACCACCAGATCGGCGGTCAATGAACCGAAGCGGGGTCTTTGATGGACCACCACGCACCCAGAACAGAGATAGATACACCCCACCTGCCCGGAGATCGGCTGGCGATACACATTCAGCATATAGATTATCGCCATCTTCGTTACCGCAAAGCAGATATAGGGTAGACATGGAATCCCGACCGCAGGTGAGCACACCAGCATTTGGCTCAGGCCACCTGAGACGAAATAACGACCCACTACCACGGCATTCCCAATCCAATATGGAACAGCGGCAAATACTAGTTGTAAGGCCTCGGCCGACAAGGGCCATGCTGGACCAGGGCGAGATAGATAAATTATTGGGAAACACCAACTCCAGCCAATCGAAACCCTATCAACCGCTCGCGAGAGAATCGAACGTGCAACGCAAGTGCTGGCATTGCGGCTCTGCAGGACATATGAGCTCTGAATGTCCTTCGAAGCCCGTTCTTCGTCAAAAATATGCACCGCAAAGCCAGCCACAACAGCCGAGTTCAATAGCGGACGCAGCTTTACAATGGTCGCATAAGGCTGAGGTTGACTTGGGGACCGAGCGTGCCCCTACAATTCAAGAAGAAGCGGACAAGAGAATGCGCAACGCAGGACAGGACCGTCGTCGCAGCAGGTTTGAAATTGATGAAGTTGAGGAGGTTAGAAACCGCTTCGAACAACCCGAACGACGTCGTGGTGGTCAAGCTCGAGGTCGTCGTAATAATTGGGCGGAAGAGGAGGAAGATGAAGATGATCGTATTATGGGTAAAAGGGAACGTAAACGTCTGCGCCAGGAAGCAAAGAAAGCCGCGCAGATTGCCAGAGCAGAACCGACGCCCATCTCCCTTCCACAGTATATCAGCGTAGCCAACCTTGCTTCGATGTTGAAATTAAGAGCAGAGGACTTTGTGGTAAAAATGGAAGAGCTAGGTTTTGAGGATGTACAAAACGACCACATCCTCAATGCAGAACATGCAGGTCTCATTGCTCAGGAATATAATTTTGAGCCTATCTTCTACGGTGATGAGAACGAGAATGATGGCGATCTTTATGCCGCACCTGAAGTTACACCCGAAGCTTACGCCGAGCTGCCTGCCAGACCTCCAATTGTTACCATCATGGGTCATGTTGATCACGGCAAGACTACAATCCTGGACTATATGCGCTCGACAAACGTAGCTGCTACCGAATTTGGCGGCATCACACAACACATTGGTGCTTTTAGTGTATCATTGGCGAATGACAAGAAGATTACTTTCCTCGACACTCCCGGTCACTCTGCGTTTGAAACGATGCGTGCACGAGGCGCCAATGTCACAGATATCGTTGTGTTGGTTGTCGCGGCTGATGACTCTGTCATGCCACAAACTGTGGAAGCCATTAAGCATGCTCAGACAGCCAAGGTGCCCATAATTGTTGCGATCAACAAGATTGATAAGCAGCAAGCAGACCCAAATACAGTCAAGCTTGATCTCGGCCGTCATGGAATTGAGATTGAAGATTTTGGTGGTGATGTGCAAGCGATCTGCGTCAGTGGTAAGACTGGGCAAGGCATCCCAGAGCTCGGGGAAGCCATTTCGACACTCTCTGAAATGCTAGACCATCGTGCCGACCCCCAGGCCGATGTTGAGGGCTGGGTCTTGGAAGGAACAACCAAGAAGTCAGGCCGTGTGGCCACTGTCTTGGTCCGTCGTGGAGTTCTTCGACAAGGAACCTCTCTTGTCGCCGGTACAACTTGGGCTCGTGTTCGGACTCTGCGTAACGAAGCCGGTGTGGTAGTTGAGGAAGCTGGGCCTGGTACAGCTGTGGAAGTCGACGGGTGGCGTGACCAGCCTATTGCTGGCGATGAAGTTCTCCAAGCAGAAGATGAACAGCATGCGACATCCGTATCAGAATTGCGCGTGGAAAAGGTAGAACGAGAGCAATTGGCACGCGACATAGAAGCCATCAACGAATCTCGCCGTCTAGAATCTGAGCGTCGCCAAGCCGAAGAGGCCGCAGAGAAAGCCGCTGCTGATGGTCAAGAGCAGGACGCTACTGTGGAAGTTAAAGAGAAGGGGCCAGAGGTTGTCAGCTTCATCGTCAAAGGTGACGTTTCCGGCTCCGTAGAGGCTGTCATCGATTCCGTATCTGGGCTTGGCAATGAAGAAGTATCTGCACGCATCTTACGTCATGGTGTGGGCAGCCCATCTGAATTCGACGTTCAGCACGCGGCTGATGCGCAAGGTCATATTATTAACTTCAATACCGCCATTCCACCACATGTTGCACGCTTAGCAGAGGAGAGAGGCGTCAAGATTTTCGATAATAACATCATATATCGTGTGGTTGAGAACGTTAAGGACCTGTTATCAACCAAGCTCTCGCCCAACGTCATCCAAAAAGTCACAGGCGAAGCCGAGATTGCGGCCATATTCGAAATAGGCCTTGGGGGCAAGAAGATGATGAAAGTCGCTGGCTCAAAAATAAAGAACGGTTTTGTGGATCGCGGGACAAAAGCTAGGGTGCTGCGTGGCCAAGCAACCGTGCATGTCGGTAAGTTTTACAAAAAAAAATCACCTTCTTGTATAATCGGTTGGGAATTGTGCTAATAGTGTTGTACAGGTACGATTAGTTCTCTCAAGAGCCAGAAGAAAGACGTCGAGCAGATGCGCAAGGACACGGAGTGCGGTATTGGCTTTGAGGGTTGGGAAGACTTTAAAACTGGAGATAAGATTCAGTGCTACGAAGAGAAATATGAGAAAAGAACGTTGTAAGATATGTATATATTTAAACATGTATCGTGGTTGGTGGTTGGGGATACATGGATGGCAGATTTCTCGAGGCGTTATAGATGGCTTGGGTGGAAGCTATGTGGATTGTATGAATACTGATATGTAGCTGTAGTTACAACACCCACTCTAAACATCAACGACGAATAGTAATTGTTATCGAAACACTAGTTCTATCTGAACAGCTCCACCCAATACCTCTATCTTACAATGAGAGCACTTACTTCCCGCTAAAATGCCACTACAGAAAGTGATCCAATGCCGTTCCAACAGTACGCCATACTCAAGAGCCCCAAGTGCGCCGTACATTTAATACATGATGCTATATGCTTGTATAGCCGTTGCTTCAACATCCTTTTGAACTCACACCCCTTTCCTCAACCGGGCACCAGCCCATAACACTGGCGCAAAGTGTTTTGACATATTGAATCCAAATAATGATGCAAACCAAAGCACCATGGTGACAGCTATGGGCGCAAGCAAAAGCTCTGTATGATGCAAAAACGGCAGAGCATTGTATCCCAAGAAAGTGATGATGAAGTAGTAGTTGAGCGCAACTAGGTACAACGAGTTCCCAAGCACGAGCGAAACCCTAGATCCCAATCAACATTCAAGTTCGAAGTAGGACAGGCATGATGCAATGTTAAAACTTACCAATGATTCGTGCCGACAAGCGGCATGCACAAGAACTGCACCACATACAAGAACACCCAGACTGGCACAAATGCACGTATGGCCACGTCCCAACAGTATCCGAATTCTAGCTCTTCTTTGCCGCCGTCGGATTCGTTTAGGTTGTAGAGGCCTCGTCGACGGCCGGGGAGGAGCGAGTTGCCGGGTCCGAGAAGGCGGCCAACGAGAAAGAAGAAGAGAGTCGCAGTAAGTAGCGAGAGAAGGAGAAAGTGCGCAAATATAAAAACGAGGGTGATGTGTAAGGTCTGTGTGAAGCCAGCAGCGTAGGCGGTACCCCAAGCCAGGGAAGTAACGGTTAGGAAGAGGCAGAGGAGGTAAGTAAAAGACGGATCTGGGCGGTGGTATGTTTTGGTGGTTTGCTTATGGTAGTATATTTGACGAAAGACCTTTTTTGGCGCTATTATCAGGCTCATAATCTCCCATATGGCCATTTCAAAGTCCATTTGAGGGAACTTGAAGAGGCGCTTGAAGAAGCGGGGCATTTTGATTTCATTGCGGCGCGAAGAGGGGGTTGTGGAGCCGAAGTTGGAGGGGCCGCCGGTGGGCCGTGGGAGGGAGATGTGTGGATTCATTGTGAGGAGGGTGGTATGCGCCGGTGTTGCACAACAAGCAGTAGTGGCAGCGGTGGTTTAGGCAGCTATGGATTGAACAGCTGGATATGGTGGATTTGCAGCAGTCTAGGAGGGACGAGCATGAGCACGGTCAAGGCGACTGTGCCATGGGGCAGTTGTGGGTGGCAGTCGCAGTGAAAGTTGAATCGCCAAAAAGGCCTAGGCCGTGGTGAGGTGAACGATGATATCGCGTGAAGCTCGAGCACTAGCCACCGCGCGCCAAGCAAGACAACTCTCTCATCGACAAAGCCGCGCAAAAGCTCCCACAACAACCCCTCGAGCACGGCGCATTATCGAAGCAAACCGAGGCGCATCTCGAACCCCAGCCGTGCCGCGTCCTGCACCGCTCCGACCTGCCCAGACGCTGCTGTGGACTGCAACACGCGACAAAGACTTCCATTGTCTGATCTCAGACTGTACCAAGCACATCTCCAGCAGCTTCATAGCCGACTCTAACACGGACCTGCAGCCCACACACA
This sequence comes from Ophiosphaerella korrae, assembly GCA_028456385.1. Classification (NCBI taxonomy): domain Eukaryota; kingdom Fungi; phylum Ascomycota; class Dothideomycetes; order Pleosporales; family Phaeosphaeriaceae; genus Ophiosphaerella; species Ophiosphaerella korrae. Next base: position 155,854 of record JALNQF010000019.1, read on the forward strand.
ACCACTGCCAGCATGGCGGACGATGCCGAGCTCGCTTTCCTCGATGCGCAGAAGGAGTACGACCCTGCCATGTCCTATGCACCCGCTGACGACGGCGACGGCGATGGCGACGAGGAGTACGACCCTGCCACCGCATATTCCCCCCGTGCGCCATCAGAGCAATCGGCCTCGATGCGAGAGTCGGCTGGCAACACCCCCCGTCTCGACACCGGCACCGAGGGTGAGAATGGAGTAAAAGCACTGCCTGCACCAGCCTCTGCTGAGGTTTCTGCTGCACCGACGCCGCCAAAGCAGCCGCGCACAAGGGGTGGGTTTGTTGACGAAAGCGAGGACGAGGAAGAGGAGCCTGTCGAGCAGCCCAAGGCGGCTGCCTCCGCGCTGCTGAATGCCTCAGGGGCTACAGATTCACCACAACCTTCATTTACAAACACACCAAACAATACACTTCCCACTCCAGATGTACAGTTACATAGTGCACAAGATCAGGGTCCCTCGTCCCTTCTCTCTGCTTCTGTCGCTGTCAATGAGCCTGCTCCTTTCATTGCTTCTACTGTTCCCACTCGCAGTACGCCAGTCCAAGGCGCTACTAAGCCTGGTGCTCCAGATCTTTTGAATCCGGCTTCTGGCCGTCAGTCTACAGCTCCCGTCACTCCTGTGCCCACTTCAGTAGCTCTCCCCAAGGCGCGTCTTCCACAGGACCGCATTGGTATACTTGAGGATCGCATCGCTGAAGATCCGCGTGGTGATATCGAAGCATGGCTGAGTCTAATCGAGGAGCATCGCAGGCGACATAAAAACGACGAGGCACGAGCTGTCTTTGACCGTTTCCTCAAGACCTTCCCCACTGCGGTAAGCACCATTGGCTATGTTTCACTGATTTTCCTCGCTGACCTGGCCAGGGTGACCAATGGGTTGAGTTTATTGCATTTGAGACCGAGCTTGACGAGCTGCAAAAGGTTGAAGTTCTGTTCAGCAAATCTGTGCCGCTTGCTCCTCATGTTCCTCTATATTCATCATACATCGACTTCATTCGCAGGCGTTACAACCTAACCACTGACCAATCTGGCCAAAACCGACAGATCATCACTCAAGCCTACGAGTTTGTCCTTGATCAAGTGGGCATTGACATTAGTGCTGGTAAGCTATGGCTCGACTACATCGAGATGCTGAAAACAGGACCTGGTGTTCTTGGTGGTACAAACTGGCAAGATATGCAGAAAATGGACACTCTACGAAAAGTTTATCAGCGTGCTGTTTCTATTCCTCATGGCGCGACGTTGGAGATCTGGCGGGAATACGACAAATTCGAGATGGGACTGAACAAGGTTTCAGTGAGTTAACCTAGTGCACTTCCAACAATTATGCACTGCTGACATCATGACAGGGCCGCAAGCATCTACAGGAAAAGTCACCTTCCTACATGACCGCACGAAGTGCCATTAACGTACTAGATAACAATATTACGAAGGGCGTTAATCGGACCACCCTCCCTCGTCTACCACCTGCACCTGGCTTCGACGGTCACGATGATTATGCAAACCAGGTCAAACTTTGGAAGAACTGGATACAATGGGAGAAGAGTGACCCGGTCGAGGTTGCAACAGACGATCGAGCCCTGTACAATAAACGCGTACTTCATTTATATAAGAATGCGCTCATGGCCCTTCGTTTCTGGCCAGAGCTCTGGTATGATGCCGCTGAATGGTGTTTCGAAAGCGGATTACAGCAAGATGGCGAGAAGTTCCTCAATGATGGCATCGAGGCGAATCCTGAAAGTGCGCTGCTAGCTTTCAGGAAGGCTAATCAAGTCGAGCTACGCACTGACTTTGAGGATGGTCAACCAGGTCTTATTGCAAGGGGCAAAGCCGTGCGCGAACCCTACATGAAATTACTGAACACCATTTATGACCTGACGGCACAGACCAAGAAGCGAGAGGAACATTCGATTGCTCGAGCCAAAGAAGGATTTGAAGCTCAGAAAAAGGCCGAAGAGGCTGCTCGAAGTATGGCAGACAGAAACGGCGATGATGGTGACGATGAAGATGAAGATGAACAAACAAGACGCTCACAAGAGAAGGAACAAGCCTTTAATGTTCAGCTACAAGCTATCTCTGCCGGCTATAATGCACAAACCCAGGTTCTTAAGAAGACGCTTACATACGCCTGGATTGCACTGATGCGAGCTATGCGACGAGTTCAAGGCAAAGGTGCACCCGGTGCAGAAGTCGGAGGTTTCCGCAGCGTTTTTGCTGAAGCTCGGAAAAAGGGTAAATTGCTCAGCGAAGCATACGTCGCCAGCGCTTTGATTGAACATCACTGTTACCAAGACCCAGCCGCCAACAAAATCTTTGAGCGCGGCATGAAACTCTTTCCCGAAGATGAGCATTTTGCATTAGAATACATCAAGCACCTTATCAAGCTAAATGATTCGACAAGTGAGTACCTGCTAGATTATGTGTTTGACTTTTACTAACCATCTTAGATGCCCGCGCCGTTTTCGAGACTGTAGTTGGAAAAGTCACTTCTAAGCCAGAGAACATCCATCGAGCCAAAGCGCTCTTCCTCTTCTTCCACAACTACGAGTCACAGTTTGGCGAACTGGCGCAGATTACGAAGCTTGAGCAACGCATGCTGGCGCTTTATCCAGAAGACCCACAACTACAGCGCTTCTCTCAGCGTTTCTCAGGCCCTACTTTCGACCCCACGACTGTTCGCCCGATCATCTCGCCTCGCACACAGATGAAGCCCGTCATGCCTAACATCATAACCTCCGTAGAAGAACCACAGCCTGTTTTGCCCCCTCAAGTGGAACAGCGCCTCGCCTCTCCACCCATGCTTAACTCACCACATCTTGGAAACCTTCTACCTGTCGCCAACACTAACTCACCAAAACGACCACTTGAAGACCCTGAAGACAATATTCAGCCCCGCAAACTCGCTCGCGGTGAATCCCCTGCCCTCAAAGGGGCAGCAGGCCGTCGTCTCGATGCTGCACGCCGCAATCTCGCAACCTCTGGTAACACACCTGTCGTCTCAGGTCCCACCCCCTTAGCCCGTGAAATCAATTTCTTGCTCTCCATCATCCCCGCCGCCCATACGTACAAGGAGACCCGCTTCAAGCCCGAGGCCATGGTCGAACTTCTGCGCAACATTACACAAATCCAGCCTCCCGCTCTTCCAGGAGGTGTGCAAGCGCCGCAACGCTGGGGAACCACATCTAGCACGGCGCAACAAGTTGCTAGTATCAAAGAAAAGTATGGAAACCCTATGCTAGGCGGACATGTGCATACATCCAGCATCGGCAGCGCTCGGGGGCTATAATTTATTCACCTATTTTCTAAAGCACTGACAAAATCGAGATATATCAAGTGCTTTTCCTTTTCTCTATTTATCACTTTCCGAGGGGAGGGGTCTGAGCCTTTAATGCATAATTAGGCGTTCTTCTTTCTTTCCTACGTGTAGCAAAATAGCAACTGGGATCAGGTTCGTTCAACAGACGGGCGTGGTTGAAATTGGCCTCTGTTTTGGCAAGGTAGTTTGATATGAGAATGGGGTGGGTTGGATTCATTTAGCCAAATCGATCGAAGTGTTTGAATGTTTATTGCCAGTGGTGATTGTGTACGGTCATGTATCCGTGCAATGTGCTCTTAGGGTTTAGTGATACTTTGGGTGACATGTTTTGATCGATTGTGTTGACTTCTATGTAGACCACCAGACCGTCATGTTTGACCACGCTGTGGCCGGGCGTCCTCCCGAATATGCAATAATTATGTGCCTAGGAATCCCTTGAAGTGTTCCTTTCACATCCTTGTTTTGACTAAGTCTACTCTCCGTGTTTTGCCATGTTCCAAAATGTCATTTGTCAAGTGATGTGGTACTTTATCTGTCTTGGTGCGCAGTTCCATAGATAATACGTTCAGTAGATATCTTACTTCAAATCAATCTCTTGCCTTACAGCACATGTTGCGAATCCCATTATGCGCTCGGGGTCGTTCTATCTGTGATTGCCTCTCACTAGTACGACAAGCCGCTGTCTCACCGCTCTGTTTTTCATTAACAAACAGTCCAGGGCCCAGAGGCTCCTATATTTTTCTTGAAAATCACTGTAAATTCTCACCTCTCACACCGCTAGAAACTTGCTTGCGATCTTGATAGTGCGGATCGGAGCTGGAGGGTCGCTCTTGGGGTATAAAGCAGCAGCTCCCACGCCCCAACGCTCCCTCCCTCCTCACCCACACAGCTCCACACTTCTGTTCCTCCTTTTCTTCTTCTTCCCTCTTCTCTTCTGCCTCTACAAACCTTGAATACTGCTGTAATAGCATCAAGCTCTCGACAACAACACAAGCCTGCTCCTTAACTCTGCTAAATCCTCACTGCAAATCAGGTCCAGGTTCATAGCAGCTCCAAGTGTAAGTTCAAAGCCTCGAGGCCCTTCCTTTGCACCTACTCTAGCTGCTGTGTGCCTACCGTCATTGGTAGACTTGCTTTCACTGCGTGGCGCTGGTCGGCCTGCTGCGTTCTTTCCTCAAACGCGCAGTCGCCACATCAACAGTAAACACGGCAGCTACAAGCCAGTACTGCCTTACTTTCTTTCCCTTGCTCTCTTCCCCTCCACATTTCCTCATTATTTGCCTGCCTCGGGCTCGTACGTCTTTCGCCGTACTTTGCTTCTTGCCAAGCAGGTTCACTGACTTATCGCAGCTTCTGACATTCTCAACACATCCAGCTTAACAGACCCACGCCTAAGACAAAGGTACGTAAGTTCCTAGACCTGCAAAGTGGGTTGTGGCATTTATTACACCTGCTCGCGGCTTGCTTCATTAGCCTTGTCAATGAACAGAGCCGGCATTACTTTTTACATACCTGTCCGACTCGTGCTAACACACCACACAGTACAACATGGCCGGCGCTAAGAAGCAGCGCGGTCACACGAACCAAAAGCCTGTGGATTCTTCCAATGGCTCCTCTTCTGGTTCGCGTGATGCGACTCAGCGCTCCATCCCTCGTTACGATGGTAACCGTGATCCCAATGTCGGTGTGCTCGAATACACCCAGCCCGGTGACCTCAAGAACATGTCGGAGTTCCTTGGTCTCACAGGTTGGTATGCCGCCCGCGGTGTAAGTATAAATGCTCCTAGTTCCTAGCCTGCGCACCTGCCCCCATCGCTTCCGCTACTCTTGCACACGAGGATGTGCACTAGCTCTCAGTATCTAAGCCCGCTGGTGCATGAATTCTTTTCAATGTCTCTGGTTCTTTCTTTTTTGTCCATATGTTACAACATCCTTCTCACGAACATATGGGCTGACATCAAACTATAGCAAGCACTTCCTCAAGGCCTCCCAGAGCGTCCGAAAAACTTCAACTCTTTTGGTAGGGAGTGCGGTATCACCTTGAACACTTTCAACGTCCTCAAAACTCCCAACACTGTTGTACATCAGTACGATGTTCAATTCTCAGGAGATGCCAAACCTACAGATTACACCAAGCGTGTTTTGCTCAAGAAGATCTTCCACTCAAGGGGGGTCAAGGCTGCCCTTGGCGAACCTGCTAATCTCTGGATCTGGGATGGCAACAAGCTTGCTTGGTAGGTCATCATCTTTCCAAGTCATCAGCTCAATAATTAACAGCAGCTCAGGTCTGGAAATCGCCTCGATCGTGACGACTTCCGCGTCACCGTTGATCTTGACCAGGAAGAAGGTAGGCCTCCCGGCAAACGCGGCAACAAACATACACTTCACCTTCGCTGGTCCCGTCAAGTGGACTTCAACACTCTATCTGCCTTTCTAGCAGGTCAAGCATCATGGTCACCAGAGTGTATCGATATCATCAACTTCCTCGACCACGTTATGCGGGAAGGTCCCTCGCAGAAGTACACCCAGATTAAGAAGTCGTTCTTCCAGCGTGGACAGCAGCGTTTCGACCTTGGTGGTGGTGTAGAAGCTTTCAAGGGTGTTTTTGCGTCACTCCGCCCCGTGCTTGACGACCGGTTCAACAAGGGCCTTTCGGTCAATGTTGACGTTGCCAATGGTACATTCTGGCGCGCCCAGCAACTCACTTCTGCTCTTATGAATGTCTTCGGTTGCAGTGGACCTCAATTTGCGCAACGCTTCAAGGCGGCACGCCAGGACTGGAAAACTTCGGCTCTCAAGAGGGACCTTCGCGTATTCCGACGCCTTCACGTTCTCACAACCCATCTTCCAGTACCAGTTCGTTGGGTCATTGATGACTTCGTGGACATGGACGTTAACGAGGCTAAATTTCCGAACCCTGATGATCGTACTAAGCAAATTTCGGTTGCTCAGTACTTCAGGAAGAAGTACAACATGAACGTTATGCAGGGTAAGCTCAGAGCCTTGTGGATATGTATTGCCCGTACTAATTTCCTTTCAGGTGTCCCCGTGGTGAAGATGACCAAGCAGATTCAGAAAGGCGACGTGTATATGCCTATCGACGTTCTCAAGATTGGTGAGAACGAACGCTATAACACCAAGCTGTCTGACGTGCAGACCTCAGCCATGATCAAGTTTGCTGTCACCCTTCCGAAGGATCGTTGGGCCGCTGTTCAAGCCGGTGTCAAACTTCTCAACTGGTCGAATGATCCTTATCTTCGCCACTATGGTCTTCAGATCAGCCCCAACGCTTCTAAGATAAAGGCTCGCATCCTGCCGTCGCCAGCTGTTCATTTCGGTCAAGGATCCAAAGACGTCCAAATAAAGCCTCAAGATTTGATACAGGGTCGATGGAGGCTCGATGGGTATGGCTAATGCCTCAATCCTTTCTTATGTCTGAACATACTAACACACGTCAGGCGCAAATTCATCTTGAACAACAAGGATCATCCAATCAAAGCCTGGGGTATCTGCGTCATCCAAGGCCGTGGAGCACCTCCTCAACCTGCGGTCGATGCGTTCGTCCAGAAGTTCATTAAGATCTATGAAGGCCATGGTGGTGTGATCTCAGCTCATCCTCAGCACGGTAAGAAGCCTTATATGGGCCCTGGCAACTTGGCTGATGGCGGAGAGGTATGTTTCCTTTCACAGGATATGTATAAATTCAATACTAACTTCTAACAGTTGGTGTCGAAACTCTGGAATCAGACTGGCAATCGGTAAGTGCTTGCAAATGTGTGGATACTGTCATTGTTGCTAACGAAAAGTAGGTACAATACCATGCCCAACTTCTTGATCTTCATTGTCAACGACCGAAACATCGACACATATCGCCGTATCAAGAAGTCTTGTGATATCCGCTTCGGCGTCGCTTCTCAAGCCATGCAGGCCAAACATGTTCTAGCAGCATCTGACCAGTACATTTCTAATGTTTGTATGAAGGTGAATGCAAAGTTTGGTGGCGCTACGACTATTACAAAGTCATCCGTGATTCCTAGGGTTGCGCCCAAATCTAGCAGTAGTAAGTTATACGTATAATTCGGCTTTGTGGTAGACTAACTTTGTCTAGCTACCACCATGGTCGTCGGCGCCGACGTCTCTCATCCAGCTCCTGGTGCTGGTTCGGGTGAAGCTGCATCTTTTGCAGCTATCACGGTCTCGGCTGATCCGCTCTTCGCGAGGTATTGGGCGGAGGTACAGACCAATGGCAGCCGTGTAGAGATGGTCACGACTTTCAACATCGATCAGCATTTTGGTTTTATGGTCAAGAACTGGATGCAGAAAATTGGACAGGGCAAGCCTCCCCAGCGCGTCCTGTATATCCGTGATGGCGTGAGTGAGGGTCAGTACAAGGCAGTACTTGAAGAGGAGGTCCACGACATGAAAGAGTGTTTCAAGAAGCTTGGTTGCAAGGAGGTGCCGAAGTTCACTGTCGTCATCGCCGGCAAGCGCCACCATATCCGTTTCTTCCCAGAAGCTGGCAAGGGCGATCGCAACAACAACCCTCTGCCAGGTACTTTGGTTGAGAGTGGGTGCACTCACCCGTTTGAGTTCGATTTTTATCTGTGCTCTCACGTGGCAATCAAGGGCACTGCACGCCCCATTCATTATCACTGTATCCTCAACGAAGGCGAGTGGGCCGCCCCCGAGCTGCAGTCCTTCATCTTCGAGCATTCGTATCAGTATGTTCGCTCTACGACTCCAGTCTCGCTTCATCCAGCGGTCTACTACGCTCACTTGGCTGCTGATCGCGCTCGCGCTCATACCAGCGACAGCCCTATCTCGTCTGGCAAGAAGGAGTCCAAGGCAGATAAGCCAAAGTCGACTACAGGATCAGGTAAGAGCGTAGAGGTAGCCCCTCTGATGCCAATGCCCAATGTCCGTGGCTTGAAGGAGGTCATGTGGTACATCTGAGGTGGTTATGCTCCCATCACGCTCGGCGTGTTTGGAATGCAATGGGTGGAGATGGTGACAGATTTGGGAGAGATTGGTGGCTGGGTCTCAGGTGGCTTTCTTTGCAAAGTCTATAGGCATACTGGGAATGGAGGGCATGAGGCCTTCTTGACGATGCAAAAGGTTGGGTTGTTGGATCCCGGAACCTTCCCACACGGTTCCCCACACTATCTAGGTAGCTGAGCATCTATCGGCAAATGACTACACACAGATTATTCTGGAAAGCGATTGGCTGGTTTGCAATGGCAGTGGTGCTAACACGGCAAAGTTAACTAGGTCTAGGCGTCGTGTGCATGGCTACGAGTTGCTGGGGGCCAAGGCATGTAGCGTCCAAATTATTTACCTTCGCTCCACAAGCTTACGCAGAAGAGAAGGGGGTAAGCAGACGCAGAAGAAGTTGCTCTAAGCTCCTTTTTCCCCTCCAGACATCCTCAATGGTTGAAGAACGCAGAGTGAATAAAGGGCTGTTTCAGTTTATGGGGCAGAAAAGAGGGCGAGCGTGGACGCGATGAAAACCCAGAGAAATTTCCGGATGACTAAGACAATACTAGAAGGAAAAAGGCAAGGCGCAGTTGGGCGAGGACTGGCACGTGTTTGCAGCGAATTGGGCCTGGCGGATTACAGCGAGCGAGAATGGAGGGGCAGGGGTGGAGCCAGTCAGGCGGGGCTGCGTTTTGTTGTCTTGTGCGCGCAGGTGTGACTCTCCAGTCTGCAGCACATTGCACATACAACACACACCTCACCCCATTCCTACGCCTTTGCCCCTCCTCGAGCCCAAGACCCGGACGCGACACCACCACACGCAACCTGACCCACGATACAACACACATACACACATACGCACACAATGTCTTCCGCAGGACGTGGTCGCGGTGGCAAGTTCAACAAGGTCAAGCGTGGAGGCGGGAAGAAGTTCTCGCGGGATCTCCAGCCACTGAACGCTGATGGCGAGGTTGTGGGCATGTGGGGTGTGAGTGTTGCCATACGTCACCCCCAGAGGACCCGAGGCTAATCTTAGTACGCAGGAGCAACCAGACAAGGTCGACGAAGAATCCGACGAGGAAGAGTCCTCGGAAGAAGCGTCGAGCGACGGCGATGACAAGCCCGAGCAGGCTGAGATGACACGCGAGCAACGTCGCGAAGCAGCAAAAGCCCGTAAACAGGCCGCGATAGCGAAGAAGACGCAAAAAGTTGCTGAGCCTGGCGACCTCCCCACCGACTCAGATGAGTCTGAAGACGACGACATGCCCGCAAACCCAAACCACACTGCAAAGGCCCGTTCGCAAGCGTCAAAAGCACCAGAAACTGCCGAGTCTGCCGAAGGCGCTGGCAAGGGCAAGGGCAAACAAGATATATCCCAGCTCTCTCGACGTGAGCGTGAGGCTTTCCAGGCACAGCAGGCCAAAGAGCGGTATGACAAGTTGCATGCCGAGGGCAAGACGGAACAGGCACGCTCCGACCTAGAGCGCCTCAAGTTGGTCAAGGAGCGTCGCGAGGCAGAAGCTGCACGCAAGAAGGCCGAGGCTGAGGAGCGCGCCGAGCTAGAGAAGGAGAAGGCCGAGCTCATGGAACGCGAGAAGAGGAGACGGGAGCAAGCCATGGGCAAGAAAGAGCGGCTGGCCAAGGGGGGGAAGAAGAAGGCGTAGATACAAGCCTATCAGGCCACGTCTCGATGCTTCTATATTGCATAGCCTGCGTTGTCGACCCATGTAGCCTATAAGGTACCAGAAACAAATTCCTCGACGATGGCTTGTGTGAATTCTAGGCTCCATGTCCATGTTTGTCAATCTTGAACTTTCTTCTCCTAAAAATACGAGTTCGTATGTTCGTGTGCTGGCACTCAGCCCTTTTGCAGCTGCAGAACACCCCGCCAATGACGCCACAGTTCGTCGAGCGCGAAAGAACGCGACTTTGCCATGGCTGTAACTTGCATATAAATACATCAATACCGCCATTGATCTCTGGCAATAACCGCTATCAGCATCTTAATAGTGTCAATCATTCTTTTTAATATGGCTGATTCTTCAGATGCGCATTTCAATTATGAAGTCTTTCGTGATTGTTTGAGCGAGCCAGTGCTAAAAGCACTGGCAATGCCAGTTGAAAAGCCGAAGTCGAAAGAGAAACGAATCGTGAAAAAATCTACAAGGGATAAGAGTGGCAATAGTGGGAAGATCAAAGTCAAAACTGAAAGAAGCGAAGAATTCTCCAACAGCAACGGGCACCACGTATCCGACGCAGAGGACCTGGGAGAGTTTATCGAATATCTCAGCAGCGTCATCTTTCCATGCCTCCCTCTTGAACTAAGAGCCCTCACGTATTTGAAATACAAAGACTCTTCTTATTTTCAAGATACCTACTCGACTCCTCTATCTTCCTCGACATACACACATCTCCTGGACATCATATCACCCGACGCAATTGATAGTCTCGAAAGCTATGGCCTTCTTCCGCCCTCCAGTGACATCACTGATCTACGTAACCTCCTTCTTCCAGCACTCAACGCCTACATCACCACTGCAACAGCAGCCCCTCCCATTTGGAGCACCACTCGGACCACCGAATGCGAGCTATGCCTCCGTGATTGGGTACCGTTGACATACCATCACTTGATTCCGCGATCTACACATGACAGGGTTATGAAACGAGGTTGGCATACTGAAGAAAAGCTGAATAGTGTGGCGTGGTTGTGTCGGGCTTGTCATAGCTTTGTGCATCGATTGGCAAAAAATGAAGTATTGGCCAGGAGCTATTTTACCGTGGAACTCATTCGTGAGGGTGGGGTCGAAGAAGATCTGGAGAAGAAGAAAGAAGTTGAGGCGTGGGTGGGGTGGGTTGGGGGGGTAAGATGGAAGAGTAGGTAGTTGGAGCCTGGTGCGGGGTGGCATGATTGATCATATCACCAATACTGTATGAGCTTTATCTTACAAGCCTATAATATATATTTAAGTGAGTTTTGTGATAGTACCTCTGTCAGAAAAGGGAAATGCGGCGCTTAATGTTTGTTGGTGGCTGCAAATCCGCCATGTGTTTCCTTATGTTTCTGAGCGAGCAATGGAGTAAGCCTGGCAATACCTCAAGATAATGCCCGGTGCCCGACGCCAGCACCAACCTAGATATTTATGTCTCACAGCCTAGAGGTTGGTCACACATGGCGTTCCCAAAACAGTTGTGGATATGAGAAATGTCTCTAATTAGGAACCTTACATAGGGCATCCCTTATTCAAACTTGACATTCCTTGAATTTGTGATGCCTAATAGTGGGTCCGATTACTTTGCCAATGGTCAAGATCCGGTCAACAGACGATTTTAGAGGAGCCTTGACCGCTACAGGGCGAGATCATGTGAGGCACTTGGGTTCTCATCGGATTATACGTGGAGGACACAATTCCGGAGCCTCGCCATATCCTCGGTACATATCCTTACCCCAGTGCCTATAAATCGATTACGCTTCTGCTACTCTCGTGTGACCTGTTTCTTTACTCTTGTTATATTAATATATTCCGGAAGCCAATCAACCCTCGCCGCCTTAGCATCAGTACTCTACTCTCCCTCTCTCTCTCTCTCTCTCTCTCTCTCTCTCTCTCTCTCTCTCTCTCTCTCTCCATTCAAACGTACACTCCTCACTCCAATACACCTCATCAACACCACCATCTTCAAAAAGACGTACGGCTATGACAGACAATGCATCTTCCTTCCCGTGCCCAAACCACCGCATCCACCAACACAAATTCCTCGAACTGGGCCTCGATTCGGGCTCCAATCAACAGTCGTACTTCCGTGCCATGGTTTTCTTCAACAAAAAGCCTGGCCTGACAGACGAGTTCTTCCACGATCATTGGAAGAGCATCCACGCGGATTTGACCATGCAGGTGGAAAATGCTGGTGTCGACTTTGTACGATATGTACAAGTGAGTTGCCAAAACTACGATCCCAAACACCGTACAAGAGGCAAATAGTAATAACAGAATGGTTCTAGTTCCATCAAGAACAAAAGCACAAGGATGCGTTGGCGCCGCTGCTCGAAGCTAGTGGGGGTAGCATGACCATTTCGCCGTATGATGGCGCTGCAGAGTTTCATGCCGTGAGTGCGAAGAAGTTTATCGAGTTCATGAAGAGCGTGTATGCGTCGAAGCACCTCGTTGGTATGTTATTGTTCTTCTTGTGTTATTATTCAAGTGACTGGGCTATGTATACGACGCTGACATACTTTCCAGGCTGTGGATCCCGCTTTGTAGACCTGGTCAAGGGATACCATGTCATGGGTGGATATGATAATCTCATTTTTGGTGCAGGAATTCCAGGTATGGGGATGAATGGGATCATGCCTGGCGACTCTCGGCTTAATGTGAAGGTCGAAAGTCGAGGCAAGGAGGTGTTAGGTGCTGAACAGCCTTAGGTGATTCGCTCTCTAGTGAAGGGATTAATGGAGTTCCGGAGTATCATGCAGTGGTAAGATTGGGGCCTAGTGTTGTGTACTGTTTCATGGGCATCCAATTTTTTGTATCATATAGTGTGGCTTAGAGAGGTTCCGTAGATTAATCGATGTTCTAAGTTCATCCCTAGCAGTCATGAGGCTACTGTGATTTTGATTGAGTCCCATGAGTTAATCTATGCGATTGTTAGAACAGTAATTCCATGTTATGATGGTCCAATCCTGTGTTTGAGGCTGCCAAAACCTGTTATGTATTTTGTCTCATATCCTTTAATAAAGTATTCATCCAAGTGCTAATCAATCACAGAAACAGTGATCACTAAATGATACTAGTGTACTTCATAGCAGAGCTGTAGCTCCTGGCAATGAACGTCATGCACCTCGATGATTCCGTATTATCTATGCCGCGCCTGGTGTACGATAGGCATCGAGAGCGAGTGATTCTAAGCAGACAGTCCACGAGGACAATGTCATTTCGGTCAGTATCCACAGCATTGATGCATAGCCATGCCGCAGAACAAAACGCCTCCAACTAAGGTCCAGCTATGCGCCACTGGGCTAAGTTCATCCCAGACTCTTGTATCAACCGCAATGCTAGGTCGTTGTAAGGTACAAGGTATTGGATCGACACAAACCTCGCCCAATGTATAACCAACGGTAATTGACCCCGCTGCAAAGTGGTAGCGCGATTGCCAAACCCTGCAGCTAAACGTGACGCCGCCGACGCTCTTTCCGCCACGATGGTGGTGCCAGCGCGCTTGTTGGGTGGTGAAGTCTATCTCAACCTCACCTCATGGAATGAAAACCCTTCTCAACTCTTCACCTGGTAATGCGGTCTCTAATATCATGCTCAATATCCGATGATTATTGGTAACGATCCACATTTCTACAGCCAGGAACTCCATGCTGGACTTATAATGTCAGAATTTTACTATTTGGATTCTATTACGAGCTAATAGCCCTGCGCTACTGGTGACCTCGGAGAAAAGTTTAGCTCCGACCATGCCAGAACAAACACAGTTCTCCCGACACCCAGGAATGAATAATTACCGTGCCCATGGGCCACGAGCATCATAATGTGGGGCATCATCGCGTGGCCCGCTAGCCCCATGACGGATTGTGAATAAGTGGGCATGAAGGAAGTTATCAGCGTTGACTCGTGTCGCCCAGCTTTCGCCCAACATGGAGAACAACATCATGGAGCCCCGAAGTGGAGGCCGCTACCCCTTGTTCGAAGCTCTCCCGACCTGTCCCACCACCTGAGAAAGGTTGTCGTGCTCGGCATCTAGCCTTGGAAGCGGCTATAGTTCGGTGCTTTGGAGAATAATTCCCTATTGAATATGCCCGCTGGAATGTGACCGAAGTTATTGTCCCCTGCTTAACCCTAGGGATTTCGGGGCGCTCATGCGGTTCAAGATACAGCTGGGGACTGAAATCTAAGCAGCTTTGTCGGGCGAGGCCGAAGGCTGACGGATCCCTTACTCACGACTACAGCAAAATTTTCAACCCTCATTTTCCACCCTCATTTTCGATTTTTTTTTCCCCACTGCGATCTAAGTGGGTCGGCTCTCGATTTGAAGCATGTGGCACCCACGCACCCAAACTCGTTCCAAGCGGTCATGCTAAGCCCCGGCGCTAGAAGAACACTAGCTCCAAGGTCATCTCATCCCCGTGAACCTGGACGCCGCAAGTACTGAAGGTAAGTACTGGATTACTATGTAGACTTCTATCGAGTCTGTAGAGCTAGTACAATACGTACTGTTGGTGTCGGTCCGTAGACTTCGGTTTAAGTGCATAACGGGTCGTCAAGGCGTCCTCTTAATTAGTATCATCGCTTGCGCACGTCCATGACCAAGAGACGTACCGCTTCGTATAGCCACTGCGCGGATGATCAGCACACCCAACAATGAGTATCAGATGCTCCCGTTAGCTTGCATCAAACCTCGCACTCGCAACAAGACGGCAAACGCCCATGAGAGTCGAGAATCGAAGCCAGCGGCCCACTATTCCACCATCACAACTCTGGCGGGCTTGTTTGCTGATGGCGCCGCAAAGTAGCATTGCACGCTGGAGCCTCGTCAATGGTGGGGTGCCACTCCAGAAGGAGGTGGGAATGCGTCTGGTGACACGCATGTGAAAGACACCATCCATTCAGCTTACTCGTTCACTGTCGCTCCGGTGTCTGCTGTGCGCGACGGTAGGGTGCCTAACAACAGGGTTCTCCAGAACGCCGCACGGGTGTGGCGAGCAAAATGGAATGGTGACAACTATGCCAATGGCGCCACCATGCTTATGGACACGACCATTCGTTGGGTCATGTCCTGTTGGAAGATCAAGTCGGATCGAGTCCTCGTGCAACACGCGGGACGTGACAACAATGGTTGCAGCTAATCTTGCACTTCTCGCCCTGGTCCTATGAGACCAGGCATGTGGCACATATGGGGCACTCTAGCCGTCACGGGACAACCATGTTTATTGGAGACGCTGGCCTTGTCAGCATTTCCAACTTTGCCGCTTAGGACATGCCAGCCAATCACGCCTATCCATCATTAATGCACGCGGAGGACCAGGCGCCTGGCAGTCCAGCCGACAAGCTGCGGTGTCGTATAGGAGTCTTGTCCCGATGCTTATAACAAACAATCACTTTGGGCCAGGTCGCCGTATTGCCCAGCCGTAATTCAGGCCAGCACAGCAGACAAAGAAGATGATTAGAAAATAGCACACCGACGCCATGTGGCTTCGGAAGGGGCGACAGTTGCAAAACTGCCTAGCAGCTAGTCTTCATCATCATGTGTTCCTGTGCGAAGAAAACGGTACGGCAGGGCAAAGCGACCGATGGTCGCCAGGCCGACTAGCGTCAGCCTACACGAGCACCATGTCTCCTTTGATTTGATCCCAACTTGACCAGCCACGGGTTTCGGCAGGGATGGGCCACGAAAAATCTGCAGGTCTCGCCAGCCATAATGCAGCTAAAATCGGCATCGGCTGCAGTTTGGACAAGCCTTGGCGCCCCAGGTTCCACTTCTCCCCAGGCGCATCTCGTCCCGCACCAACTGTTGTCTTGCCTGATCCAGCGACATACCCGGTTATTTGGCGGTAACTATGCAGAGCAACCCTCGATGTCTGATCGCAGCGTGCAGAGCGCGTCGGGCCAGACAGTCGCTGAGCGAACGAAAGAACTGGACAAGTCAGTCTGAGCCGCGTGCCAGGCACGAAGGCTCCCAGGTATGCAGATGTGCCCACCACTAGGGGCCGTTCGAGACGGGCGACCCATGGGGAGTTCAATCCTTCTGGAAGTGGGAGATGCGGAGTAGAGTCCTTATTCAGCCTAGTCTAAGATGCACAATGTTACTGTACCCATTTGCCGGAAGCCACAAACACGCGCACCGTGCTGCAGTATCACTGCTGCTGGGAGCCGACATTAAAAAGCTTGGGATCACCCGCCGCTGCTTTTCGAAGATATCCCCAGCTCACCCTCCCTTCGTTGCTGCGCGGGACTCCTCTTCTTGGACGAAGAGCCTCATCTTTTCTAGTTCAATCATCTTTCAGCAGCTCAACACCAAACCATCCAAGATGCCAGGCGGAGGTGTTGTCCCTGTCACCGGCACTGCCGATGTCAGTCGCGTCGAGGCTCCTGTCACCGTGCGGGCCTACCTGATCGTTGCTTTTGCTGCTTTCGGTGGTATCTTCTTTGGATATGATACCGGTTGGAGTAAGTAGTGTGATACAATGTGTATGTGCATGCAGACTGACGTAATAATAGTGGGTGGTGTCCTCAACATGGACTACTTCATCAAGCAATATACGGGTCATGAATACCCCGACGTTAAGTTCCCAGGTGTCGACAAAAAGGACCCCAGGATTGTTGAATACCGCAACAAGCAATTCTCCATCTCGTCATCGAACCAATCTCTTGTGACTTCTATCCTCTCTGCCGGAACCTTCTTTGGTGCCATCATTGCTGGTGATGTTGCCGACTTCATCGGACGTCGCGTCACCATCATCTTGGGATGTGCTATCTTCTGCGTCGGTGGTATTCTTGAGACTGCTTCTACTGGTCTTGGTGTCATGGTTGCTGGTCGTCTCATCGCTGGTTTTGGTGTCGGTTTCATCTCAGCCATTGTCATTTTGTACATGTCCGAGATTGCCCCCAAGAAGGTCCGTGGTGCTGTCGTTGCCGGTATGTTTCCTTGTAGAATCGTACCTTGATCATGTACTGACTTGCCCAGGCTACCAATTCTGCATCACCATTGGTATCTTGCTCGCCAATTGCGTTGTTTATGCTACCCAAAACCGCCGTGATACTGGCTCTTACCGTATCCCAATTGCCGTCCAGTTCCTTTGGGCTATCATTCTTGCTGTTGGTCTTGCTCTACTCCCAGAGTCTCCCCGTTACTGGGTCAAAAAGGGCAAGCTCGACAAAGCTGCCCACTCTCTTGGCCGTGTCCGTGGCCAGGCTGTCGATTCTGAGTACATCCAGGATGAGCTTGCTGAGATCATTGCCAACCACGAGTATGAAATGTCCGTTGTTCCCCAGAGCAGCTACCTCGGTTCTTGGGCTGCCTGCTTCTCTGGAAGCATCACCAACCCTGCTTCGAACTCTCGCCGTAGCTTCGTCGGCATCGCCATTCAAATGATGCAACAGCTTACCGGTATCAACTTCATCTTCTACTTTGTAAGTATTCGCCAGTATAATTTGCAAATTTATGCTAATCCAGTGTAGGGCCCCGTCTTCTTCCAGCAACTCGGCTCCATCGAAAATCCCTTCTTGATTGGTCTTGTCACCACCCTTGTCAATGTGTGCTCCACCCCCGCTTCCTTTGTCATGGTTGAGAAGATTGGTCGCCGCAACATCTTGATTTGGGGTGCCGCTGGTATGGTCATCATGCAGTTCATCGTTGGTGCTATTGGCGCTACCGCTGGCAAGAACACTGCCGATCACCCTGCCAACCCCAACGCTACCCGCGCCATGATTGCCTTTATCTGCTTGAACATCTCCGTTTTCGCTACCACCTGGGGTCCCGCTGCCTGGATCGTCATCGGCGAGATTTTCCCTCTTACCATCCGTTCCCGTGGCGTTGGATTGTCAACTGGTAAGTGCAGACCCTGCAAATTGACATGGAATTATATCTAATAACGACAAAATAGCCTCCAACTGGTTCTGGAACTGCATCATCAGTGTCATCACACCCTACCTTGTGGCCGACCGACCCGATTCAGCCAAGCTTGGTTCCAACGTCTTCTTCATGTGGGGCAGTCTCTGCATCATCTCCTGTAAGTTGAATCTGTTCCATAATGAATTTTGAGCATTAGCTAATATCACTAGTCCTCTTTGCCTACTTCTTCGTTCCTGAGACCAAGGGCCTCACCCTTGAGCAGGTCGACAAGATGTTGGAGGAGTCTACTCCCCGTACCTCCCGCAAGTGGAAGCCCCATAGCACCTTCGCATCCGAGATGCGCCTTGGTGAGAAGCACATTGAGATCCCTCTCGAGAATGTCACCGCCAAGACTGAGACCTCTGCCGCATAAGTGTGTCGCTCTGGTGGTTTACTGTAAATGGATACACGATATGTGGTATGGAAATGTGCGATGAGGTGGTTGGAGGTGGTAATCTGAAGCTATGATACTGCATTGATGGTAGTTGAACAGGCTTTATAGTTAATATTATACCCACAGAACTAGTTGCTGCTAGACTCCTTCACACACATTAGCGCTTTTGACTCTTATTTTTTATAATTTGTATGTAGGAATATTCTCAGTCTAAGGATCTCTCGAATTGATATGTTATATTCTAAGCATTGCCATTGTCCGTATTTGTTATGCGCTTTCTTTTTACGCTCTAACATCCATGCTGTTTCAGAGCTGCACTTGTATTTTCTTATTACACACTTTTGAAAGCTCCATTCAAACCTACATCATGTACCTCTATCTTAAACATGCTATGCATCCGACAGGCCCTATATGCCATAAAACCTTTTCATTGGGATTATACTTAGCAGTTTTCGACATATTTCCCTAGCCTTGACTCCATGCCAAACAACCGCTCGTGATAGGCAGACAGCTCCCGACCCGAACCACGCAGCTTGTGACACGCAACTGGTGCAACGTAGGACCTTGGATACCAGCTTTGGTACGCAATGAACCCGAGGTAGCCATCCTCACAGAGAAAAAAGTTCTCTCGAAGTTGTTACATGGTTGTGCAAAGGACTGATCCGCAGAGGAATCAAACTTGCGCTGCCAAGACGATGGAGATGATGCGAACAAAAAGCAACGCCAGTAGGAAACCATTTTGTTCGTACAAGCACACCAACGAAATTAACAAACCCGTCTCTTTAGTGATAGGGATGACTAATAGTGAGATTTATATACCTAAGGTAGTACTTGGGTGCCCTCGGAGCATCTGTGCAACACACAAGGTATGCCTAGCATGTCAGTATGCGGTGGCACAAACAGAAATAGAAGACCTGAGTGAATCGGAGATGCCCGAAGCGAGGCACAAGTTCCAAAAGCCGAACTAAGATGGTGTATTGATAGGCGTTAGGGTGTTCTGGACCTTGTGGTATGCACTTTCGACACCCGCATATTGTGGTCAATGCGGTGCGAATACTGTCAAATTATCGTGTTGATGTTTTGTTATAGGAATGCGTTTTGGGCTCAGTCAAGAAGTTGTGGAACCGAGTTGATAAAGTGGTGTCTTTTCTTATTATACAGCAAAGAGTGACTAAATTTAGAAAGGGCGGTTTACATGCATGGCTTTTAAATAAGAGAGGTGTTTTTGGGTACTACCTAGTGAGGTACAAAAGATTGCAACACTGCTTTGCAACAAATAAATATAGAGCCAGATCATTCCTGGTTTCAACCCCAGGGTACTGATGTGAGGCTGTGTCTTTTGATACAACGTTTGGATCGGAGTTCTCCTTCTACAGGGGTAGTGATATTTGAAGTCTCAGTTGATCGTGGAGTTTTGAACGTCAGCCTTGCCGTCATGACAACGCCACCCAATCATCATATGGTATAGGCATAAGTACCACGATTAAGAGGGCACAGTTAATTTCTATATAGAACATATATTTCTTGTCACATGTTGACCAATTCTGTACGGTATCACCTTCAGGTTACCTAGGCACCAAGGTGTTGATAAAGTGGACCCCGCGAAGTTCCAGGTGTATAGTTTCTATGGAGATGTTACGCAGCTAATAAACTCCATTGGAATTGTCATTCCACACAAAACACAAGCGGAAATCTTACATCTCTCGTCAAGCCAATGTTGGAATTCAATATACGTTCGCATAACTAGAGCCATAACCTTGGTCAAAGTTGAAAATGTAAAGCTGTTTGTAAGATGAATTGTAAAGACGCTTACAGGATGAGGTTCCTCATTCGTACTAGTCTTTGCCAATAACCCAAAGGAGTGGCATAGCACTGGAATCAGTCTCAAATAATATACCATACAACCATGAGAAGCCAAGGGGTTTCAATTTTCGCACTGTCTTTGGTGTAGACAGCGACAAATGTTGAGCTCACATGCTTGAGTGTCTATGTTCAACGATGCCACATGGTTTCACCACCTTTGAACTGGACCCAGCTCATTCTTAACACAAGCAGGCTGTTGCTGCGAAAAATACATGTCATCACTAGTGGTTCAAGACGAGATCGAAAGCGAGGCATTGCAGCGTCGTAAGGAGGATATCTAAAGTAATGGAGAATTATGCAAGTGACAACACCAGCTCCAATGCGGTTACCAAGTTCGCGACGCATAACAGTTACTTGCTTACGTTCTGTTGCCTCAGAAATGCCTCCACGTCTTGATCTTTGCTTGCATCAATTTTCTGGTCCAATTGCTGTTCCTCCGGGCTATTTGTTCGCACTGGTGCTTCTACTTTTTCTTCCTTCTCTTTGCTACTGGTTACAGCATCCCGTGCAGTGTTGACCGTGGATGACACAGTGGCGGATGCTTGAGCAGCAACATTCTTTGCCTGATCAACGTGGCCAGGTGCTACCGGCTGCTCCGGTTCTGAAAGGGGGGTTTCTTTTGGCGCCTGGCCAACCGTATTTGGCTCCATCGTTATCGTTTTATCGCCATGCCCATGATCGTTGACTGCAGCATGTGGCGTGCCCTCTGCAAGTTGGCCTGACGCGTGCGTGTGATCTTGCTGCACGAAGCGTGTTTCTGATGTACCTTCTCGAATGGCTAGTTCGGTCTGTGCTGGGGTCACTGAAGACTCGTGCGGTGGTGTATCGGCGACTGGAGGAGTATCAGAAGGAGGGGTTTCATCAATTTCTTCGCCAGAATCAGGGGGCTGTGTCGCTGTGCCAACAGTTGTGAGTGGGTCACCTGGTTCGAATGCAGGTGTGTTTGGCATTGGGGCAGTCTTCCATCCGACAGGATTGGGAATGGTGAAGACCAATGTTCGCCTTGGTTGTCCATTCTCATTGCCAATGCCCCAGGCTTGCATTTCTCCATTAGGGCCCTCTTCCCACCTTATTGGCCCAATAGGAAACGTGTTTTTGCCGTTGTGCGTGTCGGGATTTTCCCACTTCATTTGCGCCTCGATCGCAGGTTCGATGTTCGGCATGGAGCCAGTCTCAAAGTCCAGTAGACCACCGTATTTCTTGGGGATGTTCTCAGGATCAATGTATTGCGAGAGCGTAGGATAGACGTTCGCAGGAGAAAGGATAAAAATCTTAGAAACGGTAATGGGGTCAAACCAGCGCTTGACCCAACCCCAGACAGTAGGAAAGAAGGCAGGCGCGCCAACAATCTACGAATTGTGTTAGTTATCATTTTCTGGCGCACCGTCTGTTAGTGTTCAAACGTACAAATATCCTATCAAGCGTCTCTGGGTAGTGTGCGGTTGCCAGAACCGAGGCATCTTGCATGTGATTTTTCAGGTTCCAGAATTGCTTCAGTCCGACTCCGCTAATGTCTACAATGTTGTTGCTTTGAGAGATTGGCGTCTCGGGGTGGTTGCGGGGTACCATAGAGCATAATGGCGTTACGAATCGGGTCAACGACTCGTACAAAGCAAATAGTCGGATGTTTTTGGTCAGAACATTGGGCAGCGTGGTCTTAGATTTGGCGAGATTCTTCTCGTATGCTGAGATATTCTTGGTATTAAGCGGCGCAACATCGAAGAGGTAAAGTGGAATGCCGCGCTTGTCGCGTCGACCGATCCATTGGGGGTACTATTTGAGGCTGTCAGACATGACTAGTCGTGGAGGTGTGCAAGCACAATTACGTACTAGACGCCGTGTTTGTTCGTACTCTTCGGTTTCAATGGTCTCAAAAATCTCATCCAACTTGTTGTCTTTTCGCCAGTCTTCGGTGTCTTTGAATTGCTTAAAGGCTTCCTGGGGTACAAAACGGCGTGCGCGCAAGTAGCGCCTGTAGGCTGTCAGTACCCCGCAAACGCGCCCTTTGAGCCTCCATGTCGAGCGTACAGCATCGTTTCATCGTCATGACTGGCTTCTTTTCCCCCAGCAGCGGGTGTGTAATAATTCTGGTCCTGGCAAATTTTCTTGAACGCGTCAAGCTGTTCTTGCTGATTACCGGACAAATGAGACAAGTGCCCCGCAGGATACTGCATCGACTCGATCCTTTGAAGGTCCGCCATGGTCGCGCAAGGGTTAGAGATGCAAACGGAAGAGATCTAGGGTGTTAGGAGCATCAAGAGCGACGACGAAGAGATAATCGTTTACTAGGGCGTCATTCGTGTAAACGCCCTGCGGCGGATAGCGGCAGTGATGTCAATTTAGCGCCCCATGTGTAGCTGCAGCACGGTGCCAAATGTCATGTCCGAGGCCGGCCAATGGTGATCCGGACCAACAATGGACCATCCGGTGAGATTGGGAGCCATCTGCGACCACTTTTGGCTGTTGGCTTGAGTCTATGTTGCGAGCTTTGCGCGCAATAGGACCTTTGTGTAGAAGCCGGCGTGAAATGTAGTTTCCGCAGTGTTCCGGGGGCTTGCCAAGCAATGCTCAGGGAAGACAGCTAGTTGTCAGGACCGGTATGACGGCATTCCCATCTCTCCGTCCCGAGGCTCTTTGTTTACCATTCGAGATCTAGATAGATAGAGATTTCAACATCTCTTGGGTGATCTCCAGATGAAACCACTATGGCTCGTACAGGCTAGTGGTCGGTAAACGGCGGCCTGGGTATCACAAGATCCTTCCTGGTAGACATAATTGTACTAAATATAGTGCTAAAGAAGCTAGTACACGTTATATTCACTACGCAATTAGTAAGTAGAGATCTACTATGTAAGTATATCCTCTAACGTTGTCCCTTCACACCTCTTCTCGTGCAATCCTATCCAGTTCGCAAGGGGGGCAACCGTCCGAGATGCCGAGGGTTGAGATTAGATAAGCGGGACCAGCGCCTGCATCGCTAATCATCCATCGTCATCAACGACATTGCGTTTTTGACGTGATGGATTATTCTCCAACCGACCATTTATTGCTATAGGGTTGGTAACAGCTTCCTACAACTTATCCTCCACCGTCCTGCCACAAATCTTAGCAGGGTTGTCAGATATAACCATGTCAACCTTCACAACCCTCCCCACTGAGATCTTAGAGACTATATTCCTAGGCCTCGATCCCTACTCTCTGATATCTGTGTCGCAAACAAGCAAGCTCATCAAGCATTTGGCCTTAGACTCTCCTATCATATGGCGGCACCTCTGCCAGACGCAATTCAGAAGCTGGCATCAGCGCCACAACATCGCCGCCAAGTTTGCGGGGCCACTGTCGGACGTGGACTGGCGCTCACTCTATATTGGAAGGTGTAAGGTCAAGACACGGACAAAGCAACTGTTGGATCGCATTGTTGGCACACAGCATCAGCGGATAAGATATATGACAGAGCTTGCAAATATCGGGTACGATGCGAAAGATACGCTTTTACGAGAGCTTGAGTGCCCGGATGACGCATACGACGTTTTGGCGAGGAGATACTATGCAAATGCGGTTCTGGAGCGAATACATCGTGAAATTGCCATTGATACGTGGCAGCGCCTGCTCCAGCTTGACGACTTGCCACTCGAGGCAGCACTGGGCGCGTATGACATGTTCGCACGCATGGGAGCCGATGTGGATTTGCATGTCATTGAGAATGACCTAGATCAACTTGCGGCATCTATCGTGAGAGAGCACCCTAACTTCTGCAAACTAAGCCCAAGAATAAAAGCATCAACACTTGCTACTGGCCTTCGCGAACAGGGCTTCAAAGGGGTGCCTTTTAGATCGTTCCGTGCCATTGGAAATTCCTTCATTGGATTGGCCCTGAGTTCTGCTGATCATGGCTCTTTACCACTAATTTCAGTGGCAATATATTGCGCCCTCGCCCGTCGTGTCGGCTTAGACGCTCGACCATGTGGCTTTCCCTTTCATGTTTATACGCTCGTTTACGCACCACCGAACCAAGATCTGAATGGAAAATACAAACCCTCAAGTGCATCTACGCTCGAATACATGTATATGAACCCGTTCAGCAACTCTGATGAAGTACATCAGGCCGATCTTAGGCACAAACTACGGGAAATGGGCGTACCAAGCTCTGAAGACTCGCACTTTCTTTCTCAGATTACCACAAAAGAAATGGTTTTACGCACGGCACGCAACATCATGAGCTCAGTACAAAGACTACGAGACACACCATCGCTGAACCTGTTACCACAAACCCCATGGAAGAGCTCCTTTATTGACGCAGATAACGCCTTCTATGCAGCAATATGGTCCATACTGATCCTTAGTCCGTCTGATATTTCTGGGGGTTTTTCACAACGGCGTGCACTCCTTCCTTATTTATTGGATCATTTCGAGACACACTATCCATGGGACATCACGCTACTCGAGCAACGCATCATTCCCTTGTTCCACGGCCGACCAGAAGAGCAGCGTCTGCTAAAAATTGTCCAAGAGAAGCATCATGCTAATTTGATACGCAAACCCACCGTGAAAAGAGACTACAGGACGGTGAACGTGAGTTTCAAGGTCGGCCAACTGTTCCGGCATAAGAGGTATGACTATGAGGGTGTGATCACGGGGTGGAATGTTAGTTGCGACCAAAGAGAAGAGTGGATCGAGAGTATGGGTGTAGACCGCTTGCCGAGCGGTAGAAACCAAGCATTTTACATTGTGTTGTATGTGCTTCCAAATATTTATTTTGAAGGCGTAAGCTAATCTACAACAGAGTCTCTGATAAATCCACCCGTTATATTGCCGAGGAAAACATTGAGCCCACCAACGACACTGAACCATCGCAAGAAATGCTTAGACTGGCAGGGTATTACTTCAAGCGTTGGGATAGTGAAAAGCATTTATTTGTAAGCAATATTCGGGACGAATACCCTGATGACTGAGCTTGTGAGCATATGGGGTGAGTTTGTCTGCGTAGTTGACGACCTGGACACATTTCTGGTTTCTGTCTTTATTCATCATTTGCACAACCTGGGGAAATCATGAACACGTTATTTGAATATGGAATCCCTGATCCAAAGAGATTAATGTCAAATGACAAAACACAGTTCACGTTTCATTGAGTCGTCATTTCATTTCATTATGTATCGCACACTGCCATCCTCATATTTCTCATGCCTCGAACGAGATAGCGTTTACTGTTGGTGCGAGGCATGGCCACCTTTGACCCCTAGATCGTGAGCAAGCTTGCTGCCAGCTTTGAATGTACCATCAGTGTTGCGCTAAATATTATCAGTTAGAGGTTTCCGGTCTACCAGTGCCATATACTGACGCCGTTTTCTTCAGTGGCCTGGTCTTGGTTCTCGTGGGCTACATGGCCACCCTTGGCTCCCAGCTCCTTTGCAAGCTCAGAGCCCTTAGTGAAGGTGCCATCGGGGTTACGGTCGGGATGACCACTATCCGTGGACTGAGAGTAGGGTCAGTAAGGATCAGTGAAAGGCATAATGGGAAGAGACTATACCTTTTCGCTATGGGTACCACCGTGAGAGGCGTGTCCGCCTTTGGCAGCGATCTCGCGGAGCTCGTCCTTGGGCAAGTTGGCGAAGTTGGCAGGGTTGGAAGAAGCCATGATAGTTGGTGAAAAGGTGTCTGTAAGGAGTAGAAGGGTTAGAGAAAGCCGGAGTGGGTTGATAAATACAAGAAGTAGAGAAAGCTCTTATGTTTATATGTCTTTCAGTGTTGCTGTTTTTGCTTGCTTTGCTGGGCAACACCACGTCATAAGAGAGTCACCAAGCGTAATCTGTGTCGATCAAACTCACAGCATAGTCTGATTTGCTGCCACAAGAGGCAGTCACACTTCTACATCCTTGCAAGACAGTGTTCGTCTGCAGGGGGATCCGCTGACATCATGTCACGTGTGTATGTCGCGTCGCGCTATCACGTGGTGAAGAGTTTCCTTGCAGCCAATGAGAAGATGGCGGTGTGAATTCGGTGAAATCGACCCGTCGTTCCGGCTGGGGGGCGCGTCTGCCTGACCTGGGGCTGGGAAAAAGCAAATGTTAGTTAATGTCCTCGACGTTTAAGTTTACTATTCCTCCGCACTCTTTTCACCCTAATTGACTCAAACAACATTCAATTGAATAATTCAGATCTCAAAGACATGAGTCTCAAGCGCAAAGCAGCCGACGCAGCCACAGACGCAACCAAGAAGTCTAAAGCTAATGGTAGTATCACTGCCTTCTTTGGAGCACCAAAACCTAGCCCAAATGGGAAGACTGGAGCTGCAGCCAGGTTCGATAGAGAAGCATGGATTGCAAATCTCACTGGCGAGCAAAAAGAGCTCCTGAAGCTGGAGATTGAGACCCTGCACGAGAGCTGGCTGCCGCATCTTAAGGATGTTCTGCTGACACCACAATTCCTGGCTTTGAAGAGGTTTCTCGCACAGGAGTTGAAGAGCGGCAAGACCATATACCCGCCTATGAAAGATGTGTACTCTTGGTAAGTCTGGAATACGCCTAACTACTGCTTGAGCATGCACATCAGGAGCTTACATTGGATGGCAGGTCACGCCACACTCCCCTCAACACCGTCAAGGTTGTTATCACAGGCCAAGATCCCTACCATGGCCCTAACCAAGCCCATGGCCTCTGCTTCTCCATCCGTCCTCCCACACCAGCACCGCCCTCTCTCCAGAACATCTACAAAGCTCTCAAAATCGACTACCCTGACTACAAGCCCCCGCCCAATAAAAGCGGCCTGCTGACCCCATGGGCAGAACGCGGTGTTCTTCTCCTGAACAACTGCCTGACCGTGCAGCGTGGCATGGCAGATTCGCACAAGGGAAAGGGGTGGGAGCTTCTTACGCAAAAGGTGTTTGACACCGTCGTCAAGACGAGGACGAATGGCGTCGTGTTTCTAGCCTGGGGCAAGTCGGCGCAGGATCGGACGAAGGGGATTCCGGTGGATAAGCATCTGATCTTGATGAGTGTGCATCCGAGCCCTCTGAGTGCATCGCGAGGATTCGTAAGTCGTGGATAGTCACTGTTTTGAGTGTGGATGCTAACGAGACTCAGTTTGACTGCCATCATTTTACCAAATGCAATGAGTGGCTTGTGCGGCGTTATGGAAAGGACGGTGGTATCGACTGGGACTTGAATCCAAAGGTGGATCCTGAAGAAGAAGCAATGGCAGCAGCAGTGGCAGCAGCAGAATTCGACGAAGACGAAGACGAATAGCTGTTCTAAGTAGGACTGTTAGTGTATATTTGGATTTTTATTGGAGTTTCGGAATTGCTATTGGGAAGTTCTGGAGCACTGTTACCGATCCAGGAGGCAAATACCTCCTGGCCATGGGATACCCAGTACAATGAAATGCAACATTTACTATCCAATGCACCCCAACTTTTCCAGTGAAGCACTATGCCGTCGTCCCACCCCCCGACTTCGCAGCATTCACCAGCCTCTCTTTGAAGCCTGCTTTCCACGCCTTGTCGAGTGCGTCAAGCTTCCCACCCAAGATATGCACATTACTAGCCTCAAGCATAATTACAGCCCTCCGCACGTCAAAGTCCCTTAGCACGATCTTGACACCTATATTCGTGCTCGTATTCAACCCATCGATCCCTCCAAGATCAAACGCATACACCTTCACGCCCTTTGCGTCCTGCAGCAGCAACTTGAATGGTCCCTTGCTGTGCACTGGGGCCACAGCCGCCGACGGATCGTCATTTTCCTGCTCAACAACACGCACGATTTCCCTACCCTTTGTCATTTCCCCGCGCTCCCTAGCCTCGATTGCTTCAACCTGTGACCACCGCGAATTGCCAATATCTTCAATGTCGAGGAGCTGGCACACGACTGGGCCCGGCACGATGCGGGGCTGGATGGTGGGGCTCAAGACATCGTGAGGGAAGATGGAGGTTGCGGGCGGGTCGAGCGAGGTTGTGATGTCAGTTGCGAGTAGACGGAAGCCAGCGGTCTGCTTCAGCGCAGGGAGCGGCGTGGGGCGGATGGTGGCCAGGAAGCTTTGCATCCATGCCGCGGTCGGGTAGAGGTGTCTGGCGTTGAGATGCTGTGTGAGCTCGGCCGTCAAGTTGGCCGTCAAGTTAGCCGCCATGGCAGCGGATGGCGACGAATGACATGAGCCAGGTGAACGCAGAGTGGAAATGTCTGGCGCTGGGCCGACGCGTCGCGTAAATGACGTGGGGTGCGTGGGTGGGAACTCCACGGGACTCCACACTGCAACCCTTCATTCTCAACACTCGCACATCGCCATTCGAACAATGTCCACTATAGCTTCGCCACGAGCCAGCGTCTCGGTCCGCAGCCCCTCATCCACGCGCAATTCATTCGACAGCTCGCGGCCTGCTCGTCGCAACCGTGCGGCCTTGCGCGAGTTCTACGGCCTCAAGAACACCAAAGATGCTGGGGCAAAGATATCCGAGGAGTCGGCACGCACAGAACTTGGGCCCGAGGAAGACGAGACACTGGCCGAGCTGGATGCTGCCGACTTCAACGCAGAGGCATATGTCGACAACCTGCTAGCAAAAGAGGGCTTGAAGGGAATCTTGAAAGTCGAAGCAGACCTAATATCACGTGCGTCGCATCCATTGTGTGATTGAGCCTGGCAGAAGCTGACCATGGCGCAGAGATCCGGAATCTAGATAGCGACAGGAAATCGCTAGTCTACGATAATTACTCGAAACTGCTTTCTGCAACTAGCACTATCCGGCGCATGCGTGGGAATATGGATCCGTTAGCCCCCGCTACACATACCCTTGGGCCTGCCATCTCACACATCGCTGACACGGCTACCTCGTTGTCTTCTTCGATGCAAGCTAGCCAGCCGAAGGCGGAAGGTCTGGGCATCAGCATACATATCAACCAAGACGCTGTGGACCAAGAGGCCGCGGCACAGAAGCGACGGCAGAAGCAACTGGTTAGATGGGTATTGGATACCCCACGGCGGTTGCGCGACTACCTGGCTGAGGAGCGATATGAAGATGCGGAAGAAGAGTGGGATGATGTCTCCAAGATTCTAGAGAAGTGGACGAATGTAGCAGGTGTAAAAGAACTAAAGGAGGAATGCGAATATATTATGTCCGAAGATTACGAATCGACTTCGGATTGAATGAACCGATACATCAAGCATTGATCGTCCAAGTTGGACATGATATAACGAATCCTTGCAGAGCCTAAAGCTATTTTAGACCAGATAACAAAATATGCTTCTATACCAACAATAAATGCAACCGCCTAAACGCTATGCCAACAAATACCCAAACGCCTTCTAGACTCACGCATATAAACCAGACACGCAGCCCATCTAAAACCCCTCTAAACACTCCTCTACCACCCCCTCCAACATCCGCAACCCATAATACTCCGCCACATTCCCATACACCCCCAACCTCTTCTTCACCTCCCCCTGATTCTTCGTCCCAACCCACTCCCCTGCACACACACAATGCTCCATAAACTCATTACTCCTCAGTCTCGCACACTTGTCACACTTGAGATCCTGCGTACACCACTCCAACACCATCTTCTGCACCTCCGACACAAGCTCCTCCTCCATCCTCAACTTATCGTACGGCGCCTCGCAGTTCTCACACCTCCACTTGGGCGCTGGCGCTGCTGTGTCGCCTGCAGGCAGGGCCGGGAGAAGGGACGCATCGCGGCACAAATCTATGTCGCGGGATGCCGTGCACTCGTCGCAGATGACCCCGCGCACTGTGAGCGCGGCGCTGGGATTGGCGAATGTGGCGTCGGCACTGAATTCGCGGATATCGAAGAGATTGAGGAGTTCCTTGCGGAGGAGCCGGGCTTCGAGCGTGATGGCGCGGTCGAGGCTGAGAACTTGCATGATGGATTTGACGAGTTGAAGGACGGGATTGGAGAGCTTGAGGTGAGAGCCTGGCAGGTGGGGAAAGGCGTAGTCTGCTGCCAGTTCGGGGTGGGCCATTTCGTTGTGTTGGCGGCGGAGAAGGGTGTTGATTTGCTTGAAGAGTGGCTTCGTGAATGTCTTTGGGAGAATTTGGGTTTGCTCATTGGGATCCAGGGTTAAAGGCTTCAGCGGGATTTGGGTTGCTCGTGGTGTTGAGCCGTCTGTGACAGCTGGACGTTTCCGTGCGTGCATGAGCTCGATGAATTCGATGACCCAGTCGTTGAAGGTAGGCTGTAGGGTCGGTGGTAAGAATTGTGCTAGTTGCCAGCACATGATGTTCTCGATAGTTTGGTGCTCTTCTTCGACGACTTCTTTGCAGCCTTTCCCACCGTAGTTAAATTCATCGTACCAAACGAGATAGTCCCAGTACTCTTTGACCTCGATTT
Organism: Ophiosphaerella korrae; assembly: GCA_028456385.1. Classification (NCBI taxonomy): domain Eukaryota; kingdom Fungi; phylum Ascomycota; class Dothideomycetes; order Pleosporales; family Phaeosphaeriaceae; genus Ophiosphaerella; species Ophiosphaerella korrae. The sequence continues at coordinate 186,385 of JALNQF010000019.1, forward strand.
CCATGAATTGAAACAGCGGCTTGGATTTAATAGTTTTGATGATATACTGACTGTACGCGTAAGCATTGCCGACCTCAGCTTTCGTTGTCTGGAGCAAAAGTCGATTTGGACTGGCGAAAACGATGTGCGAACCGACACGCTTGAAGTCCGTCATGAGTTGCTGTAGTGTCTTCTTTGACATCATTTCCACGTAGTAGTGCAACGACCTGTCGTAAAGGAAGGAACTAGGACTGCTGACCCAACGGACAAGGTGCTGAACCATGACATCGGCCATACTAAAACCGTTGCCAGCTTGCACGGCTTCGACCCACCAGGCCTTGACCATCTCTCGTAGGACCATGATACCAGCGCTTGCAAATGCATTGTCCGAGTAAATGATATTTGTACCGTCATTGGCCGAATCATACCCGGGCGCTGAAGGGTTAAATGAGATTGAATCTGCGCCTTCAAGCTCATTGACCAGAGATGACGACAGGATAGTGTTGATCGCGAGGTTACGAAGATTCAAGTCGATGCAGACCGAAGAATATGTTCCTGCATTGTTGATAGATGGCATTTCGACCGTTTCCAAAGGCCCTAAAATGTCATCCTTCTCATAGCCAGCGTGATCCGGCTTCGCCTGACCTGACCACCACAGAATCACGCGCTCCTTCCGCAAACGTCTAGCATATGCTACATCTATCAAGAAACGTGGATCGTTGCTTTCAAGATTGCACAGCGGTATGTCACCGTACCGAGCAAGCTCCAAGAGGTGCGATACCCAGGATCCGAGATCAAGATAGTGACCGACAATGCGCTTTGCAATGAATGATTGCCAACCTAGGGGGGGAAGCTGCTTGTCAGACTCATCCGGTTGAAGTGGAAGAATGGGCAAATCCTTCAGTATCGGTATGTCATACGAAAGCAAAGCCTGGTTTGGTGATTGCATAACCACGATGACAGGCTTTCCTTCGTCTGCCTTCATCTTCTTGATCAAGTCGCCTAATTCGAGAAGTGCTTTTCGCCGCGTGGTGACAGTTGTCGTTTTGAAGTGCATATCGTCCTGGTACTCAATCATAGTCTGCCATGGTTCGCCTTGATTATCTTCTAGTCGACGTCGTATGGCATCACTATAGACCCGATCAACATTTGGCATGCCTTGGGTATCCTTCGATTTGCTCTGGATGACAATGTGAGCAACGCTCTTGGAGGTTGAGAATATGGCGTATATGTTGCGTTCACCGCTGCTGACATGGTACAGGTAGAGATAACTCATCGACGCATTGGCCATATAAGTGCTCTGTGACGATTTCTTTCGTAGCGTTGAAAGGTCAAAACCCTGCTCGAGGCCTTTTCCAAGTGCGCCTGCCTGTGACTCGTCGAAGGTACAGGTACTCCCAAGTTCTAATATGACGCGAAGGTTAAGTGGCACCTGCTTTTCATATACACCTTCCACACTCGGATGACCGAAGAGCGTCGAGATGCTGTCTGCCTCATTGACGTACGTTTGCTCAGACATTTCCAACTTGAAAAGATGAATTGACGGGTGTCCATTTGGCAAGCTATGATTGATGACTTTTTCGACAGAGCATCCAGAAATTGAAACGTCCGGGAGGTCTTCACTTCTTAGATTGAGGTACAGCTGGCGTGGGACAATGATCTTCAGTGTGTGTATCTTCTTGTCAATCAGTACGAAAACCTTGACTTGTCCTGGTGTTTCGGTTGGTCGTAGCTGAACAAGTTGCCATGTGCTTATAAAAAGTTGCTCTGCCTGATTCCTGAAAATTTTACCAATCGTATCAGCTGCATCAACAGGTTTCTCTCCAAACAGATGTCGTCGCCGTTTTCGAGCTTGCCGTTGAATCTTCCACTTCTGCTTCTGGTACATGAGCCAACTAGAGTAATCATTATCAATAGAAGGCATGACCCTTGGCAGCGCAGCGTATGGATCAGTCTGAACAGATACTGCTGGCTCGGGCTCCTTTCGTTTCGCCACCATCTTTGTCACAACGCCTCGTTTCATCTGTGCTTGCGCCTGGGAGATTTTTGATGCGCCGAAGTCTTCCAGATCTTCGGGAAGCTTGTTGTTTGCAGTATTCGCGTCGCTATCCGTGAGAGCCTTCTTACTGAACATGTCCGTCATTTTCTTTTGCTGTAACTTGTCCTCCTTCTGTCGTATCCTCCGATCGAGCCATTCAGGATGTGGCACTCTAGGAACAGGGTTCTTGACCTTTTGGTAGGCGGCAGGAATTGTAATAAGTTTCTGGATAACAGATGCTAAACGTTCTCGGTAGTACTCCCAATCAAGGACAGTTCTTGGATCCATATCACCTGGATCTTCTCGCATCCACTTCCTCAAGAAGTACCGTTTCACTGATTCTTCAGCTGAGAAGATAGACATTGGAATGGCGCGCTCCGTAACAGGTGCATTGCGGGGCGATTTCGAGATGATGTATTTGCAGTTCAAACCCTTATCTTTGACCATTTGCTCGCCCAAAAACTCGGCAAGACGTTTCGCTGTCGTGATAGCCGTTGACTTCTGTGCGCCATACTCTTCGAGTGTCTTTGTCATACTCTTGTTCTCTACAATGAGGTCAATCAGCTCTTCGTCGGCCATCGAAGCACCACGAGTGTCTAGAATGTCAAGCCAGCGATTTGCAACCTTGGCAACGGCGCCGTAAGTCTCCTCAAGAGTTGTGCCTTCTAAGAAGAATTTGAAGATTTGGGCTTGGAAGTTCTTGATCAGCTTAAGCTCACCACGACGCTTCACTTCGAAACCTTTCAGTTCAGCTAAACTTCCGTCGTGGTTGAATACAGCGTAACGCTTTTTCAAATTCTTATCTTCTTCTTTGGATGTGGGCAGAATCATAGCCTTGTATGGTCCATCCACCTCGAAGAAGATCGAATTGTCGCTGTGCTTTTCGTAGCGAAAGTTTACAGGGTCCACGAGGGTTTCGTACTGGTGATTGGTATATTGTGCATGTACCAGATGATTCAACATTGTACAAGGATATGAAATCGTCAGCTTTTTGCCATTGCTCAACTTAAAGGCAAAGTTCTCGGGAAAAGTTGCTGGTAGGATGGCCCAAATACCATCAGTGTCCAGTTCCAAAGGTCGTCCGATTCGTTCAACAAGAGATCTTGCAAGCTGAATGATGTGTGCTCCTGTTAGACAGGTTACGCCGGCCATCTCTAATGAATACCATCTAGACCCTTTTCGCATGACGTAGCCGTAGAATGAGTTGAGAATGACTTTGTGAGCCAGCTGCATAGAGTCAAATAAAACGATCATCTTCTTTGCTTGCTCTACTTCGGCTGCTGGTGCCCCTGCAGCTTTCAGCGCATCCGTCTTGCCCTTCCAGACCTTCTGTTTACCCTTAAAGTCATAACGTCGGTCACGAAATCCGCTCACGGTATCAACATAGAAAGGATTTTCCCGCTGACAAATAATGGCTTCTCGTTCGATTGTTGTCGCGACGTGGACTTTGTGGTAAATCTTCTTGGAGTAATCGGTTAGACGCTTTCGAACCAGGGTAGCCTGTTCGTCAATCGAGAGGTCCTTGAAGGCCTGACTTGGTGAATTTGGATACTTTCCCGGAAATCGCTCGTTTTCCAGGGCATGCCTAACCATGTTGTACTCGTCACGTTTGGCTGGCAGATACTCTCCTCTCCAGGCCCATGGCATACGGCGGTCACAAGTCTTCCCTGGGCGATTAAAGTCACAGGCCGCGCAATCAGACTCCTTGATCATAGAATCTGGTTGCAGTCGATTTGTCGTCATGATGTTTGGGTACATGGATGCGACATCTAAATGGTAAATGAGCGGTCGCTCGCTGCGATTTGGTGTATTCTTGAGTTGCATCAATTTCTCCACAATCTCAGCCTTCACTTCCTCATAGTTTGTAATGTCTTCCAACTTCTTTTTCTCTTCAATCTCTATACTGAACTTTAGCGCCGCGTCAAGGTCGTTGAGTAGCTCATCAATGGCAGTAGGGTCTACCGCAAAATTGTAAGAAATGTCGCTTCGGAACACACCAGCCTCCAAGGCTTCGACGTGACCACCAACATAGGTTTCGCCTTCCAGAAGATGGCCTTCCCAGAATGCCTCCTTGGGGGCTTGATGCTTATTTGGTAGCGCAATGCCCTTTTGGTACGCCTGCACCATTAACAACATCTCGCACAAAGTACCAGTACCTTTTCTGAGCGCATCATCCGGACCCAGCGGAAGAATCTTGCATAAGGCGAAAATGAAGGGATGCACATACTTCATGTACAGGTAGTAGGTAGCAACGGCGTCGGAAACAGAATACTCGGCAAGCGTTTGCGGTCGTTCAGAGGCGTAAGGTGTCATCAACTCGGGATCGAGTTCGTCAGGATCGTAGCCCAGCTTAGCCATGGTCACAGCTTTGAGACCACGACTTCCTTGTGGTAGGTAACTGTCTCGGCTGACCCAAGAAAAGGCATCCATGTGGGCACAGTAGTTAGATTGATAGATATCTTCACTGTTTTTCCTGAATCCGATCTCTTGGTACATATCTATACCCAATACACTAGCTCTTGCTTCTACGAAAGGCCAATCGAAGAAGTCTCCGTTGTATGTTACCATCACTGTGGGCCTTGCTTCTTTGATGTGCTCGAAAAATCGCTCAAGTAGAGCCTTCTCGTCTGGCTCGTTGAAGATCATAAATGGTCCTTGGTATTCCGGCTTCGGTGTGTATTCAAAATCATCAATGTCTTCCGAAACGATCTCACGATTGGTGATCAAGAATCCCTGACCATCAATCATGTACGATATCATCATGATCTGATCGATCACCGCGTCTGGAAACTTGAGCGGTAATTTTGTCGTCTCAATATCATACGCCATGACTACGGGGTCCGCAGGAGTGAGTCGGTCCTCTATGCATTTGATAGATATCACACCATGCTTGGCCTCGACAGTGTACCAATTTCCAATACGTACATCCATGTCGATGGCTACTCGAACATGGTAAGGGACATCGTATTCTCGAATATCTACAATAAAATCGCTTGCGTCAGCCGTTGTCGTCATTCGTTTCTCATTCTCGTAATCGTCGTTATCGAAGAAATCCATGCCTGCATTGCCGCTGCGGGGTGTCAATGAGACCAAATCACACGCGTGTCAGCAGTACTCACGTCGCTACCTCCGCATATGTATCCATAGCATTAAAATTTTTCCTGTTCTTTTCAACTATCGGATTAACAGCCTTCCTGACAGCTAACAGATCATTCACATTCGTGAACAACAGCTGGAGAAAAGTTCTCCGGTATCCGGTCAGATGGTTGGGCATGGAGAGATCTTCCTTCTCCACCTTCTTTATTGCCTTTATCAAGCCTTCATATGCTCTCCGGCAGTACTCCTCTACTTCTTGCTCTCTGCCCTTCCGGACTGCCAGCAAAAAATATGGATCGTACTCGAGGGTGGCTTTGAATGTCTCGTCATCCTCGCCAATAAAGTAATAGTCCACACCTGCTTTACCACCGGGTACATTCTCATCTTCTATTGTCGTTGAGTGCATGTTGACGAGCCAGCCCACTTTCTTCTTTCTTGACTCGAAGCGCGAAAATCCCATGGACTCATCAATGCGGTTGGCGAGTCGCGTTGACTCGATCTTCTCATTCTGGGATGTAGCCTCTGTACGTCGTAGTGAAGATGCTTCGACTGTCTGTGGCTTTCGTGGTCCGTATGATGTGTTGCCCTGCTTGCCAACCCGGCGGAAGGGTTGGCCTGCTCGTCGTGGAGGCATTGTATTAGGAGAGGTAGGTAAAGGTAGGATAGATGCTGTTTGTATAGATCAGGGTATCATTTCAAGCAATTAGACGATGAGAGAAAGCACGATATCGGGGACTGGCCGCCGAAGTGGTGAATGGACAGTGGTGGGGAGGTGCTGTAGTGAGATATGCGATGCGCTCTACGCGACGCGCCTCGCGTACACCGCGTTACACCTAACCTAATTGGGCAAATTGATTTCTCAAGCCACACGTGTGGCTTGTGCCGCAGTGTCATCATGGATATTTTTCGGGCCGTTTCCGCACCACCAATGCTGAACGAATGCACCACTTTGACATCCACCAATGTGCTCTTAAGTCAAGGCTTGACGATTTCTCGATCCTACCTCAATTACACTCGATCGGCCGCTCTCACGATTGATTACCCCTCGCTCTCCAGCACACCACACATCACACCACAATGGCGGATGATACGAGGCAGTCGGAAGAGCAGGTCGCGCCCCCTCCCCCACGCGCACCTGCAAATGTTATGCCTGGCGGCACAGCACACACGGCAGGTGGCGAGAAAAGAGATAGCACAGGTCCAGCCTATTTCGATGTTGTACGCAACCTTGGCCCAGAATATTACTTGAATTTTCACAAGCGGCCATGTGTGCGAGATAGTCAATTGCAAGGGCTGGCTGCTGGGTTTGCAGGTGGCAGTTTGGCGGCGATAATAGGGAGTATGTCAATCTAAGTCAATCCCTAGGGAGCTGCATGTCGATTGTGCTGCTAATAGGTCACTAGAACCTGTCCGTATCTCCTCCAATTGGGCTGTAGGGACATGGTGTTGTGTGTCTGTTGTTTCATATCAAGTATGCCAATACTATCGAAGTAAAGAAAAAGCTGGTATAAGACAGGCCCAAGAGCTTATGGAGCAGAAGCGGGCGACAATGGAGGCGAGAAAAGAGGCAAGGCGGCGTGCTAGAGAGGAACAAGAGAAGCTAGAGCAGGTGCAAAGAATGGAAGAGGCAAGAAAAAAATCATGGGGATATTGGTACGAAAAGAATCTCAAGTTTTGGTAGCACCATTGGCAGCGAAACGCGCACACGCCATGTGTACGGCTCCTCGCTATATGCAAGACTCTGTATCAAAAGTGTAGTATACGACAATGCCAGGAAAAATATTGACAAAGATCAGAGAGGTTCCGTGCCCCTAAACACCATGCTGCGAATCCCAAAGCCAACCCCGTGCAAAACATACCAAAGGCTTCGTAAGATTCATCATCGTACAAAGGCAAACAAACAAAGCATTACCATTACTACATCCAACTTACCTTAGATTGCAAACTTCACTGTTCTCTTTGGTGCATCGTTCGATTTCGCAGGCATTTCTCGTTCAGCCGTTGCTTCTCTGGATGCTGTTCCGCCTACACCTCGTCGTCTCCGGTCATGGCGCTTGGCTCTTGCTTCCCGAGTCTCCCTTGCTTTCAAGTCATTCAACTGCTGTCGTCTCTTTTGCGACCGGGCATAGGCCAAAGCTGGTGTAGGTTTAAATCCAATACCATTCAGACCAGTCCCATCATCGTCAGGATCAGTGGAAGGGTCAGCAAGGTGGCCCGTGATCTCACTGTCATGCCACGTGAGCACTGGTGGTGGGGGCGAAGGCGACCTGTGAAGTGGACGGGGATGAGAAGCCCATCGGCTTTGGGAACGAGATTTTTGACTCGAATTTTTTGGCTGTTGTATTAAACTGGGGCCAGGGGACGATACGAATGTTGTGGGTTGTGCAAAAGAACCGATGGCGATATCTGTCATTATGCGGGGTTGCAACAACTGAGGGGTCTCAGGTATTTCCCTGGCGAGGTCCAACTTGCGGTTGACAGCGACCGTGTCCAAATCACCATCATGCTCCCGGTAGTTTAGATGGTTTGTAGCATATTTGTCTAGCGATGCCCCGCTATCTAGCCTCATCTCGTCCAGCTTAGGCTTCTTGCGTATCACATCGTCGGTGGGTGTAAGTGGGGTCATCGGAATCGCCGAAGTAGCCATCAAAGTCATGCCTCGCAACTGGTCAGCGACTGCATTTCTAGGGCTGTCGGCGCCTGAAGAAGGCGCAGGGCTCCCTCGTGGCGGTGTTGATGCTGGACGTAGAGCGGTGTTTAGCAGGGACACCGGCGGGAGTTGCTCACGTTTGCGCTTCGGGGACGGGTAGGCGAGTTGGGTGGGAGGCATTTCGCCAAATGGAGTGCCTGTGAATTACATGGGCACTACGTTTGGACAGATAAAAGTAGATGATGTGGTGATTGTGCTGTTGTTGTTCGAGGCAGTGGGAATGCCAATTCCCATGTTACGCGAACGTGGGGGGAACCGCACAGGCCAATTTTAGGGCTGGACCCTGATGTCCCACTGAACCCTGCCTCATCGCAGTGTTAGGGTGTGCGGACTGTGGACCGGCCGAGTCTGGTTGGCCTCAATCGATTGCCAGCACGTGGCCTCGTGTATACCAGCCCTTCAGCCCATGCTAATTATGTGATTGCTAAATACCCTTGATACTATGCATAACCCCTACCATTCTCGCCTGTTGCCTGATTTGATCGAGTCACAACACAAAACTCTATAGGTATCTCGCTGTGCTCTCCCACACTCAACATACATTTCCTCACTTCCACCATGCAGCAAGGCTCAATTCTTCCGTTTTTGAAGAAGGCAAAACCACCAGGGTCTGGAAACTCACGGTCAGGTGAGCCATATCGCTCTCGACCCTCTAGTTCAAGAGACTCCTCAACTAGAGATTCTTCAGCGAGGGATTCCTCAACCAGACAACATCGAGGGCCAAACAACCGAAGAAACATGCACCTCAAGTTGGTTGCCGATGAGACGAAGGCTGAGCTGCCGAATATACTCAGCCAACTTCCCACGTTTGATGCCATGGAATCCTCGATACATAATCTGAAGGATATGACTGCGCTTGATCCCAAAGACTGTCCAGGCTATAGCTTACCGGACGACGATGAGGAGAGTAGAAAAAAGGGCACGCGTATCAAGGTTCTCGATATGGACACCTTCGATGCAGCAATCTCACTCTTTCCTGGATACAATGCAAAAACTTATCTTGGAGCACAACATACTGGCACCATCGACTCAAACAACAACGCTAGCACGCAGCAGGATGAAGACCTGATCATGGAAGATATATCGGAAGACACTACGTCTGCCTCAAATCGTACCCCCAGACCTGTAGCTGTGCTCAACCTCGCCTCAGAGTTCAAAGCTGGGGGCGGCTGGCAAAACGGCGCCCTAGCCCAGGAAGAAGCACTCTGCTATCGTTCCTCTCTTTACCTCTCTCTATACAAATCTTATTATCCGCTCCCTTCCCTCAGCGCCATCTACTCTCCTTCTGTTCTCCTGATCCGGGACGCCATGTCGCGCGGCCACTCGCTTCTTGTCCCCAGGCAACAACCCGCCGATCTTCCAGTCACATCCGTAATCAGCGTTGCAGCACTTCGACGTCCGACCTTGACCGATGATAGGAAGCAGTACAAGAATGAGGGACAGCGGGCAGAAACCAAGCGTAAAATCCGAGTCACGTTGCGCGTGGCCGCAATGTATGGCCACACGAAACTTGTCTTGGGCGCACTTGGGTGTGGTGTCTTTTTGAATCCGCCCAAGGAAGTAGCGAATTGCTTCCTTGAAGTGATGAGAGAGAAAGAGTTTCAAGGGGGTTGGTGGGAAGATGTTGCATTTGCTGTGCTTGACAATGTAAAGGGTGAACAAGGAGGGAAGGATGGAAAAGGGAACTTTGGAGTCTTCTACCAAACATTGGACGGACAGGTTGTATAAAATACTTGTTGAATTAGGTTTCCTATCGGCGTAATAACGACGGTTACTGGAGTAGCTCGATGCTCAGACTGGTGGGCTGACCTTGTGGACTGGGGACGGAGTTTAAGCATTTTGGGGTGGTTGTCAAGCATGTACTATCTAAAAAAAATTGACAGTGCGATCATCAATCAATCAATTTATATGCTTCATTTTGACTGTGAATAAGTTCAATTAGCAGCATTAGACTCCCAAGAATATATTTGAAGTGGTATCGCTCGTCATTTCTGCGTGGTGCCACTAGGCACGCCTATACATGGGTTTCAACGTTTCAACCTTGCCAAAACGCCGCGCATGCTTCAGGATTTTCGCATGCTACAAGTTTCCCACATGTAGTCCTATTACGCATCATCAACCTCAACTCTTGGAGCGAATGGAGTCCATACCAATTGGTCGCCTAGCCCACATATACTACCTTTCCTTTGAAATCCAGCATTTCTGCGAGAGCACACGAGATTGTAACTTCCAATACACCCTCCGTCATGCCTAGAAGCCGCGGCCACGTCCCCTGCCTCCTCCTCCACGTCCTCTTCCCCCACCGCGACCGCCACCTCCTCTGCCGCCACCCCTACCAGGGCCACCGCGTCCTCCACCGCCACGCTCTGTCTCCTTCCTGGCTTTGTTCTTCGGCTTTGGCGCATCGTCAATAAGTAGCGTGTCCAGTGGTAATGAGTCTGGGAGAATGATGTATCGGATGGTTGAGCCGCGGACGGTCATGGTATCGAGGGCAACGGTATCGCGTGATTTGGGCGTGTACTTGACCGCCCGAAGGGCAACATTCATGAGGGGCGAGACAGAAGTTATAGTGCCATTGACGATTGAGCCTATCGAAGTCAACAATTACGCAGATGCATCAACTGTCTTGATGCAGTTCTAAAGCGTGTTATCGCTTGCGGGGGCACCAGAAAAGTGGTGCGGAGATTGTACCTACCATTCTTGAGTTCAACCGTAACGGTCTCATTCTGGCACTTCATGAGGAATCTGCACATAACTATTAGCTTCAACTCCACCTCACGTCGAGATAAGCTCACCTGACAAGCTTCATAATTGCTGACTACGGTCTTGCGCGACCGAGAATGCGTGACTGCTGACTTGAAAGGTGTGTTGTGTATGAGGTCAACCGGTGGGGAAGCTCTAGCTAGGAAATTGCGACCAAGGAGCCCAGGCTACGCGGGCCGATGATTTTCCGAAGTTGAATCACGTGTGTTATTCGTTCACTCTCTGCGCAATTGCCCAGTATACACCAGGAACAGAAGCTCCCGCTTATCTGCACTCTAAAATTAGTAGGGAAATAGTATTTACGGTGCCGCTATGCCAAAAATAATTCAGATTCGACTATTCAACTTACTGGGGTTTAGTGGCTTCATTGAGTGCCTCCACATACCTACGTATTACCCAGAGTAACATGGATTCAGTATGCTGTAATTTTTTTTCGGGCATTTTGTCTCACAGTACTCCAATTAGCAAATGCTATTTAGGTTCAAGTTTTTTCAGGCGTTTATGTCCTTCCCGAGGTCTCGTTTTCATACCTGAGTATAATATCGCTTGCTATTCAACCTTGTTTTCACAATCTATTAACTGATAGCTTCTTCTGCACTGGTTCGATAATTTACTAATATACTATTGGGACACAAATGCAATTCTGAACGAAAAGTGGTTCGAAAGCGAATACCTAGAAACCGATGTATACCGACCAAGCAATGATGGGGGTGATGCGAAATCAACATCTTCCAAATGCTCCCGGTTTGCAATCGAATTGTGAAGCCACTTTACTATTCCTAGAGTCACATGAAAAGTATTGGAACTGCTATCTTCCCATATTACCCCTTGGGCGACCTCACACAGTGGAAGCGTAATAACTTCCATGCTGGAGTGCCAGAGGAATACATCTGGCGATTGTTCACTCAAATGAGTCAAGAATTGCATGTCATTCAGTCCCAAATTGAACGAGTTCGGGAAGGGAAATGTCATAATCCACCGAGACATCGAGCCAGCGAATATACTTGTGTATGACGATGGTACGGGAAATCCGAACTTTAAGCTCCGTAATTTTGGCCTTACAGTTGTTCAGGAAAAATATTCAGTTAACTGTCCAAAATACATAGGCGCCTTTGCATATCAGCCACGAGAGAACCCGCTGATCAATACCCGAGCAGCAGATATCTAGGCGTTAGGCGCATGTATTCATTATACCGCTACAGGAATGGCACCAACCGAGGATCTACGGAAATACTGGGCTGCAGATCTTTCCGTGAGAGGTGGCATACCTCCGTCTGAGGTTCGCTATTATGGCAGTGAGGGTAGTTACTATGAAGCCAATGTTCCACGTCTAGTAACCGCAATCAATTTGAGCGCTCGGAGGCAGCAGCAAATGGGTATTCCACCTCATACATCAGGCTCACGACAGTATTACAACATTCAGTACAGCGATGAGCTGAATTTTTGGATGATGCAATGCTTGAAAACCTCTCCGCACTCACGGGTGCCTGTGTCAACATTGTGTGACGAAATGAGCACGGTAGGCAAGGCTATGATTCGAAAGCTCGCTGGACGCGCATCAATGGCAGGTCTGGATGTCGTATATGAACCTGATGCGTAGCGGACGAAATATTACCGTACCTTGTGCGTGTTGCGAACGAAATTAAATACTGATACCTGCCTTAATTGACGCTCTTCTGAATTCTCACAATATCCAATTTTTCCCAGCCAGCTTTTTTCCCACTCGAGCCCACTGTTTCCGCTATCCAACCGGAACCCCATTCTCTTATCCGTTGCTTGATGACTTCTGGCTTGTTCTGTGCGCACAAAAGCAGATATGCGACGCCACTCCTTTCACGTAAAATCCCCGGTATTTGTTCGAGCATCTTATTCGTCACTACCATTCCTTCTTCCCCTCCAGCGTATGACAACTCCAGTAGGTACGAGTCTTGTTCGAATGATGTTGCTTTCTTGCCTTCTGGGATCGCATTGTAATCTTCGTGACGCATCAAATTTGGCATTTCTGCCGGGACATATGGAGGATTGAATATCAAGACATCAATGCTATTTGGCAGTACCGCAGATGCCAGATCACCATTTACTACGTCGAGGAAGACAGTCCGCCTGTCACGCTGTTCCTCTATCGCCCTTTGGACAGTTTGCGCAGCAGCTTTACAAGCAAAGCTGTTGATATCGGTTCCAAGCGTTAGCACATCATTTCGACCGAGTATGCTATCAGCATTGGCAGCAACAAAAGCCAGGACGACACCCGACCCTACCCCCACCTCGAGCACCAATGGCGGGGCTGAGACTGTCTTCTTGAAGCGATCGCGTAGGAAAGCAGTTTCCGAGGGCGACGAAAGCGTGTCGAGCAATAGATACGAATCCTCGGCTGGTTCGTAGACGCGGTCGAAGCAAACATGCGAGGTTGAAGGCGTCGGTAGCATATTGACAGGAACTTTATTGTGGTTGCAAAGGAGCCAATGGGGTAAGAGGAGCTAGGGCTTTCCTAGCTAACACCACCGAGGTTAGGTCATCGAGTGCATAATCTAGTCTAGGCATTTCTGCCATTCGTCACATCTATCTTCTACAACAATCCTTCTTTCCACCTTGATCAACTGTGAAAATGCGTTCATTTCCTCGTTTACTGGCTATGACCACGGATGCTGGTGCTTCGAAGGGATTCAGACAAGCTCCTGCAGCATTATTGCCCCCCATTCTACTCTACAGAACTATTCTACGCACTCATAGGAAGAGACTAGGCGTAGAAGAACGGTTGCTCGGTGACATGTATGTCAAAGCTGAGTTCCGGGCCCATAAATCTATCGATAACCCTGTTCAGATTGTAAATCACTCCAGAACCCTACTATTGATAAACTTGTTAACATATCTAGATTGGCTTTCTCACAGAATGGCAACTATACGCCCAAACCCTCCAAGGCAATTCGTGGAAGGGCGAAAGGATGGACAAACAAAAGATCGATAAGATGAGTGGTATGTCTCGTATAAGTATTGCTTTACTTGGTTGTTGACAGTAAACTAGATCAGCAAATCGGTCAGCTCTATGAACTTATGCAAGCGATTCAGAAACAAAACCAAGATGATGCTGATGCTGAGGAAGCTAGCATTATCAATGCTCTTGACAATCACAGGTCCGGTTTAGAGAAGTGATTGCACGTCGATGAATTGCGTGTGCTTCGCCAACAACTTCCACAAACGACAAAGGCTTCACATTTGAGTGAGATGTTGTGAATCGCCAGCACATACGCTTCACAATATGCTGAGAAGTATACTGTATATACTCCAATGTATACTTGACACCTCGATATCGAATCCAGTACAGCACAGCCATCAATCCTCCAAATCACCCATACTCGGCGTTGCCTCCAACCCCATGTGTTGACGGGACACATAGTAATCAATTTATCGACAAATTTGTTGCTCTTGTTTATAACCTTGGCCGTTCGAAACGAACCATATCTCCTTGCATTTGAAATCATTCTCTTTTTCACCTCTCATTACCCGGCATGTGCGGCTGCACGCTCTACGATTCTCCCACCTGTGGCCATTCTTGGATCTCAATGAGCCAACCTTGTGGATATCTTTTAGACCTCCTAAGCTGCCCCTATCGCCAAACTTATCAAACGTTGATTGCACCACCTTACACATGCCCAACATGTCACGGTGGCTTTGCGGATCGAGAGACGATCGAGATGGTTCAAGGGCCTTGGGGATGCAATCAGATGATTCGGAGTCAAGTCGGTGGTAGCCATGCAATACCTGGACAATGGGGCCATGCGCCAATCATGCCTAGCGATTGGGCCAGCCCTGCTCTAACGTCTGGTGCTCTGGTGCCGGTGAATAGCTACGGCTACGACCATCGACTCACTGGGCCTTATGTAGTTCCACAGCTCCCTATGATGGGTGGGCCAGCTCTGGTGTGCGGTGAGTTTGGCGGCATGGATGATGGATTCATGTATGACCTTGGCTTCGATGGTAGGAGAAGACGCAGGAGACACAGGAGCTCTCATTACCGCGAGTACCGCTATTCGACCAAGCCCGATACAGCTTGTACGGTCATGTGAGGCAGGGTCTTATATTTAGAGAAGGCTGGTTCTGCTTGAAGCGTGTAGTTGTTTCCATATTTGATGAGGCTCTCGCCACGACGTGTTGTTTGGGCACAAGCTAGTTCAGGACTGGAATGTGGATGTTGAGCCGAGGGAGCTTCGGGCCATGACTAGGCTGGAATTAAGAATCAAGCTATTTGTCACTATATCCTTGAATATACAGTTGCGGAGCAAGGTTAGTACTTTGGAGTAATCTACGTGTGAAGACGCGTGACCAGTGCCAGTCTCGCGGCATTCGCGCATCGGCCTAAAGCCGCCAGCCAGCCCCTCTACCGGCCGACACGTCAAACGAAGAAGAGCTTCCTTCAAGCAACTCCGCCCGCCTTCACTGGCGCCTGACGGGCTCCCAGCCACATACGCACTCTTCCCTGACACTTGGTCTATTGCGTCGCAACGTCGCACCACCGCAAAAACAACTGCCAGTCTAAAACATCCGCCTGTCGGGTTTGCTAGGCATCCATCGCGGGGTCGCTGATAGCACAAACATTACACTCGCAGCTTCGTAAGCTTCACAAGTCACAATACCACCAACATCCACCATGGCGTCATTTTTTGAGAAGCTGTTCGAGTCCATCTTCACGCCAGGCCCGACCCCTACGCTGCTTGTCGCGACCAATGCCTCGTTTGCGGCGCTGCAGGTGCTCCTGTTCGCCATGCTCCTGGCGACCTACAGCATACACTTTGTCATCCTATCTGGGCTCTGCGGCGGCCTATGGTGGGCGATCAACTGGTTTGCAGCCGAGATCCGAGCTGCACAAGAGAAGGAAGAGGAGGCCAAGCGCATAAGAGAGGCTAGGCGCAGCAAGGACAAGAACGCGAAGGACGCAGAAGCAGGAGACGACGGGGAGGCCATGGATACGGGCGACGATACCGAGGTCGACACAACAGAAGTGGAGGGGCAGAAACAGCGACCCAAGCAAGCACGTGCGCCCAAGATGGAGACACAGAGCACCGTCTTCGTCGACAAGCCCACTGAGCGCGGCGGGAGGGAGGGAACACCTCAGGCGACCGCTCACCTTGGTGGCCCGGCCGCAGCGAGCACCACGGGAGCAGCGACGAAGCTTGCGCCGCTGGTCGACGATGCGGTGAAGAAGAGGAAGGGCTTGGGCGAGTCTACAGGGGACCTGAGCACCGATTCAGAGTGGGAGAAGCTGTCACAGGACTCGGGCGACAGATAATAGCCGCTGCTGCGGTACCTGGCCGATAGTACCTTTATAGATGCACACGTGAGCGGGCGATAGCCAGGAAAACCTATTTATTCATATAGCGATACATTCTCTGCCTAAGGCGTAGGCACATCTGCAAAGCTAAAGCCGTGATGCCGAATTGGAGGCATGGCGTGACTCTGGGCGCTTTATTTGGCCAGGCCATGTCGGTGCCCGATGACTATCCGTAGACGGGACGATACAGAGATGACCTCAGCTATGATGCAGGCTCAGACTTTTTCTCCCAGGCAACCTCACAACTTCGCTCCACTGCAAATGAAGACGCGTCACCTCCACCCACATCGATAGAAGGGCTCCCCCCCCCCCCCGCGGCTTGTCGCAAACCTGATATATCCCACCAGCACCACCGCGGACGCATACCCCGCCATGGCTTCGATCAATGCGCCCATGAGCATTGTGGATGTTGTCGCACAGGCCGGCAACTACACATACAATGCGCACATTCCACTGGCAAACTGGCTGCGAACTGCCAGCACTATGCAAAAAGAGGTTTGCCGCACATGCTCGTGCTGCCGTTGTTCCAGCTCACGCGGTTCTAGGCGCAGGTCTACGAGGCCGAAGGAAACGACGCGCAGACATATCTACTGCTGTACCGACACGCCGACCTCGTGCTCCAGAAGTTGCAGACCCATCCAGACAAGCACCAGCCCCACAACAAGAAGGCGCTCCACGCCGCGACCACCACTGTGTACAGCGACTTGAGAAAGCTGGAGGCCATTGCTCCGCGCATAAAGAAGAGATACGAAGAGTACCAGGAAAGGAAGAAGAGGCAGCAGGATGCGCTGAAGGTGCTGGAAGGAACACAGGACCAGAGGGCGGCGTATGACTCCAGGCCGACTCTAGACGCCGAGGAGAACCAGACTCTAGCTACTAGACTAGCTCAAAGAGAGGTAAGGAGGAGGGACACGGCGCGGAGAAGCGTCCGGCAACATGGCGTATCAGAAGAGGAGGAGCAACAACGACGAACAGGAGGCAGATGGGAGAGCTGGCAAGAGGATCTTGCGCATGATCCTGACCGTGGAGACCTCATGAGCCAGCTCCAGGAGGTCGCACGCCTCCAGCAGAATGGCCACCGTCAACAGCCCTCCTTCTCTTCACAGCCTTCTTCTCGATACACATACACCTACCACTATCCATCAGTGCCTCACAAATCGGCCCAGGGCGATCAATCTCTTACAGGCTCTCAATTCAGCGAGCCTTACACAGCACCAGCACGACCTCCCAAAGAACAAATCTACAGATCATCTGGCACACCCGCAATACCACCCCCTCTTCCCCCTAAACCTCCAACATCTGCTCGAGACACCGCCTTCGAGAACCCACGACCCCCACCAATACCAGGCAAATATACAGAACCACCCCCTTCCCTCCCTCCCATCCCCTCAAAAATCCCCTCGGACTGCCCCCCAACCCCCTCCGCCGAACTCGACGCCTTCTCCTTTAAACCATCAGCCTACCTCGAAAACGGCGACCCCCTCCGCCCTGTCTTCCTCCCCTCCCAACTCCGCCACCAATTCCTCTCCGTCGCCTCCACCAATACGCGCCTCAACCTCGAAACCTGTGGCATGCTCTGCGGCATCCTTAAATCCAACGCTCTCTTCATCACCCGCCTCGTCGTCCCCGAGCAAACCAGCACAAGCGACACCTGTGAGACGCTCAACGAGGAGGAATTTTTCGACTACTGCGACAAGGAGGAGCTGCTGGTCATTGGCTGGATCCACACGCATCCCAGCCAGACGTGCTTCATGAGCAGTCGCGATTTGCACACACATGTTGGGTATCAGGTCATGATGCCGGAGAGTATCGCCATTGTTTGTGCCCCGAGTAAGGAGCCTAGGTATGTCTGCCCCCTCCCCCCCCTCCACGCTGCGATCGAACAGGGCTGACGTGTGTAGCTGGGGTTGTTTCCGCCTCACAGATCCGCCGGGCAAACAGGCCATCTTGGGCTGCTCGAAGCCCGGCATTTTCCATCCTCACGATGTGGACGATATTTATACCGAGGCACTGAAGCCAGGGCATGTCGTTGAGCTGGTGAATGCGCCGTTGGAAATTGTGGACATGCGGCCGAAGAAGAAGTTTTGAGGACGGTGTGTTCCTGACTATTGTGCATAGCGAGGCGTTTGGAGGACTAGATTTGGGTTTTGTTTGAGTGGGATGTGCATGTGAGTTAGAAGGTGTAGCTTTGCGTTCAGTGCGATAGGTTCGATATTATCTAAGGTAGTGTCAAGCATCGAAATCAGGATCTAGGCAAGGGTCTAGAGGGCAGATAGTAGCTCGTCTATCAAGCTGGATCAGGTGTCCGTTAGCCTCGTTTCCACACTGCATACCATGTCTCCACTCAATTACTGGCGACGCAAGGTCTGCCTCCTAGTTCGCCATCTCCTCGTCCACCCATGCCCTCCACTCCTTCCACTCCTCATAGCACAAACCTACCTTCAGCCCCTGATACCGAACAACGTTCAAGTCAACCTTGCTCCACTCATCCTTCTTCCCATTCCAACCTGCCTTACGCATCAAGCTTACCAACGTCTCTTCCTTGGTCCAGCCCTGTTCGCGCGCCACATCAGGTAGATATGTCGCGCCATACCGGCGATTGTGGTATGTAAACGATATGCGGAGTCCATGCGTGCCGATCGTCCAGTCGAGCGGGGAAGACGCAGGCTCGAAATCTGTAAGGAGTGTGACAGCGCACTCGAGTGTTGGGAGCTCGCGGGAAGATATGGGGTTGAAGCGTGTGTCATCAAAGGCGCTACGAGAATTAGCAAGTGTGTTCATCTGGCATTTGAATTCTCGGTATGACGTACGAAGTCAAGGCATAGCTCTTGAGACCCTCGTCCAGCTCCTGCGCTTCAAAAGTGCCTATGCATCCTCGTAATCGTTTCTCCCCTCGCTTGGTCACAGTATTCCAGGTCACGAATAGAGGATGGTCTTGCACCATCTCTTGCTCAGCTTCTTCTAGCTTTGAGACGATGCTACTTCGACTGGAGTTCTTGCTTGTTGCGCTGCTGGCTTCGCTGACTCCACTTGGTGTTGAGCTCGTGCTTTGCACGCTCGATGAGCTTGTGGTTGCAGGCGATGGTGCAAGAAGTCTCGATATCGCGACTGGTTTGTAATCGCTGTTTGTTGCATTGGTAGACTCTGCGTTGTAGGACTTCCATAGCGCTTCAACCTGACGGAGTGAGAGACTGGGTCGCTTCTCAAGGCTTGCAGAGAGGCTTTCGAAGCAATATGCGCAGTGCGCTTGGGTTGCCATGCTGGACTGGTTGGGCAGTTGCGAGTGGGTAGTGGTTAAAGAAACAGGGTATCCTGAGAAGAAGACTTTGGGTTATCTAGTAAGGGTGACGTGCCAACTATAACTTGAGTAGGGAACGTTGAGTACTACGACTAAAGCAAGGCTGTGCGGGTAGAATCCGGCCCGGCTCGGTCTTCTTTCCTCTATTACTCTCCGTGGTGAGCGTTGCAAGAGCACAAGAGTCTTGTCTGACAGGTACGTAATAACGGATACCCTTGCACCACCTCTGGAGAGCTTGCGAGACGAGACCGTGTTTTGTCGAAGAAGATGGTGTTGAGGTCCGTCGGAGCGGTACCCCGCCGATAGGTACCACAGTTCGGCGCGAGACAGTCTGCACATGTCAGCAACGTCATCAGCCACACGACATCTTCATGATAAGTCTTCTTTCTTTCAACAACCACATATATTCATCTACGACTTTGAGTAAATCACGCATGCTATGTTAGACAAGTCGAATACAATGTTTCTGAATAGGAAGCCGTCTCAAATCTGACAATATGAAACCTACCCAGAGAGATGTAATGTCACCCCATCTTCATGCACACTACCCTACAGAGACAAAAGGCAGTGTGTTTGGTAATGATGGGGTTGTCAATCTTGGCTCGATAATTTTCCTTCAGCAGGTCGAAGATTAGAGCTTCTTTTGCTGTACACACTAAAGCCGTTTTTTTTTTTTTTTTTTTTTGGGGGGGGGGGTATAATTCTCATCCCTAGATCATTCGAAGACACAATTGTTGTATCAGTGTCGCTGTGCATCACTCACATTTCGCGCATTGGAGGGCCCGGGGCTGACTTTTTGACTGTTCATTGTCACATCTCATATGCCTGTGTGGAACCTGCATCCACCTATGAGCACAAAGCCATCATAGGATGTTCAAAGCCATTGACGCCGACCAGATGTCTTGTGAAGGAACTGAAAACCGCCCTCGTCGTTCGCTCGTTGTCGTCCGTCGTTTATGCCGCATCACGCTTTCCCTCCTTGACCTCCTTCTGCGTTGGTGTTAGTAGACCGCGTGTATCTCGATGTGGGATAGCGTGGAGGTACGCACCAGAGCGCGCATGGTGCCGTGGAGAGCATGCCTATGGTTCCTTCGGAACTTGGGGTCGGTGCCCTTGAGGGAAGGGTATCTGTGCGTCTTGGGCTTCTTGATACTGCATCGCCACCGCGTTAGCCATTGCCCCAGGTATCAATATTATGTGTACAAGCAAAGAGCCATATTGGCAAATTGCTAGTGCGCGTTCGGTATTTCAGGAGAGATGCGTACCCGTTCCTGTGGTTCTTCTTCGACTGATTATGCTGAGATGAGTTCTTAGATTCTGTGCAGGCGAATTAGTAGGGCTCAATGATGGGGCCGTGTTTTTGTAGACGTACTGGCCATTGCGACGTATGTGTGTGTCGAATCGTCCGGGTTGGTGTTCGTGAAGTAACGGAGGCTCGATTTTGCAGATGTCAGGTGCGGTTCGCTTACGGGAATGGAATCGCGCTAGCCATTCCTGAACAGGTCCGTGCCTGATTCATCAAACTTCACAGCTGCTCCGGTGACTACAAACAAGTCGGGCAGTCTCTTAACAGGCAGTTTTCACTGCTCAATGAAAAGGCTATTTTCTAATCTCCTCTGCCCCCTCATGACCGAAAAAAAACTCAGAGTATGGTCTAATACGACCAAAGTATCCCATTTCCTGACGCCCCCTGTGGAAATCACAATGCCGACTGACGCTTTTCACTAATTGCCTCTCTGCTACTCATAGTCCATGCCATCTTGACCAGCCTGTTGCTGCCGCATGTGCTCGCGAACATTCTGCTCTGTCGTAGAGGCTCGGCCAGCTCCATGGCCCGCCACAGCGCCTCGCGGGGCGGTGTCAACGACATTCTCGTCATATGTCATACCATTCATCATGCGCGGGTCCTGCTTCTGCTGTTCGATTGAAGATGTCGCCTGTATTGCTCCAGCGCTGGAAGGAACACTTACACCCGTCATTGGGCTTGGCGGTGCTTGCTCTCGTAGATAGCCAGGCACTGCGCTCACCTTGCTAATGGCAGGGCTGCCGATCTGGCTGTGCTGTCGAGCTGGCGTCCTTGCACCCTCTCCAAAGCCTACTAGGGAAGCAGCCTCATCACTGAAACCTCCTATACTCGACGTCTCCACATCCTGGTCCTCACTCATGCGGTCATGCTCGAAGACATCGCTGCCACTTGCCCAGGTTGTGCGTCCTCCAACAGAACCGGTCGCGCTGGCACTACCGACGGTGCTGCGCTCGCGAAATATTTGTGGTTGGTTGTTCGAGTCGAAATAGCCTGGCGGTGGGTTGTTGGCGCTACCTGGGACGAGGCCTTGGGGGTTGCGACCAGAGACAGCAACTCGCTCCAGCCCCGCCAAACGCGAGATGCGATCCGCGCGCTCAGCTTCGGCAGGGTTGCGATGATGGGGGAAATGGCCACGGTGTCCGTCCTTGATGGCAACCGTGGAGAGTTCTGACATGGAAGTAGTAGTCGAATTGGGCGTTCCTCTGAGTATGCCTTTGTTAGTCCCTCATGAGTCTTGATACGTGGGGAACATGTGATCTTACGGGGCCTCGCCGGGCGTGCCTAAGTCCGAGGGCGGAGGAGGCAGGTTGATCAGCGTGGGCGCATTCGTCATTGTAATATCTTGGTATGCGTTTCGGTGTTTGTAAATCTCGATAGTTGTTGCAGTGGAAATGCAAAGGGAGGTTCACGGGGTGGGCAGCTGACGAATGACGTCGCGAGCTTGGCACGGCCTCAAACGCAGGGTCCTGACATCAACAACTCGTCTCGTCAACCCCACTTCTTGGCCCTCGGTGTATCCCAACGGCATGGCCTGCCTAAACGCTCTCGTTCCACCCAAATGATACTACACGGCTTTACCGGTGGTCAGGGCGGAACACATTGTCGTGTTGTAGGGGTTGAACGTTTGATCACGGACTTGGTATCCTAATTCGAATTGCAGCTGTCGGAGCGTTTTTAAGCTTTGCTCGTCTTTCATATCCTGGTCTATAATTCAACTGATCAATTCTCAATGGAGGCACTTTGGCATGATATTTAGCATACCCCGGCCCTATTTTTATGTTCCATTGCATGTAACAACTTCCTTGCCTGTTGCTTCGCAGTGTAACACCATGGGTAAACGACCCTTTCTTTCATATTCAAGATTTATACTCAAGACTGTCACCTTTCTTCTCTTGCATTCAAAAACTGTTGACTTTTTTCATATTCCCCTTGCTTAGGTCGAGAAGCTGTAGTTCTATGCACATCTATTCCTGCTTGCATCTGTCCTGTACCATCCTCCAATTCCAAATCCAATTTCGGAACCCATTCGGCAGTTCCGTGTACCTGCGGAACACAATGCCTGTCATATGAGACACTATCTAGTCTATCCCTCAATTATCTCCAATCGTGTTACTTTCATATAAAATGTACCTGCATGGTAAAGTTTAGTAGCGGGCAAAGCGCGGCGTAATCCCACTACCCCAGGATTGACCGCTCCACAAAACAGTTACCGTGCTGCCGTCGGGACCTAATGTCGGTTGGTCTGCATCTGATGATTGGCTGTAAGCACCAAGCATTGATGGAAGCCGTGTTCTTGCCGTGCGGGGCCAGGACTGTCCTTTCCCTTATCTAGTGCACCTGCCCATTTCTGAATGAATTCACCGTCTCGCAGAAAACACCTATGATTCGTAGTGACTATGGTAGAAACAACATCCAAGTCGGTCATCTCAGACGAGAAGCTCGAAGTCATCAATGACACTCATGACACAGGTCTCGA
Organism: Ophiosphaerella korrae; assembly: GCA_028456385.1. Classification (NCBI taxonomy): domain Eukaryota; kingdom Fungi; phylum Ascomycota; class Dothideomycetes; order Pleosporales; family Phaeosphaeriaceae; genus Ophiosphaerella; species Ophiosphaerella korrae. Next base: position 209,377 of record JALNQF010000019.1, read on the forward strand.
CTCCGTTGCAGAGAAGAAACTGCTTCGGAAGTGCGATCTTCGTGTACTTCCACCGTTGTTCCTTCTCTTCCTTCTTGCCTTTCTTGACAGGACAAATATTGGTAAGACCACCCATAGTTTGAACGTCTCCATGACTTACAATCGTACAGGCAATGCCAAAATTCAAGGGCTGACAAAGGACCTTGATATGGAAGGCCGAAATGCACATCGCTACAACGTTGCTCTTTTCGTCTTTTTCATTCCCTACATTCTCTTTGAGATACCTTCGAACCTGGTGCTCAAGAAACTCGCACCGTCCACATGGTTATCTATAATCATGGTGCTCTGGGGTACGTTCGCTGTGCTAGTGAGGTACTCATGTTGACCTAACATAGGTGTCTCAACAATTGGCATGGGACTGGTCAAAAACTTTGGAGGTCTTGTTGCTATGCGCCTTTTAGTCGGATTGTTCGAAGTGCGAGATCTCATCCCTGGTATGAAATTGTCGCACTAATTGATCCGTCAGGCAGGCTTATTCCCTGGTTGCGTCTATTTGATATCCATGTATTACAAGCGTTACGAGCTTCAGTGGCGCCTAACACTCTTCTTCACGGCTGGTATCATTGCAGGTGCTTTTGGCGGCGTGTGTATCTCCATTCAGCCTCGTTTCATCATGTTAACAAGTTGCAGCTCCTCGCTTTTGCAATCGCAAAAATGGTAAGAACTTCATGCATGAACCTCTTGTACGAAACGCTAACGCCATTCTCACAGGACGGTATCGGTGGGTATGGCGGATGGCGTTGGATCTTTATCATCGAAGGCCTCGTAACTGTAGTCTTTGGATTTGTGACTAAATTTTGGGTGGTAGACTGGCCCGAGACGGCAAGCTTTCTGAACGATGAGGAGCGAAAACTTCTGCTTGCACGTCTAAGCGCTGATACAGGCGATGCGGTCATGAACCGTCTCGACAAGCGAGCCACAAAGCGTATCTTCACAGACCCAAAGATCTACTTAGGAACTATAATGTACTTTGGTAAGTACACATGCATAATTTGATGCTCATGCTGCCATGTTTACTGATCATACTCCGTTCCACAGGTATCGTAAACACTGGTTACGCAGGTCCTTTCTTCGTTCCTACAATAGTCAAGGGCAAGTCTTTAGCAGTAACAAACTCGCCTTTACCTTTCAATAACAATTGTTTTAGAATTGGGATACACTTCCTCCATGGCCCAAATCCGCAGCATCCCAATCTTCGTCGTCGCAACCATCATAGCCATTTTATTCGCGTACCTCTCCGATCGCTCACGCCACCGCTACTTATTCTGCATGTTCGGCATCCTCGTCTGCTCGGTTGGATATATTATCCTTCTTGCACAGCACAACCTCTCCGCTAGTATCAAATACTTCGCTCTCTTCCTCGTTGTCCCTGGTGGCTTCATCACACAACCCATTGTCCTCGTATGGATGTCGAATCTCATGTCTGGACACTACAAACGCTCAGTGAGTTCGGCCATGCAAGTTGGACTCGGTAACATAGGCGGCATCGTAGCCAGCAACGTGTTTTTGGGCGGTGAGGCGCCTAGATATCCAACTGGGTACGGCACCAGCCTTGGTCTGTTGTGGGTCTGTGGCGCCGCGAGTACGGCGTTGTATTTCTTCGTCAAGAGGGAGAACAAGATGCGGGAAAGAGGCGATAGAGATTGGAGGCTGCAGGGCGAGGATGCAGATAATTTGGGAGACGACCATCCGTCATTCAGGCTTACGACATGAGGAATTGGCGTGATGGTGAAAGTCATGCGAAGAAGTCTACTCATCACTCTGCGAGCGCAGTTCTGGACTGTATAGAGCTAGAGGGCTTGAAACTTGACAAACACAAATTCAAAAGTATGCCATCATATGAAAATTTTATGGAATTCTTAGACTCCAAAGCGTCACCTAAAGTCCCCCTCTTTCCTGCTGACACCTGATCCCAATCCGCCATCAACCTGTATCTTCATATGCGTGCTTCTCGTCAACCGCAGTCCATAAACATCCTCCTCTATAAACCCCTATTCATACCTCACTCACAACCCAAATTTCCCCTTCACAGCCCCCATAATAAACCCCCGCTTCTGCTTATTCACATACTTATTGACATCATCCGCCCACCCAGCACTATTATTCGACAGGTTGTTCATACTATCGCCCACGGCGTTCAACCGCTCTGTTCGCTCATTGAACTGGCGTGTTGCCCACGAACCCCACCCTTCGTTTGCAGGGGGTGGACTGGAGGGGTAGGATGGGTAGCCGGTTGAGGACGAGGCGCCGGCTTGCGTGCGGGCTTCGCGGCGGGCTTGTTCGGCTTCGGAGCGGGCTTGGGCTTGCATCCGTTTTGAAAGGGGGCGGTCGGCGCCGCCGACTGTGAAGTGGATGAACGGATGAGCAGGTTGCTTATAGTGGTTTTGGGGATGGAAAGAGTTGAAGTAACTTACTGAGGAGATCCATATCTGCAGGGGTCACGTGTTGTGTACCAGAGATCCATTGAATATTGCTAATGGTGGGTCGGGGAGGAATGAGTAAATCTGGGTTTAAGAGGATGTCTTTTGTTTGGCCGCTAGGTACGATTAGCAATGCACATTTTGTCCGCTTGGTCCGTACTCACACTTGTAAGCCATGACCAAATATATTGATCAAGGCCATCTCTGCAGGTCCCTTCCAACCAAGTACGTCTCCTGTGCTCGTGATAGTGGCCTCGGAGAATCGCCTTATATCTAGCACGTCACTAACTTTGACTGCCCCGATTTCTTTCAGAGCAGGTATTGAGTATCCTCTTGCACACCCATCGCCGTACAGCCCAAGCAAAGCATAGCTGAGGTCCTCGTAACGTACGATAGTTGCTGTGTCACACAAGAATTGATCAAATGTTTTGTGTGCACCTTTGTTTGAAGTAGGTCGGAATAACCTGACTCCAGAGCGTGTGACTGCTAGTAGCACGCCGTTGACCTTCAACCCAGTACGAAGATTAGCGACAGCGGACTGGGTCGCGTAGGCTGGTCGACCAGTGTTGGCATGCATAGGACAAATGTTGACAACCTTGTCGTCCAGGGAACAGGCGCCGGCGAACTTTGCTGTATATCGGCCGTCAGCTTTTGGGAGTAGCTTAAATGTAGCGAGATTTCCAAGATTTGTTCCAACGTGTACTAGTATGCTTGAGAAGTCATCACCCTCGAGCGTCATGACACTAAACTCGATATGAGTTGGCCAATCTGGTTTCGATGTTGCCGTATTCGAGCTTCGTCGGAAACTCGCACGCTTGTCGGACTTGGCGAAGTCGCTGATAAACCCTCTGTAGATAACGGCTGGCCCCCGGAGATCGATGATAGCTAGACCTCCACCCTCGAAGCCAGCTGCTACAAAGCCCACATCTGAATGTTTCAACGCAGTGACCGGTCCGTTGCCCTCATCGAGTAAAGTAAGTGGCAAGAATCCTTCCTTGAGCGCAGCTTCAGCTCTGTGCGTGACGTTGGTAAGCTCTTTGGGCGTGTTCTCGCCAGGCGGGAATTCTTGCCCAGGATGCTTATTGATGTTCCATCTAAATACAACTACTTCGCCAGATCTGAGCCCAACGGACATTTCAGACGCAGCACCAGCAAATGATATTTGGATGATATCCACATTTTCATGACGGCCAACAGCTCGCGCAACATCTACTTGGAGTAAAGTGTCATTTTCGAGCTCATCAGCATGACCTGCATCCCACAACCTAACGGTACCATCTGCGTGAGCGGTTTGAACAATGTTACGATGCTCGAACCGTTTGAGGGGGTATACGGCTCCTGCGCCACCAAGAAGGAAACCAGGCCCATGAGATCGCTTCTCAGTCATTCCTAACCACCGTGTCCGATCCACCAGTGCAAGGTTTAAATAATTGATGTAGGGGTGAACTAGAGTCATCGAAAGATGCAATTGATTGGTGGGGCATATGGGCATGCCACTTGGAAATGATAGTGTTATGAGTTCCCCGGATGCAAGGAGGGCGATGATTGCTATAGGATCGTGACAGCCTGCAAAGTGTGGGGATGACCGAGGGATCAAGAATAGGTCAACAACTTCGGAGCCTGGTGGGCATGGCAGAATGCGTTGTCTTTTAGGGTTCTCAAAATGGTCCGAAAGTACTTGCCATGAAGATGTGTTGTATATGGGCGTTCTGCCTAACTCAAATAGAGTCAGGCTTTTTGGGGAAATGTTCGAAGGTTGGCCGCCAGCAACAAGGATGGCAGTATCGTCGGGATCCTGGTTTGCACACCAAGCAATCTTGAAGATAGGTGACTTTAGAGAGATGGAGCCCTCTACAGCTCCTGGACTGAAGCTCCCAGGCCCTGGCTTGTTCACGTTAGAATCCTGTAGAGTCCTAGCCTGCACTACTCTCCCATCTTTTGAGTCCCAGATAACAATACTGCTATCTTCATGGCCAGTTAGAATGAAAGTTCCCGTTGGGTGCCAGACAGCTTGGGTTAAAGGTGGCTCCCGCTCTTTGAAGGTCATACTTGGATCCGAGTCCCCACCAGGAGCGCCCTTGGGAAGTACATAATGAAAGAAATTCATAGCCTTGTTTTGTTTAAAAGAGTACACGACAGCACCAATATCGTACCCTATTAGGAGTGAACCAATGTCTCGTGGATGCAGCGCCAGGGTGACGATGGATGTCGGGCGAGAGCGAGGAAACTGGACTCTCCACAAATTCGGTATCTTGAAGGGTGTGAGTGATTCTCGATCCAAATCATACGCAAGGACCTCGCCATGCTGGGTCCCCAAAAGAGTGTAATCGAGAGTAGGGTCACTGTGTAGTGCCGTGATTTTGGCTGGCGGAGAATGCGCGTTTATCAATTTTTTTGCGTCTAATGAAAAAACGGAGAGGTCATTCTTGGAGTCGACACACAAGATCTTCTCTGCGCAGAACTGCAGAATCTTGACCGATGCTTGGCGTGGCAGTGGCAGGACCACCTCGACTCGATTTTGCCCGAAGATGTAGATCTGGCCGTTGCCAAACTTGCTCTCGCTTGTGCCAACGGCAATAAGGGACTGCACGGGATCGTATGCAATCTGTGTGATTTTGGAGTTGATGCCATAGTTACGGATCTTCAGAAGTTAGCTAGCAGCTATCTACGAGGCACACGCTACCTAATAAATAGCACGCGCAGTACCGGTGGGGTATAGATGGGCAACTACATACGTGGTCAAGTACGAAGCGGTCAGGTCCAAGGCCGACAGAAAGATCGTTGTTCACACCAGCTTGCTTTCCACGAAGAAGGTGTGCCATGGTTTTGCATGTGTTTCATTGCTGAAGGTGCAGAAGCTGAGTAGGTCTGAGAAGGCTGCGTTTGTGTGCATGGATTGCGTGGACTCGGCGACGTCATGCAGGGTCCAAGACGCACTACGGAACAGTCGGAAACGACGAGTGCATGACTCGGCCAAAGGAAGTAAATTTATCACCCCATGGTGCAACCAAGTTTGATTACAACGTTGTCCATTACAATGTCTTTTGGTTAGACTTGTCTATTATACATTCAACAGGCATAAACCCAAAACAAGACCCATCCAAATAGAGTCAAAGCATCTCTCAAATGCCGGTGTTGCATCTTCACACCAAGAAACGACCAACACTCGAGTCGTGCCATTTCCTTCCATAAATGTGCCCGACTCGATGTACTCCCATTTCCGTCAAATAACCTTGTTGATCAAAGGACCCGCCCACCTATGCTTTTGATGCCACTCAATTCGACAAAGATGCTCCATTTACCTGCCCATTGTATGAGCCGTTCGGTGGCTGTGGTGTGCCAGAGCCTTGTCTGCTATTGAAGCTGTTCTGAGCAGCCTGGCGTGCCTGTGACTGGGCTACTGCCTGGACCTGCTGTCTGTCAATCATCATTTGCTGAGGATTGGAGGGCAAGCCATTCAAGGCAGATGACGACTGTGGCGTGCCGTACTGAGACGAGCCATAGTACGTACTGCGTGTTTGACCACCGCCACCTGGAGTACTATATGCCGGCCGCGCGCCAAACGTCGGTTGCGTTGACACATTGTTGGCCTTTAAGGGTGAGGCTGTGCGTGCTTGCGGTGTTTGAGCATGATTGTACATAGGCGCCATGTTCTGTGACCGTGATAGATAACCGTTCTGCGTCGACTGTGCGCCAAATCGATTCTGGGGTTGCGCTTGCGATGTGGATCCCTGATACTGCGAAGCTGTCGCCCCACCATAATTACTTGGTTGAGCTGAGCGTTGAGAATAATACTGTCCAGAAGGTGCTTGTGCGTAGCCGGGTCGAGGAGTCTGCGGACCAAATGTCTGCGGCGTGGAATAGCCCCGTGATGTTGGAGCATATGAAGCCCCGCCTGTTTGGTAATTATGTGAAGGTCCGGACGGAGAGCGCTGAGAGAGCATCGAGGACGACCGATGGAGGGATTGCTGTTGCTGTGGATAGAAGGATGGTGTCGCTTGCACGGGACGGGCGACTGATTGGTGTACTGATGGTGTGGGACGGCTGTACTGCGTGCCTCCGGCAGGGTAGTGGGCATGTGTCCCTGAGCTGGACCGTGCAAGCGTAGCTGGAGTGGTCGTGGGAAGCGGAGCCTTGGCGAGCCTAGACAAAGTATCTTCCTCCAAAACACCCTTGTACTCTTTCGTGTCGAAGAGAATCGTCCGGCTAATGTTCAGTTCTTCCAATTGATCACCGTTTAGCTTGGCGACAGCATAAGGTGGCAGCTGTGAGACTAATAAAGTCAACTGTGACTTCAAGATCTGGTAAACATCAAACTCCTCAGTTGAAGGTGTAGACGGGCTTCCCGCGAGTGAAGCGAGGGATGAGTTCTGAACGACGGGTGTGCGTGGGTTGGTCGTCAGTGATGAGTTGCGTATTCGTTGGTGAGATGCAAGGGTTTCAAGCAGTTCGGATATCTCATGCAGGACTTCATCTGTGTCCTTCTCTTCCTGGCTCTTCTCTTGTGATTCTAATAGTGGATTGCCTTCAATCGGAACGAAGTTATCCACGGCTTCTTTGAAGCTGCTTTCCTCATCAGTGGTACCATTAGCCTCCAAATTGGCCTCATCGTCCGCGTCAACTAAGGCTGGATCGATTGGAAACATTTCGTTGAACCGACGCTCACCCACCCGCTGCCACCAAACTCGGTTTTTGGTTTCTTCAGGTACAATAGCTGAAGCGTCATCGCGAGTCGGTGCAAAGCTTGAGTAGGCGCTACGGAAAAGCGCATCTTCTTTGGCCTGCTGCACCGCAACCAGAAGGCCCTCAGATGGGGGCTGTTGTGCCTCTCCCATGCTCAATGCACGTTGTCTGCTCTTTTGCTTTGCCGTGGGCGATGATTGGTCCTTGGGCATGTCAACGCCAGCATAACCTAACCAAAGCCCCGCGGCTAGGCCCTGGTGCGCATATGACTGTGAGCCCTTGCGGCTGGGTTTGGGCATCTCTGGTTGAGCGAATGTAATGGTATGGCTCTTCCCAGTAGTAGGTCGCGTTGCTTTCGGAGGGCTAATTTGTGGTAAATGAGCGGGCGCGCGGAAGACGTCTCCTATGGTGGTAACAAGCTTCTTGTCGTTTGCCTCGTCAGGGAGCGGGTAAACCTCTGTAGTTGACATGATGTTAGGTAGCGATGATTCTCTGAGGGGCAGAGTAATATGAACAGAGGTATCAAATGTAGTCGGGGGTGAGTCTGCGGGTGAAACTTTCTGTGATTGTTGCAGACTGGAGAAAAGCTGTTTGGGGACTTGGCTAGCCGATCCAAACAGTGTGAGCACTGTTCGGCTGGGGGGAATTTGGGGCTCCTCCTGCTTGATGGGAACAGGAGTGCCCTCATTGACGATGACGATGACGGAGGTTCCCTCCTCGCTTGAGACCTCTGGCTCAGCATCGGCCTGACCCTTGTCATTGTCGGTTTGGGCCTTTCGTGCATTTTCCTGCTCCACTAGATTCTTGGTGACCTTTCGAAACGCCAAGACTTTTTTTTGTAGCGCCGCGTCTTCGAGAGTGGTCGGGCCGCTGGAGAGATCGTTTGCACCGCTCGATGTAAGAATTTCCGTTGTAGCATTCTCAATCTCCTTTTCGAACGTCTGCAGCGAGTCATAGGAGCCGTCTTGTACCAGGCTGGCAATGGTTACAGGACCGGTAGGCGGGGTTAGTTTGGCACGTTTGGAGTCGGCTTCACCGGATGCGCTCCGTTTTATTGAGGAAGTGATGGTGTGCGTCAGAATCGAGGGCTGGGTATCATAGCTATCGCAGGTCAGTTAAGTCAAGGGCACCATTGAAGCCGCGCATAGGGAGTGGCCAATGGAGCTGGCATGAAGGCGTTTTTCTCTGCGTAGCCGTACCTCTTTAACACTGAATATATGTCCTCTATCACCATCTGCAACGAATAGGTGCCTTCGCCGCCGGGCTGCCCTTGCGCGGACACCAACGCGCCATTGGAGACAATGGATTTGGTCGCACCATGTTTTCGCTTTGCCAAAGACGGCGACGAGGGCGCGGGTGGAAGCGACGGCAGGGTGAGAGTGCCGTTGGCGGCCATGGTGATGGTGAAGGTGAGGGTTGCGGTTCACGATGCGCGATGGATGGGTTGGCGTTGGCGTCGAACGCGCTCAGGGCGGCCGAAGTCGTCGTTCAGTCGACGTCCTTCACCAACATGCCCTCGCAACGAGAAGTCGGGGCGCTGCCTTGCAAGTTCAGCGCGCTATGTCGAGGCCGTGTACCGTTAGAGCCTGCGCGCAGCCTGGGGGAATGCGTGTGTTGAGGCGCGATGGAGTGATTGCGATGGCCGGGCGTGCTTTTTGGGAAAGGCTCAGCGATGAATGGAACGCGAGACGCCAAGAAACGACCGCCGGTCCTGGCACAGGTACCAGCTGCTGCCAACCACGGTCCACGACGCGATGAGCAAATGCCACCCCTCTCCTGTGCAGTATTTGATAACTAGGCATGCGCTACTCACGCATTTGCGACGACCATCGAAACCCGTCCCGAGAAAGTGCTTCGAGGATCTATCTGTTCTTTTCCCAGTCCCTATGGTTGCAGCCGGATCAGGCTAGCGGTTATTTTACAGACACTAGCGCCGGCGATAAATTACGCAGCACCCATCCCGGCTTTTCCAACCATCGTTCCTGGTCCCCTCGCCGTCGCTGTCCTGCGCCTTGAGTCCCGCATCTTGCTGTCGATGAATGCCATTGACTCCATTCCTGGCAGCTCCAGGTAGCCTGATTTGTCTCCCCAGCCGCGCAATACGCTTAGTAGGCCTTGAATCATCTGCCACTTATTAACCCACTTCTGATTGCATATAGATACGCCCTGCGCCCCTCAATGCTTCTTTCCACCTGCAACCATGCTTCTCTGCGTATGTGAGGCGTTCTTTCTCTCGCTACCATGGCCAATATATACCGGAACCTCCTTCCGAACCTCGGACGTACCGTGAAGTGCAACCTAGCGTGAGGAGGCGGAAGAAACTGCGCTTGAGCCGTTCTACCGAGGTGTTGGAATCGATACAATCCTCAGCACGGGACTTGTATATGATTCGAGTGGCCGGTAAGGCTGAACAAACCTTCAGAGGCGACCCAACAAGCTCGTCAATGGGGCAAAGTGGCCACCTTTCTACGCAACCTGTTTCACTTTACTCGATTCTCGCCCGCTACCTCCTCCACCACACTGAGTCGCACCGTCAAGAGTCTGAATATAATTTCACAGCATTTGAGGAACATCTGCTGCGTAGTAAAGACTTTACTTTGGAGAGTGTAGAAAAGTGGGCTACAAGTCTCCTCGAACCAAAGTCTCTCGCAGCTATAGGTGTTCTTGCGTCCGACGCCAATCCCCCGCCGCTGTTTCTGCTCTTGTTATTATTGCGCCGTCGGCATCTTAGCGCATTTGCTCTTGGTGTAATTCTGAGACAGGTTCACGAGTGGGTCATATCAGGATCACTCACTTGGAATTCCCTTAAGATACTTTCAATACGTCTGCTTCGACATGCTCGCATGCTTTGGCCAGAGTCGATTCCGTGGATCGCGTCACTATTTGTGACTCGAGCAAACATATTGTTAGAAGATACAACAAATGCTGCATCACCTAGGTTTCTATCCGATATCACACAGTTCAGCAACACACTCTTGCACCTTTTATCTCTGCCCTCTAGCATTACCCCAATACTCGGCGCGATCAACCAAGAGAAGGCTCAGTTTAGGGTCCTACATTTCATGGCTGGTCAATCACCCCCTATCACTGTAACCCAGCTCGGATTCCGCTCAATTTCGCGAGTTCAGCTCGCCCACAGAAAAACTGCCGACGAGAAAGATTGGGCGGAGCTCAAAGGCCCTTCATGGCCGCCCTGGAAAGAGAACCGAACAGCAATGGATGAGGACAAAGATTTCGCTTTTGGGTCGTCGAGGGCTTCAAAAATTCTACACCGAATGTACGAAGCCGGATATCGCGGTCATATGTGGGAAGAGATGGCAGAAGTCTACGCTGGTTGGGATACCGATCTCAGCCCGACAATCCAAACACGTACTTCCCTACCTCATGCATCCTCACACTTTAAAAACAGAAAATATCTTGCTAGCCTTCTCTGGGCTGGTCGTGTTGCCACTACAAGAACAAGACGGGAAGCATGGGCATGTTTCCTTGCATACGAAGCTTCAGGTGCACCCGCGAGCCAACATGTCTATCTTGCCATGTTTGAGAAACTTTACTATCCCGAAATAGAGAGGTCAAATGTATCAGGAAAGCATCAGTTATTTCCTGGCGACATGAAAGAAGTTCTCCCAGATCACACTTCTCCATTGCACCACGTGTACCTCAGCGAACCGATTCCAACCATCAAGGATCTGCTTCACAGAATGTATAAACAGAATATTCAACCCTCCAACCGCCTACTAGCTTTTCTTTCGCATGCAACTGGAACATTTGAGGCATGCATCGATGTGTTCGAAGCGGCTAAAGAACACTTCAATGGTGGTATAGATTGTCTACTATCTGGCAAACACGATTCTGATAGTCCGGTGAGCCAAATGCCTGGCTATCTCTTGGCCGCATTCATCAAATGCCTTTGTCGATATGGTCATCTTGCCCACACACCTCAGGAAAATTGGGCATTTCTGTCGCCTGAGGTTCATGTCTACGAGTTCAGATACAACCGACACTACCTACTAGAGTATGCTTATGCACTATTAATGCACTACCGTCCTATGTATCGACCTGCTTGGACTGCTTACCTGGAGAAAGTTGTACGCAGCAAGCTAAGTGCTTCAGTCTACGACCCGAGGCGGCGGACAATAAGAGGCGGTGGTTTCACTCAGTATGCAATTGTCTGGAAACTTATTGAGTCTATGGAGCACATCGATCTTGACGTCGATGATCACATCTTCAATCTAGTCTGCACAGCGACTATCGCTGCGACACAAGCTGCAAGACGAGGCACTGCTCCGACTAGAGCTGCGCAAGAAATTTTGACCACAGCCTCGCCTCGTCTGCGTAAACTTTTCCATAATCTCGTAGGTGCAAATATAGACGTGCAGTCTGTCAGCACATTCACAGATCGCGAGCGCTCTAATGGTATTCCACCACACATCCCCAGTCCGGCAGAACTCCATGCCTATGTGCGCGCTCTTGGTATTCTTCGTGACTACGAAGGCCTATACTCCTTCTCTACTTGGCTTACCATACACCACACCGAGGTAAACGCCCGGTCCGACGCTCAATTCTCTGGCAACAGGTTACTCTTTCGGACGCTTGTGGCGCTGAGGGCTGCTGTGACGGGCCACCTAGAAGAAGGATTCGATTCTCAATGCACAGCACCGGACGAAATCGTGGAATTGATAAAATATCAGATTGAAAGCGTTGAAGGATGGGGAGGTTGGCCAAAATCAGAATATGTGCACATGTACAACAAAGGGGCTTTGAAAGGTAGGATGCCCAGCGTAGGAGGAAGATGAATGGCGAATGAATAGATTGAATCCGCCAAAGCTCTCTATAAATGCCTACTCTATAGAAAAGACCTCATTGTACCTACGTTTTCTTGCCCACCTATTGCCGCTAATACACAACATTTAAAGTCCAATCCTCTGCCACCCTAACACGCTCAAGTTGAAATAGGGCACCGTAACTACAACTACCAACCGCTTAGCCTTAGGTAAATGCTATCAAAGACTTACCGTATAGCACAAATACATACCACCCAGTCCGAACGCCCCAGGCATCTGCGCGAATAAAAAGGACTGACAGTGTGCACCGTCGCCTGCCAAAAACAAACTAGTCTGATACCGAAGAAATAGAGTCTGACGAAGAGTAAACTAGCCATTACACGAATCGAAGTAACCGTTGAAAAGGTCCTCCGGACCTCCGCCGGGCACGCTCCTAATGTTCAAGGCTTGTCCCCGGATGGTATAATTCGTGTTATCGACAGGACCATGCACATTTGTTAAGGTGCCAGTCTGTAGTACATAAGTCCCGTGGCCTTCCAAAATGTAAGGTTGTTAGCTCATACCGCAAGATATCCACATGTGCTCGAAACTCCTGTCAGATTCGTCTGACAGTTAACCGCTCATGTGGAGATAGGAGCAGCTGTTGTCTTTGTGTACGTTTCGCAGAAAGGTACCGCTGTACGATGTTGCGTTGAAGCGTAAGGAGGCAGTTGTCTACTGCACAGGCGCTTTTTCGAGATTTGGAAGCTGAGGTGCGGGTGTTTGCCGGGGTTTGCGCGGGTGAGAGGGGGCGTTGCTACGGAGAGCATCCTGGAGATTTTGAAATTGCTACTTGATCTAGATCTTAAGCATTGGTGGGATTGAAAAACGGGTGAGGGATATAGAGCTGGATATATTTATATTGTCTCAACATGTGCCAAAGGTTTATAAGAGGATGAATATGAGATTCTATAGAGTATCTGACACCCTTCTTCCAGAATAGTTAACTGTTATGTCTATTTTAACCGCTACTGAAGTTTTGATCCTTCGAATTGATAAAAGGGGAAGTTGGCTCATTGCTATCACGTGAGGCCGAGGTGCCAACTTGGTACATACGCAGCTAAGATCCTAGCAAAAAAGAGACTTCTCCAGTTTAATATCGAAGGGCAGTGACTGCTGGTGCATTGGTTAGTATTTACAAGAAATCGTCGCAACATTGCGACTAAAGAAGGCTGCGGGACTGAATGTTTATGATAAGCCCTTATCACTAGACAGAAAGCAAACTCAGTGATAGATCTAAATTATACATACACAGCACATCTTTATTTGAATATTATCATGGTTGGAAATTTCAAGGAAATAAGAGAAAAAGCTTCCTGCCCCACATGTTTTCCCTTATTTCTAGAATAAGTACTTCAGAAAAACATCTTTGGCACCTTCGAATGCCCTTCCCCAACCTGCAAGCCATCCACTCATCTCCACCACTACTCTTCGCCGACTTCCATCAATCTGCGCAGCAAGCTTCTCATCCATATCATCTTTAATGTGCTGTGGCGCCGTATCTGGATAATACACCACGACTTTGAAGCCGATCAGGTCGCCGATCGTCTTGGTATTCGCATTGCTGTCTACATAGCGTGTCTTAATCATAGTGATGCGTATTCCTGCCCAGTATAGGAAACTTGCTGCGATGATGATCGCGATGATGACCGGCCACCACCATCGTGGGATCTTGCCAGCATCATGGGTCTTCCCGGCAAAGCCAAGAATAACCAAATTGGCGAGAGCGAAGATAAAAGGAACGGTGTAGAGAAGGAATTTATTGCTGAAAAATGTGAGACGGTAGTCGGTGTGGTCGGGTAAGGACTGCATTCTCTTTTGAAGTTTTATGAGTCCTACAGCCACAAGTGCTGGTACTATGGTAAGTGGTGTGGCAGAGAATGTAAGATAGAGTTTTCCTTACTGCTGAAGAAAACATGGCCATATGTGTAAAGACCGATGGCAAAGCTATAGCCATCTGAATGTGTAGGGGCCGCGGAAATATAGATCACTGACGTGAGCCAGTGGAGGAACAAGGCACCCTTGGGTGTGTCTCCATCTTTAGACAATTGCCTCCAGAAAGGTAGTATCCGTTGAATAGCAATGGATTGTTTAACTAGATTCTGTATTAGTCTTTCACAAACTAAGGATCAGCGACATTGACGGTACCTTTAGAAGCAGTATATGTTACCGCTAGTACATTCCCGAACGCCGAGAGAGCTATACAGATCTTCAATCCAACTGATGCACCGAAAACTCGAGGCCCAAACTTGAGGGAGGCAGCTAGATCGGCGTTCATCCCAGTAAGTGTCTCAAAATCAAGTACCCGATACTATTATATCTCAGCGACAGTAGACCACACATTCTGGACAACAGAACTTACTAAAGAGACGGCGACGAGTACATATAAAATCCATACGGTGGTTACTCCAAGAAGTGCACCCATATTTAAAATCCGTTTGGGTGTACGACGCTCCATCGCTCTGATCTCACCAGCAACCTGAATATGTTAACAATACTCATAGGTTGGACCATATACTCTATAGTTAGCCTACATAGTTTGCATTCTCCCATCCTGGGCTTCGTTAGTCGTTGTAGGACGAGTCGATCGTGTTTCATACCTTGATACGAGTAGAATATGAACACCATGCCAGTCATTCCATTAGTTGCTGGGCCTCTATCAACATTGTCGCTCCACTGAGAACCATTTTTACAACTCCATACCATACCGCAAATAAACACGACTAAAAGCAATACAATTTTGTAACCAGCGACAAATTTATTTAGGAATAAACCTGCCCTAGCAGAGAACCAATGAATGCCACATGCAAGCGTGATAAGTGAAATAGCAATATAGCGTATGAGCCGGGGATCAAGCTCTTTGGTTTGATCCACATTCGGAAGGGCAGCAAGGAGGATGTGCTTCGCAAACTGAATTGAATTACCATACGAGTTCGCAAGGAGTAAGAAGAAAGCCGAGAAGAGAATGGTAGCAAGCAGCTCGGGTTTGTTGAATACTTCATCTAAGTAGACGAGCTCACCGCCATTAAAAGGCAAAGCATTTCCAAATTCAAGATAGACTAGCAAAAAAAGGGTTGTCCACAGCCCACCAATAGCCCACAGTGCAACACTTAGGCCTTTGGATCGTGTTGTTGCGAGTACGAGGCCGGGTGTAGAAAACACGCCAGTGCCAATTTGTTTATTGAGAATCAAAGCTGCTACATCGAGAACTGTGAGGTTCGCTTTCGGGACAACAGCATCGGTTTCCCTCCATCTACCAAGGTCTGGCCGATGTGATGTGGTACTAGATGGATCTGTGTTGATACGAGTGCTGCTTTGGTCGGTATTTTGAACATCTGCAGTTTTTTGAACTACTCCTGTAGATTTCACCGAAGCTTGCGAAGATACGTCGTATGAGCGTTTGCTACTACTGGGTCCAGGACTGTATCTATCTCGAGATCTATCGTTGCGAGACCCCGTGGTCGATCCTGAAGGATTCGACGCTTCGGTAGTGGCGGTTCGATTTGATGGTCGTGTAGGCTCGTGGGCTTCAGGAGACAAGTAGTCTCCAGGAGGGCGATACGACATGTTGGATTCTCGGTTGACCAAGGCCGACGATAGTACTCCTGGTATAGGCCTTTGCCGTTGGAATTGTATCTTCACAACGCCAAAACAAACTTTTCCGATCCTACGTTCTCATTTTCAGTAACGATTTACATCGCCGTGATTGAAGCTAAGCCTTACTAAAGTACTTCTACACGTGACTTCGAGGTTTAAATTTTAGGTCTTGAAATGAAATCTGAACTTAGCCTCGAAAACCAATCAAGGATGATAACTTGCTATCATAGAACAGGGAGTGATGAAATACAGTGCCCTGCTCAAATACATGCACCCATTTCAGTGCATTTTCAGCCTACGAGGTCCTTCAGGGCGCTAGTATACCTCTCCACTTTCTGCCTTGTGCAACCATGTCCAAAAACAGTTGGTGGCTGCCGGTGAATGACACGTACGCCTGCATTGATATAGCGGCTCGCACATGAGTCCTTCGCAGCAAGCCACAATACTCTGCCTCGTTGCCTCTCGCCTGTTTAAAACCACTGTACTGACACCCGACGACTGGCCATCTGAAACCCCCTTCGGCGATTTAACTTCGCCTAGGCATACTTCAATAAGTGGGCTAAAACCATGGCAAATTCGAAAACAGATGGGTACGACATCCAGGTGATTGACCACAGGTATGCTCCCGCTGCACCTCAGCGCCACAAGGCTGACCGAATCGAGATACATTCTCAGCGCAGTTTTGGAGAACTTCGTGAACTCGAACATTGATGAGTTCGGCCAACGATGGTCTTATAATGTATGAATCTAATTGTGAAACCGTGTTTTGTTGCTCACCTTTCAAAGATCACACGTCACAACAAAATAACATTTACAGCCTTGCGAAAGTTGACAGACGTGAGTTTAGTTGCATGATATGGTCGATAAGCGCTTCTTCCAAGACTGAGCTGACGGTGGGGTAGCATGAGCTAGATAACCTGTATAAGCGAAGCCAGAAAGCCAACGTAACTCGGAATCCAAGCTTATTCGTAGACTGATAAGTTATGGGTGTAGAAGGGATGCATGGGATAGACTGGGGCGCAGCGCTAAAAAAAAAAGCCTGACAGGAACTACACCCCTATCCCACAGCCAACGATCGTAGTTATCATTGACCGGCAATCAGACAGAGTGCAAAATTGCAAACAATAAGGCTTTGTTTGATCGCTTTATTATCAAGTTAGCTTGACCCAAATACATGGTGTTGCTCATCCACATCGGTCCCGAGCGGCTATTTACTATCTGTCCGTGCAATTTTGATTATGGCAGATCACACACAACGTACACTATCGCACAGCCAGCCTTGTGATCCATATGTTTTTGATACGAGCCATTTTGAGGCTCTCTTGAGGGACAACTCGAAGCGAACTCTAGTTCCTGATGATGAGTTACAGATCAAGTTGATGGAAATCGGGTCGGAGGGTAAGAATAACTGTTTTACTAAAAGTGGAAACGTTTTAACGAACATGATGCAGATTGGCTATTCACAGATAATGGTGAATTAGATAAATATCTAGAACAAACTCAATTCAAAGGGACGCGAATCATGTGAGTATTGGAGTAAAGGCTTTAAACAAACACTGATCGTGATAGACTGGTCCCACAACAGCACTCATGGGATTGTTTGACCATTTCGGAACATGCTCTCAGAGGACTTATTGGGAAGTTCAACATCTTTCCGGCCTTCATTGATGTGGTCTGTGCATTTGGGAAAGTTACCTCGGACACCAGTGTTTCGATGGGCGGTTGCTATAGCTGGCAGAGAGAAGATGTTTCTGGTAGGTTCATTCCTTCCCCCGCAAGCATCAGACTAATACTCTCCAGAAATATGTTATCTCTTGAAGACTGTTGAGAGGCATGGTCGTGAGGATTCCGAAGAACCTTGGTCAATTAGGCAGTTGGGTATATATCATCAGCATGACTCTGTCTCGGGAAACGAGACTTTTATTATACTTAACCCAGTGAGGTCATTTCAGGAGCGATTCAGAGACGCCAGGGCAATGACTCAAAATCTGCCAACATGGAGGGATATCCACAATCTCGCCTTATCGCATTCAACCTGGCAGTGGAGATGGTACTTGACATTCTGGGAGACGAAGTTGGATAATCTAGTGAGTCGCCTGAATGGGCCGATACTGAGATGATGAAACTAATACTCTTTGTAGATAGCAAAGGCACATGTATCACAGGTTGAAGGCCGTAAGAAGTCGGACAGAATGCCAGTTTTAACAATCGAATATTCTGATTTTCAAGATGTTCAAGCCATTCAGGACCGGATGAATACGGCCAGATACACGCTGAGTGCGAATATCAGTATTTGCTCAAAAACAAAAGAGCGAAAGCTGCATAGTCACGATGTAGATCTTTTCTCTGATGAGCTGAAGCTACAGTCCGCTCGTGTTGACAAGTTGCTTGAACGTGCGAGGAGTGGTTCGAGTCTGGTAGGGATATTTTTCCTCTTTGAGTCGACACTAGCTCATTTGGTTCACAGATGCAGGATATTATCAGTTTTCGGGGACTCGACTCACTAAGGACCAGCAGCGAGAACTCAAATGAGATGGCCCGGCTGGCAGACATTGATAGCAAGAATATGGTCAAGTTAACGACAAAATCGCAGCGAGATGCCTCGACACTAAAAAAGGTAACATGGCTGACATCCATCTATTTGCCGGCCTCATTTGTATCGGTAGGTCAAGAGCTGGAAATTCGGCTTGCATTAGCTAATTAATTACAGCAATTTCTCAGCATGGGATATCTTACTGTCAACTCAAGCGCAAGTCCAGTATCGCTCAGGTTTGCTTCTGAAATGTGGATTTTTGCAGTTCTCACAGTCATTCTTCTTGCAATAACGTTTGGGGCGTGGCTGTGCATTGATATTATTGGAAAAAATACGTGGTGGCGAAAAGAGCGCCTGCGGCTTCATGCGTTCAACGAAAAAGTATAGATACCAGGCTGCCAAGGTGGAGGACTTATCGCCAAGCTTGGAGGCGTAGAAGGCTGTGAATTGCGGATGCTTCGGGTAGGAGATGACAAACACTATTGCAGCGCGATAGGGTCTGTTTGTGGCCTGTCTAAGGCGATTAGATTGATAAACGTATTGACATGAGCATAAGCAATACTGTTGCCTTACGCCACAAACCTGCTCTCTTTTCGCTCTGATGCTGTACGACGTTGTGGCCTTGGGCGCCATTTAGTATGACCAGGAAAGGCGAAGAAGGGCTCATTGCTTCCCTTGTCGCAAATACTTTCACATGCTTCAGTCCTTGCGTTTCATCGTGGATCCTGAAATCAGGTTCACCCTACAGGTTTTTTTTATTATCAAAATCTTATCCTATTTGAATTCGGAATCCCATCAGCAGAGCCTTCTAGAGATGCCTGACACATGTCGAACTGCACGGGATGATGTCGAAGACCGGCTGTTCAAGGATGGCACCAGATCCTTCTTTCCCTTAGATCGGTTGAAAAACTACTTTACATATGAAAAAGTGAGCACAATTCTGCACTGTAGTTGCAAACAGTGTCAGGATGACAAGCTACTTTTTGGAGCTCAAATAAATCCGGAGACGTATGTCAACGATATCATAGGAGGAACATCCAACTCAAACGACCTGAGAAGGACGCGATTTAGTGTTTTCGGCCTGCTTGTATTCGTCGAGCACCCTCAATTCATCATTGGATTTCTAAAGCACAAATGCAGTGACGAATTCCTAGAGTCTTGGGTAACACACCCAACTCTCTTTTCAACGAAGGATCTCGAGACATATACGGGCGATTACTGGAGAAACCAGAAATCTTTCAACAGATTTACAAAAAGATTTTCCGAGAACCTCACCAAATTTGCTGTCCCTCACATGGAATCAGAAAGTTTCTGGCAGTATGACTCTCGTGTCATTCTTCCTTTTATAGAGGAAAGAGAAATTGGCAAAAGGCAGGCCGAAGATGGTCATTGGACATCAGAAGGTGCAAATGGTGACGTATTCGCGTTCAAGATCTACAGAGAGTACTGCAAATTTCCCGTACGCAATTAGCTCTTTCACGCTGAGATGGGTACTCATTAAACGCAGAAATTAAGTCATCGCCAGGAGCTTGCGAGAAAACGAATCAATACACCAAGACCACAGGCATTCCTCGAGCATTCGAATATCGAATATGTCCAGAAGTTTGGCGACCCGCATATCGTCAAGCTTATCAAAGCCTATGGGCATGGCGAGACGATAAACCTCATCTTTCCCAGGGCATGGACCAATCTCGACCATCTTCTCCGAGACCAGAAGTATCGATATGGAGAGAATAGAGGTGCCAAAATAGAGTTGGCAGATTCTTGGAAGCAATTACTTGGAATCGCTAGAGCTCTCAAAAAGATCCAAGGTTTTGGGGATGGAGCTGATAGTAGAGCCACTCTAATTCCGGAGGAGCGCTTATGCATCCACTTCGACCTAAAACCAGACAACATCCTCGTCGACAAGGACAAGGGCACTTGGATCATTACAGATTTCGGCCATGCTGCGCAGACTCGGTTCCGGAGAGGTCGAACCACGCCGCTCGTTAGTGGTCACTTTGGAACTGATGCGTATGCTCCTCCAGAGATAGAGGACCTGAACATGCAATTCGGTCGTGCTTACGACATATGGTCTCTTGGTTGTATCATCCTTGAGGTAGCAACATTCATGGTTCTTGGGTACTCTGGCTTGACAGGTTCCACTGCCTTGATCGGCCTTGACCAAGCACGTCGTGCGATGCCGGCATGGACAAGGCACAACAACGAGCGTTTCTTCTGCCAAGAATCCCCAAACGGAGAGTATGTCGTGAAAAAGGAGATCCAGGAATTTATCCAGAGCCTCGAAAAGCGGCACGCTAATTCGCAGGATAGCAGCGACAAGAGCAAGGCGTTCTTGAGGAGGATTCTTGACCTGGTCAATCGCATGTTGAAATCAAACGCAAGAGATAGAGCAGACATCTCAAGAGTTGTTCAGACGCTCTCAAGTGCGTTGAAGCAAGCTACGACTAGCCCTTACGAACTCAATCGACACCGGCTCATAAAAACGCCTGATGAAACAATCCTAGGGGACCCACCACTCAGCCAAATCCAGCTTTATCATTGGTCGGCCAGCAACAAGGAATGGGATGGGTCCTCTCTGGAAGCTCTTGAGAACGAGACAGGGTTTCTGCGTCTCCATTGCTGGTCACAAGGTCATGAACCAACAAATATTTGCTTCAGGCGTAGCGACGCGAAGATCCTCCCTCTTTATGCTTTCTGGGACCCACATAATACACACGATACGCGAACCTGGATTGATTTCTCATTCCTGAGCGACGGCAAGCGAACACCTGTATCTGATGCAATTTTCTCATTTGACGGCAACTCCGGACTTGCTGATGCTCGTACTGTGCAGTCTACGTTGACCTCTCAAAATATCGTTGGAAGCTTCGTTCTAAGCAGTGTCATGTTGAATAAACCAGTCTCAGTGGGTGGGTTTATCAAAGGTATGTTGCGAAGGAAGAAGAAGGATGAGCAGTCGATGTCGATGGAAAACGATGCCCGGATCTTAGAGTTTGGTTCGGCGACAATTCAGATCTGGGTGGAAGAAAAGAGATCAGCCGTACAGCCGGAACTGTGTGGCAAGGAATATCCAGCTTTGGAAATGGCCTTTGGCACTAGAGCCACGCGTAACTACGACAGAGATAAGCAAAAGGTACCATCATGTCGAGTCGTAATATATTTGCATCAGCAGCGTTTCATCTGTACGGTCCGAGTGGATGTAAACTGGGTTCTCGAGGAAAGCGCAACGGATGACAACCTGTTGTTTTTTAGGCCACACCCACCCGGACGCAACCGAAAATTTTATGCGTCATGGATCAGACCCACGCGAGAAGAGTTTACAGCTGGCTATCCGGCCGGTATTCCTTTGAACCCAAAGCTACTACAATATTTCGAGGACCTTGACCTTATTGAAACCGAGAAATTCGAGCTGCGATTCCTAACGACGGCCGACCGGGAGAATTTCAAGTGGAAGTTTTGGGAAATAAAAAAGAACTGGATGACCGAGCGAGAAAGCTTGGATAGCACAATTCCTGTCAATCGAATGCCCGAAGGCGAAGCACGAGTGCCTGAAGGTGTAAGCTCTCCACCAGTACCCAAACATAAGGCACCACTCCTACCGACGACAAGTTCTAGGAATTCTCCCCTCGGGAATGGGTCAATGTCAAGTTCGAGCGGAATACAGAGCAAGCATGATTCTGCGATTGATGAACCTGGAATTTATCAACCGGATCCAACACGCTTGATGGTCCCAACCAACCATGCGTTCTATCCATACAACGGAAGGTCAGGATTTGGATGAGGGTCGTCGCTTTTTGAACCATCCGAGCTTGTTCAGCCCAAGTTGTAGAGCATGGGACGAGAACGAAGCAAAGTAAAAGGCTTTCTCAGCCAACCATGAAAAGCAAACAAAAGGAACGACGTCCTTCATTTTAGATGATACATCATAAGATCAAAAGAGGGAGGCGCCAAGCATATAGCATATAGGAACAGATTGAACTCTGGTGCAAAAGATTTACTGTATATGGTGTAAACCAAGCCAAAGTCAACAACTTAATACTAAGTAAACAATGCTACAGGGAGTTCGCTTCGCGAAAGAGAGTTCTTCAGCCCCAACATAGCAAACTCCAATTCGTCATAACTTTCGATTTCCATCTGAGGCATAGGATTGAGATTGTCATTGTCTCCCAACCCTAGGACATTCTCAAGAGTCCCCAGGATCCTCACCACCGTTGGATATGAAGGCCGAGCCTCCGGAAATAGACGCTTAGCATGCCAGGCAGGCCCAATATGAAAATATGTACTGTTGCCGTCGGAGGTATTGTAAATCAGGTATAGCATCCTCGATGCAGTTCCGTCTTTCAACTCCGAATCAGGTGTCAATTCATGCAGCAAGTCTGCAACGAGGACGTAACGAGTATTTTTCCAACACTTCGAGCCGTCAGCGTCAATCTTCTCAACCAATATTTTGCCTAGTAGTTTGGTTAATTAAGTCTTCTTGTCTTTGGTCCTCTACTTACCTATAGCTACACAGGAAAGATCACGCCAGGGTTCTTCTGCAGAATTGATCTTATAACGCACTGCTGCATACAGGCTTGGAGCTAGAGTTGTGATGCCTTTCGCTTTGCAGGTATTTATATCTGTCTCTTCTAGCAAAAAGACGTTTCCAGTCAACTCCAAGACGACGCGAGATTCAAGGCCGAAATCTAGCCGTAGGGGAAATTGTAGCTGATGGCGCGGCCTGGTCAGAAGCTGCTCATTGACAGTACCAGCAACTTCATTCTGGGTCAGCCACTGGGCTTTCTGGAGCTGCGCTCTGAAGTACTTCGGTTCCAGGTTTTGATTTATAGGTTCGGTATTTTCTTCGAGCGCCAGACTCAGATCAGAAAAGGCTTTTCCAAAGCCTAAGCCATAATGGGAGTTCAATTTCTGTCTTGCTTTCCCTTGATGTTCAGGTTGCTGTTGCTTCCACCCCTCGTGCATTCTTCTACAATCTGAATGTGGCGAGTTCAAAAAACTGGGTTTGGGTTTTGGCTCTTCTTCCATGTCTTTCAGATAACGTTTATATGGTAATGATAGGCTACTTTTTTCTTGTCGCTGTTTTGCTTTGAAAATGATGGGGAGAGTGCTATATACCTGTAAGGTAATGAGTAGTAGATATCGACCTATCTAGAGGAAGAGAGAAAAGAACCATATATACTAGGCTGCTGCCTAGCTCGTTGCGCGTAACTAGCCGAAGGGAGTAAAATGTTAGTAAGTTGTGGTATCTCTCTTGTACTCCCTTATAATACCTTAATATCAATATTAGAGAATAGAGGTTTTGCTCACGGCAACCTGTAGGGATCTAAACTTAGCAACTAATTGGTACAGTATTATCAGATTCAGTAAAAAAAAATTATATATAATACATTACCCTTCTTAAATAATATATCTTTGAAAGGGACCATTTGATAAAATCAGAGTAGTGATCATCCCAAATAAGTACAATACCAACCTTTGATGCCAAATTATGTTACAGTCCGTTGTATGCGTATTATTCTTTGCTGTTTTCGGCGCTCTAATCTGCTTACCTAGGTATCGGCTGCAGTGCTACCTACGCATCATTGGCTACATGCGGTACTATCATTCCAATCTCCTTTGACCATGTAGTCATCCGCGCACAGCATCTGTACAGAGCAGGTAACACTTGTTCTTGCACCAACTAGAAATAATAACGCACACCCAAACTATGCTCATGCATACCAAATAAATGCCTCGAGGGCTTGCCTGAAAATTCATTTTATCCATTCACTTGTCATTCGCACTGGTTGTAAGGGGCTATTGCAGACTGCCCAGATGACTTATTAATTCAACCCCCACTAGACAGTCAGCGTGAGGCATCCACAGTTAACCCTTACTTCCTTTAGTCCACATATTGGTACTTTCCTAACACATGACGGCTGCAACGGATAGCTTGTGTCAATTTGTCCTAAATGAGCTACCAAATATGGAACCTTCCTTGTGGAGAACGACTCTGTACAGCCTCTTCAGGGAATATGAAAAGGTCGGCCAGTCGCTGTATGAAGGAAGGCTCGCTACGGAGGCTATGACGTTGAAATATGAAGTCTGGCACCTGAAGTTTGTCGAATTTCTTAAGAGCCCTGGAATTCGATTTTCAACTAGCCGGATATCTCGGCTTTTGTGTCAGCCATAGCCAAATTCTTGGAGATCTGCTCCAACTCGTTACCGTGCTAATGGAATGGTGTAGCAAATTTGTCAATTTAGCTAGGAAGGCCAATGCACCTAGAATACTGGAAACGGTGCAAATCCACCTGGAATCCAAGAGAAAAAAAAAAGGTTTGGGGATCTTGCCAGGGAGCTAAATGCAATTTTTGAGCGGCTTCAAGGGCTAAGGGATGGTGTCTATGGTACCTTTGGTACCTACATCCGGTCAAGATCCCCACCCATCAGCAATGATACTTCCATTTCAGGCGCTACCCTTCGGGAATTAATTCTCCAGGGCGAGTTCATTCAGAAAGGAACCACAAAAGCCGACATAGATCGCAGTGGCGCTGTTCTACGTAAGCATATTGATATATTTCCACTGCTTGGGACTAATATTGTGATTCAAGAAACGTTAATAGTGAATATGGTTCTAGGAGAATCTCTCCCGACTGGGAGCGCTGGAGGGCCTAATTGGATACCACATGTAATTGCTGTCGTGATAGACACGCAGCATGGAATCGTCTGTACGGGAAGCAGTAGCGCAGTTTGTGACAGGTTTCCTACCATGCACAAGTTGGCAAAAGAAATACAACACAAGCGGCTCAGGGCTACCTTCTCGAGCATAATCGACCGCTGCAATGAAGACTTCAGGGAACAGGCCCATAATGCCTTAGCGGAGTAGAACAAGGAGGAGAAGTGACACTATCCCAAAGTTGCTGAGCGGTTCTATAACGCTATCACGGCCGAACACAAGCCGCCTGAGTACGGAGAGATACCTAACCCAAACGGAAATCAGTCTATCTCTTGCTGGGTGTTTGATGGATTCAGTTTTAAGCCCACTCTACCATGCCTTCGTTGCCAGAGATTCTACAGCAATTGGGATTTTCACCCAAGCCCAAAGGCTATAGAACCGAAAGAACGGCTTGAGAAGGCTCACATGTCGAAGTTGACACTAGCTAAGACGAATTATTACTGTGCTGAAACGATAGCTGCTGTAAAGCTATATGCTCTGCGTCACAGGACGCTATCCCTGCAATAGATTTAGATCAATTTCATTTCCTTTGTACATGATGAATGCAGCGCTAAAATAGAGATAATCAGATCAAAGCGAGTTACAACAACCACGCGCACACCACTGAACCACCAACGATAGCCCACTCCCAACCTATCCTGACTCTCCCCATCACACCTCCAGTAAACTGTGGCGGTAGAGGCGGCCCATCCGATCCGCTCGTCTCGTTGCCCCGGATACTTGACGGACTGGCATTGATTTTTCCGTCGCCGCCTCTAAACTGCCCACCTCCACTGATGCTCGTCTTATCGCCCGTACTTCCTTGCACGCACAAACTCATTCCCATACCCTGGTCTCTTCTGAACATGCGGTCCGCTACGCCTTTCCACACCTGCGTAACATCGCTGATCATGCCTGCGGTGAAAAACATCCTGCAGTCCGCTGCTTCGTACATGAATTCCAGTGGTGTTTTAGATGCGTCACCCTCTCGGAGGTTATCCCTAAGATTTACACCTCCAGCGATTTGTCCATTCTGGTAAGCTGAGCGCTTAAACAGTTGAGTAGCAAAGGCGGTGCGACCGAGGTCTGTGTTATTCCATTGCGCGCGTTGAGTTGGGGACCCGAGGAAGAATACGGATTGCAAGCGGGTTTGTATCTCGTTCCAAGCAAAGACCTGGGCGCCTTTAGTTCCCCCCACACCTTGCATAGGCCCGGTTTGTGGACGGCCACCGACGACAATGGTGCGGACTGCGCCTTGATTCTTGAGAAGTTCAGAGGCGATAGCGCATGTAGACGAGCACATACCATCATGTAACATGACCATGTCCTGAGCCTGGAAGGGCTGAGGCGTTCTCGTTTCATTTGCGTTCTGATCAAATCCAATGACCGAGAAGCCAGTGTACGTTGTGCTCACATCGTCACTGTAGTTGTACCGCATTGTTGATGTGAAGGAGTCTCCATTTGCTTGTGCAGGACCAAACATCTGTTCCCAGCTTCCAAAAGCCTTGTTGTTAATATCGAGCATATGCTGGTAATTAAATGGAACTGTTAATCCAAAAATATCGTCTTGAGTGACGCCTGGCCCAAATGCCTGCATGAATGCGGTTCGGTTAGATTGCACAAATGTCTTTCCAGCAAGGAAATCCTGTGTAATTTTGCCAGCTTGATTTAAAGCATCATTAGCGCGGAGTTGTGTACCACCGAACGGTTGTTGACTGGCTTGGGGGTACACTTGTTTAAAGGTGTCATAACCGAGAATTGCGTTCCCGCCACCATTCCCGCGCAAGTCAAAGATCATCTTCGTTTTTCCGTCTGCTTTCGATTTTCTTATGAAGTCGCGCATAGTATTTTGAAAGCTTTGAACATCGGGTGAACTATACGTTGGAATGCTCAATATTGCCACGTTCTGCATGTTCTTAGTATTAGGTCGGACTGATTCTCATACTTGAAAACCTACTTCGTATCCATTCCCAGTAATATAATATCCTCCGACCGCAAGATCTGGGTTGATCATTACGGCCTTAGGATAACCCACATGGGATGGCGCAGGCGCAGCTGCTGTTCTGTTTGAATTACCGCTCGGTGTTGGGGGTTGTTCTGGTTCTTTCGCTGCCCGTCGAGGACCTGTACAGAATCTTTGAAAGAAGGTTTGGCCATTGTCAACACCCGTGAAGTTACCAAAAGCGACCGCAATATTTGGCATGGAATACACAGTCCCATTGGCGAACTGAATGGTTGTATTTGCTTGTCCGGTATACATCCCGGTCCTGAACGCCCCCAAAAACGTGGTTCCAGATGCTAAAAGAGCCTGAGAAGGGAAAAGTGCGTTCCATCGCGTGTCAGCGTCGTGGAAATCGCCCATTGCAGAAAAGTTTGCAAGGAACTCTCGAGCACTCATCCCGTCAATGGTCTTCACTGGCGATGGCTTGAATGTAGACCCATTGTTGGCCTTTATGATATCTCTGTATGAGAAGATTTCTGGTAGTGCGATGCCATTGGTAGAAATGGACACTAATTCTGTGCCTGGTGGCCTCTGGAATTGGATAGCGGAAGCCAGAATATCTGGTTGAAAAGCGAGATGATTGTCATATGCTCGATCGAACAGATTCATCATCTGCATCTGGAAGTCGTACTCGGTCTTGAAGGAACCTGACGCGAGCATACTCTTCATCCTGTCCAAGTTTCCCATCATATCGACTGGTTGCTCATTGTATCCTTGAGGCGGTGTCTTGAGGTAAGCGATATTTGATTGCCACTGGAGATAAAGTTTTATTTCATCGATAAGCTTCATATCTCCTGCAGTATCAAGAGGTACTGATTGTAAGCAACGTACTCCCAAAGCTGCTGGGACAATCGGTCGGGCTCTAGCTGGCATAGCGGCCAAGGCACTGCTAATAGCTGCGCATGGCTCTTGACCAGCTGTCGCAGATGGCGAGGTCGAGTTCGTTGATTGCGTTGTAGCGACTGCGACCGCAGCATCATCGACTGCACTCACCATCACATCGATATCCGCCTCCGTCATCATTTCATCCATGTCAAGGTCCGGATAATCTGGAACGCCATACATCCAAGGATGAGGACCTGAAGCAACCGAAAGGCCACAATAGGCGCTCAACAGCAACAGAGGAGAATGCATTTTTGGATACCCTTGTATCTGGTTATCGATATTCTATGGTGTTGATTTTTATTGTAAATCCTCGAGAAGCAACGCTTGCAAAGCGAGAATATTAAATATTAAATAGAGAGCGGTCCGGCGCTCGATATTGAACGTAGATATGAATGCGTGGAAGGGAGAAAACTAATTGGAAGACATGTCCATCGCGAAATGGGCTAAATCAAGAGAACAGAATGGAGAGATGAACTGTCGAGTGCTTAGGACAGTCAAGCACTGGCCTTCGGGATGCAGATGTGGCTGTGGAGTCTTTAAGAAACTATTTCAAGCCTCCGGCAAGGGCGATGCTAATCGACCGAGCCTGTAGCAGAACTGCCAGAACTAGGGGTTCTGCCCATGGGTTCTATGCTTGGAATACGAGAATTCGAAACATGCGGCGGGACTAGTCGAACAAGCGACACCAGCCGCCCGATATTACAGGATTCAAGAAGAGCAAGAAAGGTAAAAAGAAGTTTATTTCATAATGGTTGACAGTAAATGAAAGTAATTATACTATCCCTGGAGCTGAATTGAGTTCGTATTGGCCATAGGCATGCTACTTGCTTATATTTGAACGGTTGTGCATACCGGTATGAGAGATTATTTTACCCACGAAACAGATCCGAAACTGATACCTCACTATGCTAAGCTAAACCTATTTAGGAAAAGACATCGGGTTTGGAGCTTACGCTTTCTAGGATGCATTGAATTCATGAGAATCGTACCATTGGGTATTGGATGAGAAACGAATGCTAGCTAGATCGAGCCAGGGCCAAGAGATGCTTAGTATTGGTTTCGCCGAGAGGCATCTTCTCGGTTCGAAACAACTCTGGCTGCAGAGCGTCTTGAATGTTACTCAGCATCTTCATTGTACTGTACTTCTTGGTCCCACTCTTCCAGCTTTGTGAAGGGGCTTCGCAGCCAAGCTTGAATCTCATGCAAAAAGAGTTGACTATTTTGCCGCCCTAGAAATTCTTGTAGGAGGTTCTCAGCATGTCCGTCGCTTGCTTTCATATCAACCATCTTGAGGATGGAGACGATGTAGGAGATGAGAAACTCGGAGTTGCTGCTCGTTGTCACCGTACTGGTAGATGGACCAGAGGCATCCGAGTGCAAGAACGTGAAAACACGTAACTCACGTCGAATCCATGCTCGAGCGCGGGACTGGAGTTCCGGAGAATGCGCGAACATCCGAGGAGACACGTCACGGTACCCGGAGACCTGATTGCTTCCCATATGCAAAGAGTAGAGTTTCCTCTGGTACACAGTGCGCCGCCTGCGAAGAGCGGCATCTTCTAGAGGCGGCGAGTATGGGCGCCGCGTGCCTCGTTGGATTCTTGGGAGCCTATAGGGGCCAAGCAAGGACGAGAATTGACTGACTAGACTGCCAGCTTCCTTGGTTGGTGGATGAGTGCGTTTTATCTCACAGCTCTTGAAGTGTGTCGGAGACCGCCAATCGTATTGGACCGCAGTAATCTCGGCTTTACCTTGAAGATTGTCAGTAAAGACGTCTAAGAGCTAGGCTGATGCTGGTTCGGGCTCACATAATGGGCAAGTTGAGCGTTCCTGGAGCCAGCTCACTAGGCATACGAAATCGAAGGTGTAATGGTTGCACGGAACGGCGATTGCCCGCTCAGTGACTGGCGCAAGGCATATGACACAAGTGTCGCTAGACTCGTCTTGCGTGACCGTAGCTGGACTTCCCATGCGCTGGCGTTGATGTTGGAGGTGACGGCAGACTTTGGATGAAGAACTGAAGAAGGCGGCAAGGGAAGTGGAACGGCTCGGGGAGATGCACGGACCCGCCAAAAGTATCGCGACTTCCTCAGGTGCAGACGTAGCCTAGCCTTTCGCTATCTAATCGGCATAGCAAATCGAACAACGCTGTGGGCCCATTAGTCATCACGCGCGTCCTCTCTGCCGTGAATGCTGCTCGCTGCCACGCGACGCTTGCCTCCATCCGCCAACCTACGCTCGCTGTCCGCCATGTTAGCAACTTCTACCAGGCCTCATGCCACAGGCCCAAACGGCAGAGCCACCTACCACACCATCACGGCGCTCAAGAGATGGTCATGTGATGACAAGGATCTGCCCCCCGTGTCTGATATCAAATCTATCCATGTCTTCGACTTTGACAATACTTGTACGCATGTCAAATGTTTGCGTGTCGTCTAGCCACTGACAAGGTCGCAGTATTCGCGAGTCCTTTGCCAAACAAGCAGATATGGAACAGTGCGACCCTAGGCCAGCTCGGCTCTCCAGACATGTTCATCAACGGCGGCTGGTGGCATGACAAGAACATTCTGGCCACGACTGGTGGCGGATTGGAGACGGAAGAAGCGCGTGGTTGGGAAGGCTGGTGGAACGAGCACATTGTCAGCCTGGTCGAGCTTGCAATGAAGCAGAAGGATGCCCTCAGCGTGCTGTTGACCGGTCGTGGCGAGTCCAACTTCTCCGACCTCGTCAAGCGCATTGTGCGCAGTAAGAAGCTGGATTTTGACATGGTCTGCCTGAAACCTGCAACCGGGCCTGCAGGACAGAGGTTCAAGAGCACCATGGAGTTCAAGCAAGAGCTGCTGAAGGACATTGTCTACACTTACAAAGATGCAGACGAGCTACGGATATACGAGGACCGCGTCAAGCACACCAAGGGCTTCCGAGACTTTTTCTTTGACTTCAATAAGGATTTGATGGCCGGGAAGAGCCAGCCGTCACGGAAACCCATCATTGCCGAAGTCATCCAGGTTGCGGAGAATTCCACGCAGCTGGACCCCGTAGTCGAAATTGCCGAGATCCAGAAACTCATCAATGCGCACAACAAACAAATTAAGGCCGGTACCGCTCCACCAGGCATCATACCCTATCAGATCAAGAAGACCGTCTTCTATACAGGATACATGATTCCTTCCAACATGACGGAGAAGCTTTCGTCGCTAGTAAACATTCCTGCAAACACTCCCAGAGACGACATCCGGTATCTTGCGAACAGCATCTTGATCACACCTAAGCCTTGCCCGAAGAGTATCCTCGACAAAGTAGGTGGTATTGGCGCGAAGGTCAAGTGGAAAGTGACAGGCGTATCCTGTTTCGAGAACAAGCTATGGGCTGCACGTGTCGAGCCTGTGCCTAAGACAGCCAAATTCTATTCCGAGAACCCCATCCCGACGATTGTGTTAGCAATCCGTAAGAACGGCCGCCCAGCAGACGCCGCGCGTATCGTTAACTGGCACCCTGTGCCCGACAACCAAACTTTCGAGTTTGATAGTATCGTTGGTGAGAAGCAGATGTTACGCATAGAAGAAGAACAAGCAGGTGAGAGCGAGTATGAGAGTTACTTTCCCAATAAGGCAAACCGAAGGGATCGACGCTCACATGAGCCACATGATCGCGATAACAGACCTCATCAAGGAAATTCAAGAGGTCGAGATGACAACCGGCCTCCCTATCGTGGCGGAAACCAGAATCGTGGCCGTGGCGGCAACAGAAATCCCTCGTACGGGTCAAGAGGCGGCCAAAGGGGCAGTCATCGCGGCGATCGAGGCGGATCAGGCCGTGGTCGTGGCCGCGGTGGTGGTGGTGGAGGACCTCAGTACAGGAGTCTGGACGATCCCAGTCATGGACAGCCAAGTAATGATGGTCCTGACGCATTTTATTAGTACTGAA
The DNA here is from genome assembly GCA_028456385.1 of Ophiosphaerella korrae. Taxonomy (NCBI): domain Eukaryota; kingdom Fungi; phylum Ascomycota; class Dothideomycetes; order Pleosporales; family Phaeosphaeriaceae; genus Ophiosphaerella; species Ophiosphaerella korrae. The sequence goes on from JALNQF010000019.1 coordinate 240,983, forward strand.
GATGCTTGTCCCTCGTACTTAAGCAAGGCAAGGCCTCGCGCGAACCGAACAGCCTCGCCACATACGCCGACACAACACAACCCCATGTTTGCTAACATCTTAGCGTTCTTTCCTTCAGATTGTATTATATGGCGTACATATACGGTACCTTACTACTTGCAATGAGATACCCCGAGTTTCTTTGAAACCATGCGCTAGGTGCTCTAGTGAGCCATGTCATCGTTGATTGTCAGACTGAGACTCTAGAATAATCTTCTGTCCGCCACAAAGCAAAGAAGGGCATGTTTGTTACAAAAACAAGCCATGAGTAACACTATCAAAGGCATAAAAATAACTTCACCCATCAGCATCATTCATGGTGTATCACTTGCATGAACCCATCAAACTAAACTCTAATTGAAAACTTTTCTCGTATTCCTAAAGGTATCCCAATACCAAAACTCATTTTATCTTCCCAATCCAGTCACAAATCAACCGCTGCTCCCCGCTGAACAACCATGCATCGTCCGCGGCCGACTTTTAAGGCGAGACATCAGCACCGGGTCCCTTCCCTTCAAGCTTTGGCACCGTTTCCATCTGCAGTGCTAGCAATAAATTCAGCATTGCATCAATCTCATTGACACCTATGCGGCGATGCCGTATCTGAATAAGCGACTTTCCGTCCTCGCCAATCTCGCTCGTAACGAGCACTGCGTGTCCACGCAAATGTGTGTGGGGATTCGGTGAAATATATATCATGACGTCGAAGTCGCCCTCTGGGCAGCAGTGCTACATGAGGTGGGCGTGTGCTAGGGTGGCGTGTTAGAATGGGTTTGCGTTTTGCAAAGGGGGGTGGGTGGCGAGCAGTCTTACAAAGGATTTGGCCTTTCAAGATGGCGAATAGAGAGTAGTCTGACATTACGCCTGTCGAGGTTGTAATCTTGTAGTTGGAAGTTACTAAAGTGCGGGGTATGGCCGTGCTTCGTCGTAGTTGATGGTTTTATGGAGAAAAGTAGTTGAAGCGCAAGACCTGGCTGTGCTTCATAAGTACTAACTAACCTGACGGTTTGCTTCTTGGTCCATATACGAGGGATTGGACGAGTAGCAATCAATGTTCATTTGCTTTTCTGGTGTTTTCAGAAAACCGCTTGGCACGCCACGATCGTACTGTATACCTAGAACAGTCTGATAAATCATAGAACATGGAGAAGATGGGTGCGATGCAGCTCGATTCAGATACAGCTACCTCTATCACACTTGCTCTCCTACCGGCCAAGCTAAATCACTGGGAGAAAATTGCGGAAATGTGAAAGGAGGAATGAGTATGCCAGACCCAGCTTCCGAGCCGCCAAACATATTTTCAATATCGTTCTACAAACTGTTAGTGACCAATGTTTCGTCGCATGTAGACTACTCACCCAATCAATATCATTGAGGGCATCCATAGGACTGCTATTTGCTGTACCACCCATCATACCCTCGTGGTTCATTACCCCTAAGTTATTTCCGTGGCTAAGTGGGCCAATACCTGTCGAAAAATCTGCATCATACAAATCTGCGCTTGGCTGAGGAAGCTGAAAACTTGATGCCGACCCTGGAAGATCGATTGATCCCCAATCTACGTTTGGGACAGCTCCTAGAAAGTTCAGGCCTTGTTTGGCGGTTGCTTGCTTTAGGTTTTGATGAAGTACTTCAGGTGGAGAAGTGTGTTGTGAAGTAGAACTGCTCCCTGGTTTTTGTTTGGCCACATTACTGGAAGTATTCAAATCACGGCCTGGGTATGGCATTCCAATTGGCGCTCTCAACCCTTTCATACTTGCGTATGTCTTGGTCTTACTTATCAGATCCTCCAAGACAAACCTGATCTTCTCCCTATTCGGTGTTTCGGACGAGAGTCCAAAAGCAAAATCCATGCATTTCCATACACGTGCTTCTATGTCCGGCTCGTTGTGCCCAGCATACAGTTCGTTGAGAAGCAGTAAGGCGGTATGATACTGATGTAGAGCACCAACGTACCATGCCCAAGTAGATAGAGTTGGCTGCTGCTCAATTACCATAGAGCGCTCGATAATTCGGATTGAGGCGCTCATGGTTAATTGTCGTAAGCGACTCGGCTTGCTTCGATCGGCTGTCGTATATTTCTGTAGAAGGAGAATAAACAGTCTATCAGAAAGGATACCGTACATTTCGGAGGCGAGTACATGCAACGGCACGTTTTTGTCCAGCATGGGAAGATATGTCTTCTCCATAGCAGCTTGGAAAGATTGAACACGCGACAGTAGTGAAATGAGCGTAACCTTACGCTCTCCGCTGGGTAATCTTTGTTCTAGTTTTGGTCTCTCTCTCCAAAGTAATCGATGCATCTCGTAGCATTCAAATCGCATGCGTGTTATGGTCACATCAGTGAAGTGGTTTCTATCTTTGGTGACATCAACACCTGGTTTGCCATTTTCCGCACGTTCAAGATCTATATCGTCGATGTTAAGCGGAAAGCGCGTATCGTAGTCATCGTGGCGAATTTGAGGACGCGGTCCTGAAGCTTCGCATGTTCGAAGGTCAAGGAAGCAGATCTGATACCATACTAGACGTCGGACGTGGATTTCGGTAGGCGAACTGGTGTAACCAGTAGGATCACGATGCAAACCCATACATTCGGCCAATCGAATGGCTGTGCCGGTCAACGCAGAATGAGCGTGAGATATTTCATTTCGGCATAGTGGAATCTAGAACGATAATATCAGCCCTTTCTTTGATAATGAACTGTTGATGAGATCGCCGATAGACAAAAGGAGTAGTTGGCTTACAAGGTACATCACAAAGGCCTGCAGTGTTTCCAACTTGGTAGCTCGCAAGAAGTTAGCTTTAGCAAGTGCTGCCTCTGTCCCTTGTCTGAAGTTCTCAACCAAGCTTTGTTTATCCACACCAAACTGATTGAGGACCTGATGTTCAGGTATGGAGATGACTGAAGTCAGCAAGGCTGCAAAAATGACAGCTTGAAATGACGCATGGGGCTCAACACCTGCGGCAACCTGGGCCCAGAACCTTTCATACTGTTTCTCAAATGACGGACGATGTACGGCCTTTGCTATCACGTGAGCAGCATCCCAATAGTGTGCGATAAATCTATCGACTAGCGTTTTCGATGGAAGGAAAGTCATAAGCGACGCCTTTTCCACGCCAGGAGAGAAGAAGAAGCTAGATGCAGGGGCGATATAATCTTGACTGGGGGCTAACCAGTCTTGCGTGTTCTGAGCTAATACTGGACGAGGAATTGTATGTTCCTTTTCAGGGAGTCCTCGAAGAGCTAGAGCAAGCTAAGATATCATACATTAGAAGGACTAATGATACAGATCAGACCACACTTACCTCCTCAGAAAACCTTGGGCGCACAAGGCCACCAATTCTTTCAGTAATTCTTACTCTACCCATGGCAATTCCAAGGTCGACAATGTCACCATCATTGTATGCATCGTTGTCGTAATATGCAGCATCTTCAACTGCAAAAGTAGTCTGAATTTCGTTCTTAGTATCTTCGTCATCTTCCTTGTCGCTGTGACTCTCCTGCTGGCCAGGCAGTGGATTAGGTGTTATTAATTCAGAGTTATTTCGAGGCTTAGGACTTGCTGCTTTGGTAACACCTTTTTCGAGGCTCCTTTCTAGAATTCCCATCTTTTCCTTGACTTCGACAAGCCTTTTTTGGGCATCCGCATTGAGATCTGATGCGATGAAGACGCATGGACGCGCGTTTCTGGTGCAGTTGGTACAGGGCGATCCCTTGTCACATTTCAATTTTCGACTGCAAGGAGGAAGATATGAAATCAGTGAACATGCCATTGGTTATCTGGGGGTACTAACCGCCGGCACTCAAGGCACGAAGTGATTTGACGATTTCGACGTCGAACACGTAGCGGCGACGCACGTTGCGTCTCGTCATCAGCCGTTGTAGTTGGGGAAGAATTTTGTTGAGAAAGAGACATTGGTAATCCTTGAGATGATATGGGCTGGTGTTGGCTAGGATTGGTGGGTCACTTGACCATGGGTAATCCTTACTGACGTATCTTCACAGCAGTTCGCACTGCTGTTGATAGGCTTTTTCCTGGATTAGTAAGATTTATATGCAGATGAATTTAAGCCGCTCTGAGCTCGCAACTTCACTCTTCTCCCTGGCTGGTCTAGACAGTTGGTGAAGGTTGATGGTGTTGGAAGCTAAAGGCGTCGAGATAGGTAAGCCTGTCTTTGTCAGCAGCAGTTAGCTCAAGGTCACCCTTCCTCTTGATGACCCTCGGCGTAGGCAAACGAGCCTTGCTCGCGATAGCGCCAGTCAACATCATGGATAGTCTAATCAAAGCTCTCTTAGAACCATCGGATGACAATAGCAATTCGCCAATCACCTTCATCCCTATCCGTGTTACATGGCTTTGACAGCGATGCTACGCCTCAGCGAGTAACCCAGCCTGCTGCAGAACATTCGTCGAGTGAATGAGGATACCCAATGCAGTGCGCGTGACATGCACTAATCGCTCGTTGGCCACAACGCGTCACGAAACTGGTACCAAGTCACGTTTCGCCATTTAGTGGACGCGACTCGAGACGCAGGCTAAGATAAATCACCGATTGTTGCCGCCCATTGGATTTATGACAACCCGCACGCACGTCCCTCACCGCTTCCAAATAAACAGCCTACCTGCTGCTGCCACTCCAACTTGTTTAGGCTCAACTGCTCGATCTCTCCAGACACATTCACCTACTGCTATCTACTACTTTAAATACACTTTGCTCCTCTACCTTTTACGCCCCACCAAACCTCAGCATGTCTGTCGTATCGCTCCTCGGTGTCGAGGTCAAAAACAACCCCGCGCCGTTCGACGCGCCATACGAGTTCGAAATCACCTTCGAGTGCCTTGAGCAACTGCAGAAGGGTAAGCGACGGCAATTGGATGCGCGAAGTCTCGCTAACAAATTCGCACAGACCTCGAGTGGAAGCTGACCTATGTTGGTTCCGCTACCTCGTGAGTGCCCCACCAGCGTCAACCTGCGCGACCGCCATTGACCCAACGCAGGAACGAATACGATCAAGAGCTGGACTCTGTCCTTGTTGGACCCCTTCCCATTGGTGTCAACAAATTCGTCTTTCGCGCCGACCCACCGGACCTGTCGCGCATCCCAAACAGCGAGATCATCGGCGTCACCGTCATTCTGCTCAGCTGCAGCTATGAAGATCGAGAATTTGTGCGCGTGGGCTACTATGTCAACAATGAGTACACAGATGAGGCCTTGACGCTGGAGCCGCCCGCAAAGCCTGTGATTGAAAAGGTGCAGAGGCAGATTCTTGCTGAGAAGCCGCGCGTAACACGTTTCGCGATCAAATGGTATGTCGCTGAAGACTCATATTTTGGCAACATGGCTAACCAATGTAGGGACTCGGAGGAATCTGCCCCACCAGAATTCCCACCTGAGCAGCCCGAGGCCGACCTCAATGCTGACGGCGACCAGTATGGCATTGAGGAGGAAGAGGAAGAAGAAGAGGCTGAGGCTGAAGTTGCCCCCGTAGAAGGCGAAGATGCTGCGATGGCTGGTGGCGAGGATACTGCAGGGCCTGCTAACGACGAGGATGCAGAGTCTGAGGCTGGCAGCGAGGAGATCGATATTGAAGACTCAGAGGGTGATGAAGAAGAAGAGGAGGGCGAGGAAGGTGGCGACGATGACATGGAGATGGATGATGCCGAGGCGTCGGCTGGCCAGAAGCCGGCCCAACAACAGCCAGGCGGCGTTCAGCAACAGGATGTCATGGTTCACTGAGCCAAGTACGGGAAGCCTCGCGCACGGTGGGTGTCATGTTGTGGACTGGTGTTATGGGTAGCATGTCCATCACCATCACCACCATTACCACTACGAGTTGCAAAATCACAAATAGTTGTTAGGATCATATTCCCCAAATATGGCGTATGAGCACATCTTGCCATCCCCTGATAAAGTTATGAAGCTTTGTTGTGATGAGTGACCCTGTCTCAGCCTCAGACAGTCGTATGCTGTGGTGCCTGCAGCGAAGGATCCGGCCATTGTTTGCTGACCCCCTTTGGACTATTGGAACAGCGACTCAAGCGAAAGCTGAGTGTTGGTTTGCGCCGACGCGTAAACAACAACCAAGCCTGACACCCCAAGCCATGCTTAATAGGCCAGGTGCATACGAAACAGCCCAAATGAGCCAAAGGCGGGCGCCTGAAGCGACGTCAGTTTAAACACAGCCTCCAGGACTGTGAAAGGCGCAGCAAGGCTGGACGACCTAACCACTAGGACCCGGACGCACCCGCTCGTGAAACATTTATAGTAAACGTGGGCTCCTGGGCGCGTGGTAATTTGCGTGGGCGGGCCGTTTTCAGTCGTCTTCTATCCACCTCATGACCCTGTTTGTGCCGGTTTGAGTGGCTTAGTTGGGCTTCCATATTCAGCTCCTTGACTGTTCACCTTCCAGATATCTCAAACCGCACTCTGCTTCCTTTGACTGTTCCCACAACGAATAGTTATTTTGGTCGCTCGAGGCTTTTGCTCAGCCTGCCAGCTCTGCCAACCACCACCCCTCCTTTGGAAGTGCTACCACGTCTCTCTCGATCCCTCACACTGTCTCTACCTCTATACCTATCTTATTGTCGCACCCGCCCGCGCTTGCTCCAACTCGCATGAGTATAGCAGGTTGAGGTAATTTCCCAGAAAACGTCAGCGCCGCGACTCAGCACCAAAGCTCCTGTCCTACCCCGCCAAGGTTATAGGTAGGTACGGCTCTCTTGATTCCGTGGCCATCAGGGATCTCGCCGCCCTCCAAGACGGCTTCACAAAAGTTCCTTGTGCAAAATCGAAGCGCTGTATAAACCTCTTGTTTTTGGGATAAAGGCTGACGCGTTCTCAACCAAGCCTCCCTGTTAGATTAACAACGCGCACCGACGATGAGCTACCACCAAGGCCAACCCCAACTGGGGGCGACATTCGTCCCTGGTGGATTCGACGATTATTATATGCCGGCCCCCTCGCCTGAAGTCATTTCTCCAGCGCCGCAGCGGTTTGTTTGCCCCTAAAGAATCTTATACAGGATGCACCCGCTGACGTAGCTTCCGTGCCACAGCATAATGCCCGAGGTGCCAGAGAATATGCAAGAAAACATTGCACACATGGAGTTAGAGGCCCACGACCCTCGAGGCACCAACGGCCTCATGTCCCCACCAGCCCAGGGATACAATCAATCACAGCAGCACTTCCCAGCCCGGCAGTCCAGCTACCAGAACGAGCTCCCAGCAAGCGAAGGCCAGTGGCCGTCACGACAAGCAAGCATTTCCTCCACCTTTCGACAGCCGCCCAATGTGCAGCCCCAGTCTGTGCAACAACAACAACCTTCCCACGACTACAACCAGTTTGTGAATACCCACGAATCCCCCAATTTCTCGCCGTTCCCTAAGCTACCGAACAAGCCGCCCAACGTCCCGCCCTCTGACGATGAAAAGGAAGCAGTTCTGGAGAATGCACGGCTACCGGTACTCAACTCAAATGACCCGGAAATGCAGCTGGCATGGGCGCAGGATGCGTTGGGTTATGTGGACTCAGCCCAGCTACACGAGCAGCGTATTGCCGAGATCCAGGGCCCCAGACCAGCAACACCTCAGGTTGAGCATCAACTGCGGGTAGATGCACTGAATGTAGTTACCTTTCTAGCAGATCAACACCATCCCAAGGCAACATTCATGCGGGGCATGTGGCTCGAGTTTGGCAAGTTCGGCATGCGAGCAGACAAGAAAGAAGCTTTCCGTTGCTATTCTCGCGCGGCTGCGAAAGGATACTCTAGGGCCGAGTACCGTATGGGAATGCAGTTCGAGCAGTCAAACGACCCGATCAAGGCACTCCAACATTACACAGCGGGTGCAGAGCAAGGTGATTCCGCTTCCAACTATCGACTCGGGATGATGACTCTTCTTGGCCAACACGGGCAACAACAGGATTTTGCTCGAGGTATTCAATTGATTCGGCAAGCCGCGTCAAACGCAGACGAGAATGCTCCCCAAGGTGCTTATGTCCTAGGTATGCTACAGGCTCGCGAACTTCCTCAGATCAACGTCCCGGAAATATATCTACCCTACGATGAGAAGTCAGCCAGGCAAAACATTGAAAAGGCTGCTTACCTAGGCTTTGCCAAAGCTCAACTGAAGATGGGCTCGGCATATGAGCTTTGCAGTTTAGGCTGTGAATTTAACCCCACTCTGTCGCTGCATTACAACGCACTCGCCTCCCGCCAAGGTGAAGCAGAAGCTGACATGGCCATAAGCAAATGGTTCCTCTGCGGACATGAAGGGGAGTTTGCCAAGAACGAAGAGCTCGCATACCAGTATGCTCAGCGCGCCGCTATAGCTGGCCTTGCTACAGCAGAGTTTGCAATGGGTTACTTCAACGAGATTGGCATGCACGTCCCAGGCAATATTGATAAAGCTATCGAATGGTATGAAAAGGCTGAGAAGAACGGCAACAAAGATGCAGCTGCCCGTATAGAGAGTATCTCCAAGACGCACCGAACTCTATCAAAGAAAGATCATGAAAAAGTGGCAATTAACATGATCAAGTCGAAACATGGCTCAATGCGTGGTCAACGCCCAGCAAGGCTGCAGAAAGCGGCAGCACCTGAGTTGCCGTCTATAAATGACATCAGCCCTTCGGATTATGGGTCAGATACTTCACCCATCACCACTGCGCCAAGCCGTATGGGTAATCGAGCAGATACATCTACTCCTTATCCTATCTCTGATAAGCCCCCGATCCTTGGTAACACACCTTCTTCGCCGCCTTACGAGCGACCTGCTACAGTGACGCCATACCCGATGGACAATGGCCCACCACGCCTCGGCCCGCAACGACCTAGTATGGCTGGCGGGTTTGCGCCAGAATTGCGAGCGTCAAGCACCAGGCCTGTGTCTTCTGCTTTCAGTATCAATCCGAATATTTATCCTGCAGACGGGCGTGGAGGGCCACGACCAGGCCCTGGACCTGATATGGGCCTTCCATATCGGTCTCATACTAGTATAGATAGCATGGGCCCTTCAGCGAGAGGTGGCCGTGTTCCAAGTGGAGGGCGAGGTGCTCCGCTTCCACCAGGGGGTCCCGGAAGCTACAGACAACCAGGTGGGCCGGGTGCTCAATACCCTGAGCAACAGCCACGACCACAAACTACACAACCACTAGACATTGGATTCACTGCGCCAGAAGGAGGTAGGAACAAGTTGCAAAAGGTTGGAGCACCTTTGAAGAAGCAGCCTACATTACCTGATATTGGTTATGTTGCGCCGCTCGAACCGCGGCAACACACCCGACCGTCAACAGTGCAGCCTGGCCAAGAGAGCAGAATTTCATCACGCCCAGACAGGCCTTCGGCTACTGCGCCTGCTCAGAGTCCTCGTGCTTCTTCACGCCCTGGCTCGGCTGGCCGCCCCTCTGTACATGATCCTATGCCTAAACCGAGCAGGGTCGCTACTATACAGCAGGAGCAACAACCAATGAAACCACCGAAACTAGCATCGGCCCCAGCGCCGGCAGCCAAACCAACAGGTCCTGCCACACCCGCGAAACCATCTACTCCGGCCTCATCCGCTTCGTCAGCGGGTGGTAAGGGACCAAAAACATTCGATGAAATGGGCATCGGCCAGGCGCCCAAAGAAAATGATTGTGTGAGTTCTCGCGATCTACATTTCTCTGGGATCACTGTTAACTCTTCCAGACTGTCATGTAAACTGAAAATTACTACATAGCGATGGAAGTTTGAAATTTCTTGCATAGCGGGCTGCATCCATTCGAACGCTTCTTTTACTTTGCTTGCTTTGAGGATGGTCACTAATTTATTTGTATACCCTTGATAATATATGTTGAAACTTCACGATATGCCATGGTAGGGGTAATAGATAGAATGCAGGACGTTGCGTTGGAATCACGAAGTCTTTAGTGTGGCGCCAGTTGGTTGGACGCTAATTCCTGAACACGTCTAGTTTTAGAACGCGTGGTCACGTGATACCAAATCCGTACCAAGACTGGAAGTATATGGATAGTCACCTATTGACTGGTATCGATTTCGCTGAGAATTAATATCAGTTTCCCGTTGATAGGCCGTAGATGTACCGCATTATACAGGTGAAAGACTACGTGTGAGCAGCATTTAAACCAAACATAGGCTAGCGGGAAGCTCGACCGATTAATTAGTGGGGAGGAGCGCGTCTCGAATTGCTTCACTCCTTGGTAGCGGTCGACTGCACATCAACCCCGCATTCACACAAACAACTCCTGAAATGGGAGTCTGGCCATGGCTGCGGTGATGTCTGCAAAACGACCACGCGCCCCTACGAATGGTATTGACGGTGTCGGTGGGAGCCGAAGTACCCAAGCATGTTGAACCATCCCAGCACTGCGAAGTATTGTGCTAATATACGTAGAACAAACGACCACGAGCTTCACCAACCAAAATTGACGATCGATCCCTAAGCAATGAGAACTCAGACGACCAAAGCGACGATGAAGCCGGCTTGCGACGCGAAATGGACCAGGACCAGGAACAAATGGTATGGGCTACGCAGCAAGTGCAACGAGATTTCCGTGCGACCGCAAACAAACAGAATGTCGCAGCAGATTCCGGCATCATCGAGGAAATTCAGTGTGTCAACTTTATGTGCCATGAGTACTTGACTGTACCTTTGGGGCCTCTGATTAACTTCATCATTGGCCACAACGGCAGCGGCAAGAGTGCGGTGTTAACCGCACTCACTATATGTTTAGGTGGAAAGGCTGCAGCAACAAATCGTGCACAAAATCTCAAAAGTCTCATCAAGGAGGGCAAGGATCATTCCAGTATCCAAGTGCGAATAAAAAATCAAGGCGCACTTGCGTACAAGCCCTCTCAGTATGGCAACTCGATCATAGTCGAGCGTCATTTTAACAAGGCTTCCTCAGGTTTCAAGCTGAAGGACCAGAGTGGCAGGATCGTATCGACGAAGAAGGCCGAGTTAGAGGACATCTTGGACGCGTTTTCCATGCAAATTGACAATCCTATGAACGTCCTAACCCAGGACATGGCGAGACAGTTCTTGAATAACTCGACTCCTAAAGACAAATACAAGTTCTTTCTACAAGGGACCCAACTCGAAAACCTAAATAGGGACTACCTACAGATAGAGCAATCTCTCGAGCTCATGAATGCTAGAGCAGAAGTTAAAAAGACGGACATTGGTATTCTTCGTAAGCAGATGGAGGACCTAGCTGCGAAAGCTCGACGCGCAGAGAATCTTGAGAAGATAAGAGCTCGTGAAGCAGAAATAGCACACCAAGCTCTCTGGGCTCGAGTTGAAGAGGAAGAGATGGCGCTGGCTAAAGTTGATGAAGAGCTTACGAGAATTGACGGACTCATTGAAAAACGAAAAGGCGTAGTAGACGAAGCGACAGTGGCGTTTGAACGCTCCGACACGGCTCATGCGGCAGCTAAACAGCGCGTAGTAGATGTTGAAGCCGAACTAGAGCCAGCAAAACAAGAAGTAGAGGAGCTGAAGGCAGTTTTCAGCGCCTCCAAGCAAAAACTAATCGCATTGAAGGCTGACGAGCGTAACGCCGTTTCAGACGTAAAAGCCAAAGGAAATCTGGTAAAAAAGTGCCAAACAGAGATGCAACAACTCCGTCAGCGCCAGGCAGAAGCCGACAACGGACACTATGCCGAGAAGGTCCAAGAGTTGGAAGACGCTAAAGCAAATTTAGAGCAGGCGAAAGCGATACTCACCACACACACTAATGAGCTTCCGGCTTTAGGCAACGAGATCAAGGCTCTTCTCGTACAGAAGCGCGCTGCGGACCAAGCACTTCAAACGCTGCAAGACGAAGAGCGTACAGTTAGTAGAAACATCGAGGGTCTTAAGGGCGGGCAGCGCAACTGGATCGACGGATACCCAAATCCTGCAAATCTGCAAAAGTTATTACGAGCTATTGATAATGAGGCAAGGTTCCGCGAAAAGCCAGTTGGCCCCATGGGTCGGTACGTAAAAGTGACGCGCCCCGAATGGGGCTACATACTAGAAAAGCAGTTTGGAAACAGCTTGAACGCCTTCGCCGTGACTAGTCGCCCAGATCAGACTACACTTTTTGAATTGATGAAAAGATACAATTGGCAGGCCCCGGTCTACATTAGCAAGTCAGCACCGATGGATACAACGCCACATGAACCAGATCCTAGTCTATTGACTTGGATGAGAGCTCTGAAGATTGAAAACCATCTCGTTCGCAATTCGTTTATCGTCAACCAAGCTATCGACCAAACAGTTCTTTTTGAGTCGCGTGACGAAGGCTATAGGTTTATGGCTGATCGTGGTCCACTTTACAAGAATGTAAGGATGTGCTTCACGTTTGCAGATGGTGATAAGAGAAGGGGTCGGGTTTTCAACAGAACCGGCAGTGGTGGCCTCAACGAGAGTCCGATCGATCAGTACCAAGGGATCCTGCGTATGCAGGCGGACAAGGAAGACCAAATCAGGCAAGAGCAAGTCCGCCTCGAAGGCGTCCGACGAGAAGTGCGAGATCATGAAAAGGTAGCCAGCGACTTGCAAACCAAAGTCAACAACAGTCGAAGCAGTGAGCAAGATCAAATACGGCAAAACAAGCGACTTCGAATTGCCTATCAGAAAGCATCCGACACTGTGCAACGTTTAGAAGAGGAGTTAAGCGACGCGACACCTGACGCAGCAGCTATTGACGTCCTTCAAGACACACTAACGGAAGCCCAGGATGAACTCGGACGCGCAGAGGGCGTTTATGAGGATATGCTTCTGCAACAAATCAACCTCAATGCCGAGAACAAAACGAACAAGGAAAAGCTAGAAGATGCACAAAAGTCCGTCAGTGAGCTTGTTTTCAAACTCGATAAAGCCAAATCTGCAGTCAGGAAGTACCAAGGCCAGCGAGAAGATGATCTGAAGAAAAAGAATGTAGCTGTTGAGCAAGTTATCAATGCAGAGAAGAACAGGAAAGTATGGGAGGATGAACGGAATTTAGTACAGGCTGAGGTTGATAGCTATGTTAGGATTGCGGAGGAAACCTGTCCGCAGCGTGTTGCTATTCCTCGCGGCAAAACGTCCGAGGACCTGGGTAACACACTACAGAAGTTAGTAAAAACAAGAAGAGAAACGGAGAAAGAACTAGGCGGCTCGCAGGACGAACTCCTACGGGCCGCCAATGAAGCAAAGAGGGTGCATCAAGAAGCAAGAAAAGAGTTTGACAACATCGAGGGCTTGAAGACGGTCAGTTTAATTAATATTGTTGCTATGAGCTATATGACTAACTTGTTACTAGCATCTCATCGGCACTCTGAACAATCGCCAGCAGCGATGGCAGCAGTTTCGGTCAGGTATCTCCGTCCGAGCGCGGGTCACTTTCAACTACCTACTCAGTGAGCGAAAGTTCCGCGGCAGTCTTAATATTGACCACAAGAATGGCCTACTTGACATTCATGTAAGGGAGGTTTACTCAAAGGATCTGAACTTTTATTAACTCTCTAGGTTCAACCAGACATTACGGAGAGAAGCGGGGACGGCAGGCAAACAAAGACGCTATCTGGTGGCGAGAAATCCTACTCGACTGTCTGCCTCCTACTTGCGCTCTGGGATGCTATGGGCTCGCCCATTCGCTGCCTTGATGAATTGTAGGTGGCCCGCTGGTTTGTTGATCTCTTGCTAACGTATACAGTGATGTTTTCATGGACAGCGTCAATCGTGAGCGTAGCATGGAGATGATTATTCAGGCCGCGCGACGTTCGATGGGGCGTCAATTCATCTTCATCACCCCACAGTCGATGAACAATATCGGCCATGCATCCGATGTCAAGATCATTCGCATGAGTGATCCGGAGCGCAACCAGACAGCACTCACTTTCGGTTGATGATGCAGGGATTAGATGATAGACATGGGTTGTTCTTGAGTTGAGGCGCATCTGGAGTCGGGTATCTGAATGCGGGCGGCACTATGTAGCATTGCTTTTTATTGGGTATACCCACAGAACTTGGACTTGGCGCTCTGGCGTGCCGGACCAAAAGCAGTAAGCAATAGATGGCATACTTTCGCATTATGCATGCTGCTGTGTTTGAGAGCAAGAATGGGCCGGATGCGGCATGGCGGGAGGTGGATGGTGAAGGATAAGACGCGTGATACAGTCAGCGGTTGCACGGGGAACGGGGTTTGGTGGGCGGATGAGCAGCGGCAGGGTCCCCAGGCCTAGCCTGTCTAGATTAGGCGGATCCGACAACACAGCACCAACCTCGTCCAGTCCACGCGTGTCATGTCGTGCTGAATCTCACGCAACCGTCCTGGCACCGACGCTGGCACCGACTGGTTTGCTGCCGTGTTGTTTCTCGCTTGGCTTGCCACTGCGCTGAGGCTGCACACGCGCACCTATGCTTGCGACCACCAGCCCCAGCGCGCAACATGGCCTCCTCCCCGCTCTCGTTCTCTGCGCCCGGTAGCCCCAGGACGACGTCGCCGCTGCCCTCGGACGGAGACAGCGCCGATGAAATGCATTCCATGGCCACCCAACACGAAGCAGCCGCTGTGAGCAGGACTGCCGTGGCCACGAGCGCTGCTGCTCCGGCGAAAGAGAAGGCTGCCAAGGGGCCACTGCGACTGCTGGACCTGCCCGTCGACCTGCTCAGAGAAATCATCCACCAGCTCCCCCACACCAACGACCTCACATCCCTCTCGCTCTGCCATTCCGCCCTGCACCGCCTCACCATCCCATGCATCTACTCGCGCTTCGACATTGTTTGGCCAGACGAAAGTAACCACACCGAGCCGCGGTCTGGCGTTGATGCCCTCACCTATGGCCTGGCCACACTGGTCATGGGAGATGATGGCTTCCCCCACCAAAACCGACTGCGACATCAAGGCGCCGCCCCGAATGTCGTTAAAACTGCGCCTACGCCCTACCCCATTGCACCCCGGCGCTTTGGCAACTACTACAGCCAGTTCACTAAGAAGTTCTCCCTCGGCAATGGACCGCCCGCATGGGTGCAGGAGTACATGATCACGAAAGAGGGCGGAAAGATGTTGGGAACGCTGGTTGCGTTGGCGGTGGCGCGCATGATCAATCTCGAGACTTTTGTCTGGGACATGCCGACTGGGGTTCTGCGCGACGTCTGGCTTGCGCTGTCTAGCCTGGCCCACCGTAGTGACGGCGAAGAGTGCCGCTTAGATCGACTCTGGGTCAGGTGGCATGATAACACAATCGATACGCCCATACCCCCACCCGCACCACCAATGATTCTCAATAATATTGGCGTTCCTCCACCACCTCCTCCACCCAATGCCACACATCCGAGCGGTATCGGCATGGTCCAGGTCCCAAGTGTCGTACCTCAGCCATATATCCCGAGCAGTGTATCTGCAATAGATCGCGTTGAGCACCCAACCTTCTCTGTCATCCCTGCGCTGAAGAGCTTGAGCGTGCTAGACATCGATGAACTGCCATATCTAGACGAAATGAGCATACTCGTTGCGCGATCCCACAGAAAATTACGCGAACTTCGAGTTGGTATCGCGCCTCATGCACAGCAACGGGACTGGGTCACGGTATGGGAAGGCGATGGCCTGCAACAAGTAGATTACACTACCAGTTCGACAGCTGCAAGCTCAATAGGCGAGAAGAGATTGGGTGGTATACTTGGCATATTGGTTGGCCGAATCCATAACATGCGCCATTCGGAGGATTCGCAAACCCTCAAGCGAGCCACAGGCGGACCGGCGGAGCGTCCAGTCGAGGCGATGCCGAGCAAATCAACACTTTTGAATCCTCTACCGTCGATAAGTAATCTCTCGATGCAAGACCGGGAAACAGAACAAGATGTAGATCACTTCGGCAATCCAATGGAGGAGCCACACACTACCGAAGCCATTAGTTCGTTTGATGAGTTACCAGTAATTGGGGCGGAACAAGTTACATCGCCACTAGCCAGTGTGGATAGAACGCCATCGAAACAACCTGCTGTGCCGATAACTCACGGAACACGAGACGGCTCGTACGACTCACCCGAAAAAGTGCCGGAAAAGCCCCTGGTTGGCAAATTAAAACTCGAGGTTCTGGAGCTTGAACGGGTGCCACTTTCTGTGTCTGTGTTACGCAGAGCGTTCGACTGGTCAATATTATCGACTTTGACATTGTTGCACTGCAGTAACCATGAGCAATTGTGGAAAGTCTTACGGCGGCAGTATACTCCCCGCCCGCCTTATCCTGGATCCCCATCAACATCCAAGGCATACAAGGCATCATATACCCTCCGAACAGACTACCAGCTGAACCTGAAGCGGATACATACGAACACCGTGTCGCCCTCGCTGATCACATTTCTGAAGGAAACACTAGCACCTAATACCTTAGAAGTGTTGTTTCTACAAGAAGGACGCTCATATTCGTCTACAGTCACTGTGGATGCGATTTATAGAGGCCCAATGCGGAGGCATAAGGCTAGCTTGAAGAAGCTAATGATTGACAGTGGTGAAAAGGGGCCTGACGGCCACACACCTGCAAGTTCGAGATGGCGACGATGGATGTTGAATCGCGAAATACTCACATTTATTACTAGTGGGCGTATGAGTAACTTGCGAGAACTTGCAGTTGCTATTGATTACAAAGATTGGGTAAGTCGTGCAAAGTGAGGCTTGAGCGTCATCACTAACAGCTGGGCAGCATCACTTCCTCCAACGTCTTCCATACATCCCACACATTCGCTCACTTTACATACCTTTCATAGCTGACCATACACATGGAAGCAACATCGATTTGCGCGAATTAGCGTATCAGATTCTCGACATTGTACATCTGCGTCCAGAGATCGAACTTTGCTACATGGGTCTGTTGACAAAATGCTTTGAAATTTTAGAAAATCGTCCCTCAAATTATGACCTCCGCCACGATGGTATGCACGCAGATGGTCACGATTCAGGATATGTAGCGCATGATCCGATGCCATCTGATGATGAGAGCGATGCTGCCACCGAAGACGAGGATGAGGATGAAATGGAAGAGGGTGCGGTGATGGCTGGTAGTGACACGACAACTGAAGACGAGGCGAGCGACGATGCGGATCAAGAAAGCGACGATGAGTCGTTCTTGCAAGAGTCGCACCGGGGCCCGAAACTGCGGGTGAGAGAGATTTTGTTCTATGAAGAGCGCGTCGAGGCGTTTAGGCGGCGGCACGGCGTGCTGAGGCCATAATGGGGTCGGAAAGGATTGGGTCGAAGTGCGTTTATATGGGGGAAACAATGGGAAAGCGCTGGGCGAAGGCGAAATATGGCGCCTATAACGCATGCGTAACTCGCGGGATGAGGGATGATCATGACTTTGGAGTAGGGTATCTAGGTATTTTGTTGAGTGATGCTGGGTTTTATTTCATCCTCAATGTAGTTTTAGAGTAGGCCATAACCTCCTGTCTGCCTGGGCGCAGATTGTGCCTGCAACAAATGCTAGGCTTTTCAGTCGTGTCGATGGGTGTGGGTTCTATTTAGAGACGGTGAAGATGCACGTGAATTCGCGTTCGCGTTTTCATCCAAGCTCAAGGGAGCGCGACCCACCAAGACGAGGCATGGCAAAACAAACAGCACGCTTTGAACCTCACCCATAACCTACGCAAGGCTAGAAAGCGTCACAAGCGTGTGCTATGCCTTTCCCGTTGACCGCATCCCCCTAATATCGGCCCGCAACAGAAGCCATCGTAAACACTGCTCTAGCGGGGCTCCGCAGCACCTCCGCAATCCATGGATCACTCCACTCTAGTCTTCGCATCCGTCTTTCCCGTCCTCTCACTCTCCCATACGACTCCTACACCAATCGCGACACCCGATTTGGGATATACGGCGCCTGGAAGCTCGTTTGGCAGCCCATATGCGGACAGGCATGTTGACGGCCCAGGGCAGCACCGAGCAGTCAAGCGGGGCCTGGCATGGAGCCATGCGACCAGATTCCTGAGCTTACCCAATGACACGTCAATTGCCCTAGGACCCCACAGAACCAGGGAAGTTGAAGAGGCGCTGGACTATCTATTGATAGGCGAAGGCAAGAGCGAGGATGGGAAGGAAGAGAGCTTGGTAGAGTGGTATACGAACGAATGCAGATTGCACTTTGCCAATCATGTTAGAACTGGTCTTCAACAGCTTTGGAGTAAAGAAGTGCACCTGCAGTACGCGTGGGATATTCTCAGCGAGACTCAGCGAGCAGTTGAGCAAGTGCAGACCATGTACCTCCAACCGTTTAAAGAGCACATTCTTCCCATCCTACAGCAAGGCGAAAGTGCTTCGACGATTCGACCGAGTAAACCTAGCCAGACGGCTGAAGCAGGCTCATCAGATGCTATGAGTCAGAAGTTTCGACGCGATATCCATGCTGTATTCGCGCATAGCTTGCCGGTGCAGCGATTCTCAAAGACGCTGAGCTACGTACTCTATGATGCGGGGTGTAGATTGTTTCGCATAGACATACGGCAAGATAGACTCCAGTCCCCGTCGATATCAGAGGCTACGACAGAGTTCCGGAAACGAATGACGTTACTTCTTCAGGGCCTTGAGCACATTGGGTTAGGTGGCGACAGGGCCCAAAAGGCCTTCGCGTCTGCAATGAATAAACTACTCGACTCCTTCATTAGTAGTCACTACTTGAAGGTTGATTGGTACTCGAAGAAAAGCATCGTGCCACATCTAAGTATGTGGATCAAGGATGGCTTTTGTCCGCTCGTGGAGCTAGTGCTAGAATGTCTGCGCTGCGAACAAAGTACTGTCTTACCTACCGAAATCACTTCATGGCAGGAAATGGCACTTCACAGACTAGGACGGGCCAGGGTGGATAATCTCTTCGACTTTGTCATCAATTGGGACAAGAGCTCAGGCGCGTTTCTCGATATCAAAGAGTATCTCAAAGTTACAGGGGCAAAACAGCACCTCACATCGAGCTTCTCACAGCAAATCTCGAGGCGGCTGTTACACCCTGGGGCTACTACGACATATATTCTCAACGTTTATATCTCAATAATCCGCTCTTTTCATGTATTAGAGCCCAAGGGTGTGCTGCTGGAGCGCGTGGCAAGGCCTATCCGACGATATCTTAAAGAAAGAGAAGATACTGCTAGGATTATTATCTCTAGTCTTCTAACCGATTTGAGTGATGAGACAGGGACTAAGTTCTCGGCTATCAGTGAGCTCTCATATGAGATTGCAAGCGAGATGGCGAAGCCATTTGCCAACTTTGGCAAAGATACAGATGAAGAACTCAACTGGGGAGACATGAACTGGCAGCCATTGCCACAAGATGCTTCACCAGATTACAAAAAGTCGAAGGTGGAAGACGTCATCTGGTTCCTACTCACGCTTTGGGAGCGAGATGACTTTATCAATGAATTGAAGAATCTATATGGAGATCATCTGCTTCGGTGTCATGATCCAGAGTATGAGAAAGAGATACGGCTGCTGGAGCTTATCAAGATGCGGCTGGGAGATGAAAAGTTGCAGGCATGCGAAGTCATGCTTCGTGATGTACTGGACTCCAAGCGTATCAACGCTTCTATTCGTGCAGCAAGTACGAAGACAGCGTCCGCTTTCCAGACACCAGAAGCTCGTATTAAGGGTCCTCAGACGCCAGAGTTTCGTCAGCCACGCACGCCACGACCGCGTCGACCTATGCAATCCACACCTCAAGTCACAGCATCTATATCGAGCCAACCGGCTCCTCCAGATACAACACTCAACGCACAAATCCTGTCTTCCTTCTTTTGGCCCTCACTTCGAGATGACGACTTCCGCGTCCCATCAGAAATCGACGACCTACAAAAAGAGTACGAATCGCGCTTTGAACGCATCAAGGGTATGCGCAAACTCCACTGGATGAATGCTCTCGGCTCCAGCACCATCACCCTAACCTTCACCGACCGCACCGAAGACTTTACCAACCTAACCCCTTGGCAAGTTAGTGTGATCCACGCCTTCCAACCACTCCCTTCAGAACAGCACATTAGCAAAACCATCAGCAAAACTGGCTCCGGCATATCCCGGAATGTCTCCGAACTCTCGCACACGCTCCAAATGGACGACGCCCTCCTCCGCCAAGCCCTCGCCTTCTGGGTCGGAAAATCCGTCCTCCGCGAAATCGCCCCGTCCAGCTACGCTGTCATCGAATGTCTGCCACGCAAGTCCTCCCAGCTCCAAGCCGATGAGGATGCCGCGGCCGCCGCAGAGGAACTTGCCGCTGTGCAGGCAGCGCAGACGACGACGGTGAAGAGTCAGAGCGATGTGTTGAGTGAGAAGAAGGACGTATATGCGGCATTTATTATGGGCATGCTGACGAATCAGGGGAATATGGGTGCGGACAGGATTGCGATGATGATGCGGATGATGGTGCAGGGGGGGTTTCCGTTTGGGGTTGAAGAGGTTAGAGGGTTGTTGGCGGAGATGGAGAAGGGGGGGAAAGTGGTTGGTTTGGGGGGAGATGTCTGGGGTGTGAGGAAGTGAGGTTCGTATGGGGTTGCTCGGTTGGGGAGATCATAGATGGTGTAGAATAATGCGTTTGTTGATAGGCCGATATTCTGGCCGTTCCCAGGCGTTCGGGTAGTGGGCATGACTCTGATCTGGATGCTGTGGCACAGGCTTGTTGGGTATTGTTTACGAATTTCTACGGCAAGGGGTGCCTCATTCGTACTGCGGATAAGAAGGTTGCAATTGCTGTTACAGCTTGTAGAAACAAGATTCACGTAGGTATATACACGTGGCAAAGAGGTCAGATTTCACCACGATGCAATTTCACCACAGTAAAAAGACGCCACTTTGTCACAAGAGGGTGAATAAAACCCGGGAGCTATTGTGCGCTTGGATACGCCAAAACCGTCCAAGATATCTTTGGCCAATGACCGAACATCATCGTCAAAAATTCGTATCTAATCATGCAACCCCACTCTCTGTGCCGTCCAAATGGTACTACCGTGCCACAGCATCAACCAATTCGTAAACGGTTTCACTTATTACTCTGCTCTCTATAACATGCGACACGCATCAAGTTCCAGCAATTAGCCTCGCGGGAGTATTTCCTTGACTGTCAAGCTATATTTGGATAGTGATCCAGAAGTGTTTCAACGATGCGATGCATCAAGAGAACAAAGATGAGGAGTCGAGGACGTTGCCGCGCCAAGGTGAAGCCAAGGTGAAACTGCAACGGTCGAGAGAACGGGCCTACACAATATCCCTGGTTTATTTGCACGTGACTGTACTTCCCCACTTCTTTCCGGGTCCAGCCTCGCAATGCCCAAGTTTGTTGCATATGCCCCTGCGGTACCCGCATTATGGCTTGAGACAGCCGTTCAGTTGGCATGCCGATTATCCATTCTCCCCTCCTACGACTCGCAGTCGAAATTCCCAGCCATTGAAGAACATTCCAGCTGCTTTCAATCTCTCGGAGTGACAAATTTTTCTAGGTTCTGTTCGTTTTGCGCTGGGCTGGACCACTGTCGCGGGACGACTAATATCGCTTGCTCCACCTCCACATCGGATACAGCGCACCATGGCAATGGTTCAACGAAAACCGGATAGCAAGAAATTATCCATTGCCTCCAATGGCAGTTTCGAAGAACTGTATGCCTCGCGCCAAAGTCAGCTGTTTAGGGATCTTGAGGTCTTGCTAGAACTCACACCCAGCACCTTCAGTTCGTGTCTACTATCCTTGCCAAGAGAAATTCGGGACCATGTTTTCGACTATGTTATGCCAGAAATCACGAATTTTCGCCCTGTCTTGCATACATGTTTATGGGGAGCAGACATGTCCAAGGGAGAGCCCTGGCGACACGATATTTTCGGCTACGGAACCAGAGTCGCCAACGAATGTCGCCTGCACCCAAAGCTGCTGCTAATAAACAAGCAAATCCGAGATGAACTATTAGAAAACTACTTTCGGCGCAGTAAACTAACGCTGCACGCGGAACTACGCAACACCCCACGTAATAACGACCACTTCGAATTCTCGCCACATATCCTGCAGCTTCCGATGCTCGAGCACGTCACTCATATCCGATTCTACGTGGAATGGAACTACACCATCACAAGTTACGCAGGCAAAGAAATGCGTACAAAGGACCAAGTCCGCGTAACCGACGACCTCCTCGAAGCCATGGACAAAATCATCGCCCCGCTCCAAGCCATCGAAACCATCGAGCTCTCCGTCCTCTTCTTCTGGAAACAGCCCTCGGGCAAAATATACAGCCTCTCCATGCAAGACCTGTTCGACCTTGAGGACATCTTCAAGCGCTACGCCGAGCAAAAATGGCTTATGATTCTGCGCAAGAATAAGTCTTCCACTGTCATCTCGCCGAATCCGTCCGCAGGTGTGGGCTACAAGTTGTCGAGTGAGAAGAAGGGCACTGAGCAGAGTGGCGGCATGGAAATTTTTGTTAGCCAGGATTTGGAGGAGGCGATGACGGTTAGGAGGAGGAGTAATGTGGATTACTACGGGAATTATGGCATCTCGGATCCGTTGCCGCAGCCGTGTTATAAACACGGGACTATGATTTAGGATGAGGGAGCGATTCAGCGATTAGTGGATTGTGCTTGGAGTAATCAGCCCTGGCAGAAATCGACGCTGCAGCCGGACCTGGAGGTTAGTTGAGCTGTTGGTTCGAGCTTTGAGCTTGAGAGCGCGGGCCCTTGAGGGCCGTTGATCAGGCGGGTCGGGTGCTCAAAAGGTAATGTATGAACAGAACCGGTATTGTGGCTGCAGTGGAGTGACATGGCCATGGATACAACTTGCTCAACAGAGAGGAGAGTTATGTGAATAGACATGACAGTGGAGTTCAGCTATCCCAGACAAATATCTGGAAACAGTAGAGGGGGGCATGAAAATGCCAGTGTGACCTTGACACGCATCTGAACCGCGGAAGGGAGTTATATTTGGGCATCATTAGGGTTGGAATCACCCAAAAAAAGTCTTTTGAGGGCACTTTGAAAGGACATGAGGAGGGTCATTCGTAGTTGAGAGCGGGCGGGGCTATATGATATTTGTGCTTGTGTTTCACCTATTGATAAAGATGATGACAACTTTCCATTTAATTGATATAAAACAGTATGCTCCAAGCCGTGGTGTCTTTCATTCCTTGAAGTTGTAGTATGGACACGACCTGACTGTGCCGCTAATCGCTAAATCGAGCGAACTGGTAGAGGGTAGCAAGGATACTACTTCGCAAGTTCAATTAAGAAAGCTCGGTCTGTCAACTCGCAGGTAATGCTCCGCAGGTATTATTAGATGAGGTCAGAACAACCTTCGTCAACAATAGTCTTAGCTTTCGGGTCTTGTATCCTGAAGCTATAACCGACCGGCAGGCAGAACCCCCTTCACCCAGCATATCCCCCAATTGAGGTAGAAATGGTAAGCAGTAAGGATGCATGGCGTGATGCAATCCACTCATATCGGTTATAGTCTGACACGGACCCACAGTTTCTCGGTCGGACAAAATACTCGGTTCCAAGCTAGTTCAACCATGATGCACATAATAGATGACTAAAAAAATTTCCTAACCAAAACCATTCAGCCCTTGATTAGTTGGAGCAAATTATTGCCCATCTGTCTTTCTTCTGCAAGCCGCTTTGTGGCGTTTTTTATCACAATCAATAGTATTTCTTAAATCCGGGGGGGGGGGGGGGGGACCGAGAGACACAATGCAGTGTCACCAACAGGGGCCTTATGCAGATCTCGGCCGAGGTTAATCAACAACTAACCGATGGGGTATGGGGAGAGCTGGTTGCTAGAGTACTTGTATTGATCAAATACGTGTATATTCGTGAGTCACAGTATTCCGACGAGAAAGCGAGTGTACAGTGAATAAGAGTGAAAACAAGCTCAATGAAGGCCTGGGGGGGGGGGGGGGGGGGGGGGGGGCATATGAGCCGGTGGAGAATAAATCTGCAGAAGAAATTCCCCACAGTTTTAGACCCACATTTTTTGTTTTGCTTTTTGATTTTTTTTAGTTGCAAGATGGATTGAGAGAGTCTTCTCATCGTCAAGGTTGGGCACCAACACTGGGAATTGCTGCACGTGTATACTATTATGAACTTGAGAATGTTTTCTAGTAGATATTTCTTTGACTCCTACTCAACCAGGTAATCGGTATCTGTGGCGAGCTGACCGGGCTTTACAATATACCATATACGGATTTATCGGTGATTATTGGCTCTTACTATATAGTATGCTGGATGCGACCAACCGGGAATACGGCACTTGATCCTATGACATTTGCTGCTACCTTGCAGTATCTCCTAGCTGCATTTTCTCCTGCTGTTATTACTAATGACCTATGGCATTCTGTGACATCAGCTTTTTTGTACAAAGTCTAAGGCTGGCTTTACCGGCCTCCATAACAAGTCCAAACAAACACATTGCGGCACCATTCTGCATAGACACACCTCTAGTCTCCTTTTTTTTAGCTCCCTGACGTTTCCGTCTAATATCAAAGACAATATTGCCTCTACGGCCTTTGCTCTTACAGCGTGTCCAATCGGTCCTATTTGCATAGTCTTGATACAGCTTCGAGGCTAGGAATGCCAATATGACGGTACCATCACTCTACCGTCATGCGACAAGAAGCGAGATCATCGAGCTCGCCGTCGCTGAAGGCCATGACGCAGATATACCAACCAATGCTGGGTCAATACGTCCAGTCGTCAGCCACACCTCGACACGATCACGCGCCCCAGGAATCGAAGAGAAGAAGAATCACCCAACAGGCGTAGAGAAAGACGTTGAGAAAAACGCCGAATCCACGTCGATTTCAACCACCGTGGACGAACTACAAGGCCCAGAACCCGAGCCCAACAAGGTTGATTTCGATGGTCCAGACGACCTAGAGAACCCACTGAATTGGCCTTTTTCAAAGAAATGGGGAACCGTGGTGTTGATCTCTGCCATTACTTTCCTGACGCCCTTGGCAAGTTCAATTTTTGCGCCTGGTGTCCCAGAGATCATGCGCGAGTTTGGCTCGACAAACAATATGCTAGCGGGTTTCATGATTTCGGTTTACGTACTGGGGGTAAGAGATAAGAGCCGCCGCACACGTCATCGAGGCGGTCTTTGCTAACTTGTGCATTAGTTTGCTTTCGGGCCCTTGAGTAGGTCGCTTTGATGCAGAAAAAAAAATATATATATATATATATATACATATATATGCAATGGAAATGTGCTAACGCTCAGTAGTTATTGCGCCGTTGTCTGAAATGTATGGACGATTGCCACTGTATCATGGCTGCAACCTGCTCTTCATCGTATTCACCATTGCCGCGGCACTTGCTACAAATATGAGCCAATTCATCGTGTTCAGATTCTTCATGGGATGCAGGTATCTCGCTGCGCGCTCAAACTTGCATCCCGCTGACATTTGTAGGTTTCGGAGGTGCGCCCATGGTGCTCGGAGGCGGAACAATCGCTGATCTCATGCCTCGTGAACAACGTGGAACGGCGATGGCGGTATGGTTGATGGGACCAAGTACGTGTCGGGTCCAATTTTGGCAGGTAACGAGAACTGACAGACGATTTGAGCTCTTGGGCCATGTGTCGGCCCCATAATTGGAGGATTCATGACTGTAGCAAAAGGCTGGCGCTGGAACTTCTGGTTCGTAGCAATTGTGGTATGTCGTCAAACTCGCCTGTACTGGAAACGTGGGCTCACACACAGCCCCCCCAGGCCGCTGCATTCTTCATCATGTCTTGCATCCTGATGAGCGAGACTTCTGCGCCAACCATTTTGGAGCGCAAGGCAAAGCGTCTTCGTGCCCGTGCCGAGACTGCAAACCAAGACTTGGTGTCTAAACTTGACAGCGGCCTCACCCCGAGAGAACTTTTCACGTTTTCCATTGTCCGGCCTACAAAGATGCTTTTCCGTTCAACAATTTGCTTTGCAATCTCGTTGTACATTGCTGTAACATATGCCTACTTGTACATTCTATTCACGACCTTTACGGTTGTCTTTCGTGATCAGTACGGCTGGCATGGTAATGTATTGGGGCTTTCATTCTTAGGGTGAGAGCGTCTTGCTTGCCCATTGCAAATTCAGTCAGTCATAATACGTGCTAACCCATATCAGCATTGGTATTGGTTCCATCGTTGGCCAATGTCTCTATATTCGCTATGGTGATAGGATTGTCCTAAAACATCTCGAGCGAGGCGACTTTCAACCGGAACACCGTCTCTACATTATGTGTGGCGGTGGTTTTCTTCTCCCCATCGGTCTCTTCATGTATGGCTGGACCGTTCAATTTCAGGCGCATTTCATTGCTCCGCTCATATCAACTGCTATTATTGGCTTTGGGCTGCTATTTACTTTTATGCCGGCTAGTACGTACTTGATTGACGTCTTTACAGTCCATGCAGCTAGTGCAATGGCCGCGAGCACTGTGCTACGATCACTGGCTGCAGCTTTGATTCCGTTGAGCAGTCAGCAGATGTATGCACAGATGGGGTATGGGTGGGGTAATTCGCTTCTTGGGTTTATCTCTTGTCTTCTTATTCCCATACCGTTTCTGTTTATCAAATACGGGAAGCAGATCAGAGCGAACAGTACGGTGAAGTTGTAAGTCACAGAGTAATCATGTATGTAAATTCAAAGTGGCAAAAGCCCTACTCTATCAATAAAATGTTTTATTTCCAAGCCGCCTGGGGTAGGTTTTTTTAGTGTGTCAAAGGCACTAAAGATAAGGCGTCTGGTCTTACCACAAGGGTATCCCGACTTATAAACTAGAATTCCTTGTTCCATCCTAGAGAATACAATGGGTTTCGGGTGTGAAATACTAAGGGCTTCAGGTCCTTTTCACGTCATCAACTTAGCATCAAATATCAACCATGGCCTCATTGACATGAATTGGGGGGGGGAAGAGGCAGCGGCGAGTTATTGTGTGTGTGCAGTTGGCGAAGGCGGTGTTTGGGTGCCCATGTTACAGGGATATGTTTATGCGAGACTTGGGTATGGTGTAGTTCTAGTTTTGTACCAGACTGACCTCTTACGTACGAATGGTGCGTATGTTACGATTGTTGAGGATAAGACTAAGTCCTTTGACATATTTCACGCATCCGGCACAAGTGTTCCGATACCTATGGGGTTATGTGAGTAGACGCAGGCGTGCTTACAGAAGATTGATTTATCCTATAAAGTAAGCAAAAGACAGCCTACTTGGCAGAGCACCAATAATAAACCGCTTTCCAAAGCCCACCCATCTCCCAGCCTACAATTTCGCCTTCTCCCTCCCTGCCTCCGCCTCCCTTTCCCCCCTAAAAACATACTCCACGTCCCCAAACCCATCCGCCGCAAAACAATAAACCCACCTCAACCCCTCACCCCCACCCCAAACCCCATGCTCCACATTCCCCGGAATAAACACCACGCTCCCTTCCCCCACCTCATGCTTCGTCCCACCAACGCTCACCACGCCGCTTCCCCCAAGCACATAGTACACCTCGGCGTGCGCATGGCGGTGCAGCGCAAGATAGCCCGCGGGACAAGACGCGTTGGTGCGCGGGGCGCAGGTTGCGATGCCGAGGGTGAGGGCGTTGGAGGGCGTTTGCGGGGCGGAGAGGAGGGTGCGCCAGGAGACGGTGCCGCGGGCGGGGATGGTGGTGGTGGTGGGGAAGGAGTGCTGGGGGTGGGCGGCGATGGCGGGGGCGTGGAGGACGATGGGTTTGGGTGTGGGCGGTGTTGTGAGACGCATGTTTTTGGGACGGGGGAGATGGTTGTGTGACGGGCGGGGAGGGTGTAGATATTTGTGCTTGGGAACATGTGGGGTAGGGTGGAGTTTGGACGGGTAGCTTTTTGAGATTGCGGATTTTATACCCGGATTTGGACTAGAGGGTGCAGGAGTTGTTACGTGTCTATATAGGAGAGAGCCTTGGAGGGTGTGGTGTGTGGTGTGGTGTGTGGTGTGGTCATGGCTGTTGGTGTTGGTGGTGAGGATTGAGAGTTGGTCTGGGCTATGCGCTTGACAGGTCGACAATACACAGGTTTTGCTGAATCCGGGGATGCCAATACATTAGCGAAGCAGAAACTACGCCATGTAGTCACTCTGCAGTAAGTAGCCGACATGACATGCAGTTTGAGTTTGCGAGATCCAATCGTATCAGGGGCGCAAGTAACAGTGACCACCAGCCATGATAAGTCGGGACAGTTTTTCTAAAATAAGTATAAACTTGGGAAGAATTCTAGCTGGCTCGCCTTGATTGACTAAATAAGCATTTGGTGTTGATCAAGATACGATGTTTAGGCCACTGGGACAAGACAATATACACAACAGCTGTGGTTGTAAGTAATATCATGATGTGATTATTGCAAAATGATCCCGCCCGTTTGGCCGTCCCTTGATACCGCCTTCCCAAGAGCCAGTGAGCAAAAAAGAGCGCACGAGCGTCAAGCTTGCGAAGTCCAAAGCAAAAGCATAAAAGCACATCAGAGTTCAGAACACTTACTCCAAAACACTGCTTGGACCGAGAAAAGCCCTTTCCTTCCTCCACAGGCACACACCCACAAACCGGGGCAGCCATGCGCTCCCGCACCGGCCAGGTTCGAAGCTAAAAATGGGCATGCCACGCAGGCGGCCCGGTGCGAAAGCACTGACTCGTCGGCAACCCAAAAACGGACACAGCCAGCGGTCTCGCATACTCAAACGGAGTCGCACAGAAGCAATGCCGGATACCAAGCGTCGCAAAAAAAAACAACAACAGCAAAAACAACAAAAACAAGCGTGGCCATCTAAATGCCACCTCCCCCTTGGCCAAGCGTCGGAGAAGCGCGCCATTGGCCAGCAAAGTGCGCAGGCAACTAGGGGATCGGCGGTACAGGGCGCGTTTCAGATAGTTGCCTCGTGGGCGCGCGTGGCCCCGAACTATTCTGGATTGGACATGCATAAGCGACGACCGAGCGACAACAGCCATCTGACATGCGGCATCGCCCAACAACCCCTTCTCCTCACCACTGTGCGACTGCGCGCCCGCTTCGAGGTATTGCGGCCATGAGTCTGGGTTTACATTCGACGTCACGCAACGTAGAGGCGCGCTGAGCGCTGAATAAGCTCTTCTTTGGCTTGGGGAAGTTCGTCACGAGGGCAGGTGGACAGGTGCTATGGACAATTTCTACGCGGCCGGCTCTATGCATGAGCGGACGAGGAGGGGGCTCAAGGCTGCGCTTGGGGGGAAAGGTGTCAAGAAGAAAAGACCGAGGCTGGACAAGGTGGCCGAGAGTTTGCAGAGTCGGCTGCTCGCCTCGTTGGCCGTGGTGAGGAGGAGAGACCTCAGTCTGCCTTCGACATTCTCCAGGTAATTGTGGATCCGATCCGCCTGAGCTGGACCTTTTATGCTGATCCATGACACGCACACACACACAGTCCGTTCTTGGATGCTCTAGTCCAGCTGCCAAATGAGCTTCACCTTCACATTCTGCGCGAACTATGTGTCGCCGATATTTTGTCGCTGCGGATGACTTCACGCACACTAAACGAACTGATCACTGGTAATGCGCCTGCGTTGGTCCGGCACTGGGTAAGGTGTCGCCTGGGCGATCTTCATCTACGCCTGTATCCTACCCCAGGTCCAAACACAGCCGACTTCTCGTTCCTGCTTGCCATGCGGCGGCGACACATTGCCTCTATTAGGCTCACTCGACTCCTGGCCGATCGCCTGGTCAGAGGCCCGTCCGAGCACCCGTGCCCGCGACAGAAACAGCTGTGGACATCGGTGTACGAGAGAATGATGCCCCTGGTGTTCGGAGTTGGGTTTTTCCTAGACGAGCATCGTCGACTGCTTTTGGAAAGGGACCTTGGACGAATCCGGCCACGGTCGCACATTGGCTACAACGTCTGTACCACCAACGGCATCACAGACCAGGAAATGAAGATAATGAAAAGATTAGATCCGCCGCTGCGATTGCAGTACTTTTACATGTACTGTTTTATCGTCCAGGTGCTCATGCGGAAATTGCGGCCATCAAGCCGCACAGGACCAGTGGAGAAATTTCTACGGGGGTGGTCGAGCCAGCCTGCTTGCCCCGAAGACATTGCCTTCTTCCTTATACTGGGCGGTATAGGGCAGGTTGCTAAACTCCTTGCTCGCCCCACCTATAGTGAGCGGCGCCGATACCTACATGCATTCCGAGCGCATATGTCACCGCATACCAGCAAGTGCTGGAGGAGACATTGGAGAGACGTGGGAGTGGTATCGCCAGCTTTGCTTGATGACATGCCGTGCACAAAGATTGGCATTACTCAACTGGACCAGATTTGGCGGCCACTGATAGCACAAATGATGCTCCCAGGAAGTCGGGAGTTTACCGAGCACGAACGAGCCAGTTATGAGGAGTTGGGGATTTCGAACAAGTTCATCAACGAGATCATGGGTTATGATATTTTGCAGGGCCGCCCCACTGATGGTGGTGATTCTGACGACGAATTGGAGACGGAGCGTGGGTAGCAATAACAGATAGTCAATAGCAACTAGAAAAATCTTTACATGCGCGTGTTCTCATGGCATATTATCCTTGGGCACAATGGATTTTGCCGGGGGGGTTTTTTTTTTTTCCCCGTTGTTGAAGCAGAGTTGCGTGTGGACTAGTGTTCAAGTTCAATGCAAGCAGTGCTGTTCGTTACGTACTAGCCAGGTCGCATAACGCGCTACCAGTGGTTAGTAATGGTCTCGATTACAACGGCGACCAATGGAATGTGCGTCTGCCGGTGGCAGCTTGCGCGTTGCGAGCAGGCCGTTTCTGAATTAGCAGAAGCTTAGCACGAGGTCGCGAAGATGGTCCAGGTACAATGAAAGAAAGAATGAATGAATGAATGAATGTGGGCTTGTGATAGTGCGCTCGGGCTTGGTGCATCTTTTTCCATAGAGAAAGCCTGAGGCTGAGGCCCGACATGTGCTTTGGGTCAAGGATTGATTGCTGGCATCGTGTTGACCAGATTTGCCGCATTTTCCCGGAGCAGTGGTAAGTAGCAGTCAAGACTGAGCCCTGCAGTAGTTGTCAGCGGTGACGGAGCTAGACGGAGCTGCAGCCGGGCAGGTAGGCCATTGGCCATTTGCTCAAGACCCGGCGGAGACTGCTTCTGGAAAGATGTGGAGCACTTCCATCGGGTCTCGGCGGAGCGAAGGTAGCAAAGGTAGCAAAGGCGCAGAGCTGAAGGCCAATGAGTCAGCATGGAGGTAGTCGGTGGGGATGACCGCAGGGCGACAAATGGATGGGCATGATTCGAGGCTAGTAGGTAGGGAACACCCATGGACCATGGTTGCGCAGCGCAGCGCGAGCAAGAATTTGACGCAGCATGACAGGCAGGCGCAGACGAAACGCGAATGACGGTGCGGCGGCCCAAAAGGGAGGGAAGGGGAAGGGGAATTAGAGTTGATGGGAAACGCAGAGGGGAACGGAGTGGTGTAGGTGTGGCGAGGGGCAGGCGGCAAGGGGCGAAGGGGCATCAGTGCACTCCCACGGCGAGCGACGCGTGTGGTTGTGGTGTTGTGTGTGTGTGTGTGTGTGTGTGTGTGTGTGTGTGTGTGTGTGTGTGTGTGTGTGTGTGTGTGTGTGGGCAGGTTCTGTGGGTAGGTGCTGCTGTGGGAAGAGTGGAGGCATGGCGAAGGCATGGGCATGGTGGTGTGTGGTTTGGAGCAGGACGGCCCAATGAGGGCGCAGGTGATAGTGGCGGTCAGGAAGGCGGCCGTGCCACCCCGGCGCAGCCAGGCCGGCGTAATTGTTACCAGCGACGACACGGGCAGCGCAGTCCCGCGGGGGGCGCTCGGCGTGGAGGGTACATAGTCTGGCACACGTCTACCACTGCGCTCTGCGTGCTGCTTGCATGTGTCGCTGATAGATACAGACCGCGACCACATCCACCCGTCTGAGACCTGTCCTCCTAGACTCATCTTCCCTCGCCCACTCGCAGCCGCCACGCCCACCACACTCCCCCGTTTGGCTCCCGTTTGGCGCCACCTGCCCCAGTCAGCTGGGCTCCCGGATAGTCTGCCCACCCTCCCTCACAGCCGCGAGCCATCATGAGGCCGTAGACTGCGCGCGACTGCCCCCCCATCATGGACTTTACGGTAAGCACCCGCGCGCTTGCCTCGTACCCATTCCCGTTCCCGTTCCCGTTCCCGTTCCCGTTCCTGTTCCTGTTTCTGGCCCTGGCCCTGACCGCTGCGCCTCCAGATCTCCCTCGCACACTTCTGCGAGGTCCACGGGCCCACGTCCATCATCTGCACCCAGACGTCCACCGCGCCGTGCGGTTCCTGTAACCCCTGCGTCACTCCGCCGTCCGAAGAGCCGCATTCGGCCTGTTCCTACAACAGCCTCTACGATCCGCCCGCCTCGCTCAAGCTGGGCGCCCGCGTGCTGCACCTGTCCTCGCCCTTCGAGTCGCCGCCCACCAGCCCGCGCTCCCCCACCCACAACCCCTACTTTCCCAGCTTCTCCTCTGCCGCCCCCTTCGATGGCCGCCGGCCGAGCACCACCCTCGACTCGGACCCGGATGTCTGCGACAACTGCCGCATGATCGTGCCCAAGAAGTACAGCGAGCGACTGCCCAGCGGCGCGCCCGGCAGCCCTTCCAAGGACGGCCGAGGACGAAATGGCAGTCCCGTGCTGAGGTCTTCGCAGAGCTATCCCGTGCGCCGGCCTCTGCTTCGTGACGATGCTAGTAGCACCGACTCGTCTGACATGTCGGATACAGAGCAGTCCAAATCCTTTGAGAGTGCTGACTCCATGCCGTCTTCGCCCATGGCTTCAAG
Source organism: Ophiosphaerella korrae (assembly GCA_028456385.1). Taxonomy (NCBI): domain Eukaryota; kingdom Fungi; phylum Ascomycota; class Dothideomycetes; order Pleosporales; family Phaeosphaeriaceae; genus Ophiosphaerella; species Ophiosphaerella korrae. Next base: position 273,768 of record JALNQF010000019.1, read on the forward strand.
AGGTATGCACACACATACCCTCAACTACATCTCCACTAGCCAGCCACAATCGCCGGAAACGTATTCGCTCCTGCGCCGAACGTGTATCCGTGCCTTGTCCACCGAGGTGCTGCCTTCCAGCAAGCCATCCGGGCCCATGATGTTCGGAGACGCCGTCGCTGGCCACTCGATTGCCTATGTCTTCCGTTTGCAAGACCCGCGTTCGCGTGGAGCGAAGCGCACCTATGCTCTTCTTGCCATGGCAGGCCGCGATTGCCGAAAGGCCACAAAGGCCTTCACCATGGTTACCGAGGTATTCGCCGGAATCGCCAATCGAATTGTCGCGCGAGCCGAGAAGGTCCTTGAGCGTGAAAGCGCCGCCTCCCAGGTCCTGTCGCGGCCTACAACCGCTAACCCCAGCACCCACCTTCTTGGACCCTCCTCATCCTCGATGCCACCTCTATTCACATCCCCGCGACAGGAACGAGACATGTCTTCAACCGCCAGCTCTCCCACACGCAACATAACCCCAGTTTCGTCTTTCTTATCCGCCAAGAGGGTCGACCCCGATGGTTTTCCTCGTGTTTCTCGTGACGTGATGAAGGCGAAGAACTTGGTCGAGATTGTTGGCCAAGAGTACTTCTTCGTCGAGCTGCATGGCCTTTTCTGCAACCTCCTCCACGCGCTCATCAAGCAATACGGATGAGCCATTCTCGCCTTGATCTGGCTGCATACATTGCCATTCCTCGGTGCTGTATTTTATCGTTTCCTATCATTTCCTGTTGTAATCGGTATGCCTGCGTTTAGCGTTTCTTTTACTGTCCATGGTTTCGGCGTTCGGCTGGCTTTCTTTCTTCCAACAACCGGCCTGGCTTAACACCAGGCAACGGCCACTACCTGTACCTGACCCCGCCACGAACGGGGCCAGCTTGATACCCATCTTTCAGATACCCATGTCTTATCGTCTTGCCGGAAATGGAGGGATATATTGGAAGGGGGCAGCCATCTGCTTTCGGCGTTGCGAGCATATGAGAGAGACGTACGGCCGAAGAGTTTTTATTAACTGGAGCTCGATGGCGTGATGACTGCAAGGAATGATGTGAGCGAGCCATACGATCCACCGTTTGTAGTGGGAGAATAACATACTTATATCACGCTACTTTGCACTAGCCCATGTGATACCCGTCTGTCCAGTGAGGTGCTCACGCATGACGGCCTGTCCTCACGCCCGAAGTGAATCATAGATAAATCTTGAATGAAGAACATTGTATTGATTTATGATGGAGGCCGCACACTGGGAAGGCTGGCTCAGAAATCTCGGCTCGCACAAGGCACCTGTGCACTGAACGCGTGGGCACAAGCAAGGACCCATGGGTTGCACGTGTTCGAACGGGCTTAGCGCTGCCGGTGAGGCTGCATAGCCTGCAGCAAATTACCAAAGTCGCTCTATAACAACAATTCAACATGTATCAGGTACACCTGGACATGTTTTCAACACTATCAACATGCTCTTGCTTGCGTGTTTGGGCTAGACAATTGAAGTCGGGCCGTTGCGTCTGTTTCGATCCATGTTGCTGAATTAGGCGTTGTGGGGGTGGGGTCGTGGCTAGGCGGACGGATCTGGATAGTGTAGGGGTATGGCGTCATACCTACCGGCACCTATCTGTGGGACAGGCGAGAGTACCTGAGACGGAAGGGCATGAGTGTGGTGTCACGCAGTGGCGTTGTCATGGAGTGTGCCTTTGTTTGTAGATATGGGAATGAGGGGCATTGCGCAGACAGATTGTGAGCTTCACGAACACCTTTCCCCTAGATTAGCACCACAAAAATACCTCCAGATCGTTACAAGGCACTGCATTGGGAGCATGCCGTCTGCAAGCATAGGTTCCGATGTCAGATGCCAAGTTGTACTGCATGGGAGCCAAGTTTCTGAGCTAGACGATAGCGCCGTCCCGTACCTGATCGATGATAGGGCGATATCCTGCAACGTAGATGGGTAAGATGGGGCGAGTGACGATGGCTACGTAACAGGTGTTATGCACCTGGATCCTGCTCAAGCCATGACCAGAAGAGTTGCATGGGGTATGTAAGTGCACCACCATTCGCTCGGTCAATGGACAACAACAAGAAACTACCATCTATCTATTCACACTCTAACTACTCTTTATTACGGGTTTACCATACCAACACCATCAAAATGAACTCCCAGCCTGCTGGCAACAAGGACTACGGCGACAAGGCGCTTGAGAGCGTCGAGAAGAAGTTTGGCGGATCTTTGGGACAGAATACTGAGAGAAACCGTGGCGTCAACGAGAAGATTGTATGTTGTCATTGTGATGTATATGATTGGTTGGCTGGCTAACATTTAAATAGACCGACACCGCAAGGGGTGTTTTCGAGAAGGCGACGGGCAAGCACGTTCCTGAGAAGATTTCCAACTAAAACGTTTGAAGCCTACGATGAATTATGACTGTAGAGCATTGTATGAATAAGACATGAATGAACAATAATACCTAATACTCTACTTTTCTTGCACTGCGTGACACCAGGATCAAAGCTCCTGCATTCAGTTTGGCAACAAACCCAAAGTTCCCCATTCAATACATCACCCACCATGACGTCATATACTTCCCAATCTATCACCACCAAGCAGCCAAGGCACAAGTGCCCGGAAGCCAAGTTTTGCCCAAACAGCCCCAATCCAGGAACGCCCACACGCAGCCACCTCGCCTTGATTCGTGAAGCCCACTGGCAAGTGGGTGTCATGGCCATGTGCAAGTGTCTACCTAGCAAGATGGCTTCAAGTAGCCTCCTCACGAGACTATTTCTTTCTATCGAATGACTTGACTTGACGTGACTTGCTTAAAGTCGTGCTGTCATCATTACACTTGACCAAGCCTTTGCCCATTCAAGAACGCACTCGCCATGTATCGACACGGAATGTCATGCCGACACCGAGCCTCGCACGGCGCCACTTCTTGACATATCAAATCCCTTCCACCCCCCCCATCCTTCTCTAGATACAACCACCCGCCCCGCCAGCCAAAATGCACATCCCCAAACCCCGCCTGCACAAAAAGGCAAAACGCAAGGCATCCGCAGACCTCGAGGCCTCGCACGCCAAAACCCCCAAGAACAACACCACCACGACGCCGGACTCGCCTGACCCCCCGTCAACAACCCAAGCCGACAACCCAGCAGCGGCCGTACAGGAAGCTACCCCGCCGAAGAAACACCCCTTTGCCAGACTCGCCTGCACAAAATCTCCCACACCTGAAAACCCCCACCCAGAATTCGCCGCCGAGTGCGCGTCTCCACCGCTCTTGCCTTCCCCTTCCCCAGACGCAAAATCTCCCAGCTCTACAGAGTACGTTAACCTACCTACCTACCTACCTCTCATGCCCCGCCCCGTACCTTGATGTGGACCAAACGGGAACTAATAGGGACAGACACACGCCGCCGCCGCCTCCGCCGCGGCGCAGCTCACGCCTCAAGAATTCGATGCATAGCGTGTCAACGACATGGCACAAGGCAAGGCCGTATGTTGAGCGGATTAACGGCACGATTATGCCGCTGGAGTATCAGGGGGTGGGCAAGTATTATGAGAGGGATGGGGCGAAGGGGGGGATGAGATGAGGATGGGGATGGGGATGGGGATGGGGATGGATGATACCCTTGATTGGAGTTTGTGGAGTGTTTTTGGGAGGTTAGGTTTGGGTGTTACCTTTTGTATGTTTGTTTTGTTTGCTATGATTGGAGCAATGGTGATTTGCATGCTCGGCTCGATAGGAATTGGATTGAATCACTTCCTACCCCGACAACTCGACCCTCCGCCTCAACACGCCGCGCGCCTCACTCTCCGTCAACGTGTCCAACCCCAACTCATCCAGCACCTCCCTCGCCCCCCGATTATCCGCAAACAACCTCTTTTCCACTTCCCACAACCCTAGCTGCCCTCCCGCAGACACACCCTCACTCTTATCCGCCTCTCCGTCCTCCCACGCCTCATCCCACGCCTCTTCATCCGTATTACTCCGCTCCTCACTCACCTTCCCAGTCCTAACCGGGAGTCCCACAAGTGTCGCGCCCTCAAGACACTTCCTTAGCGCGGCCTCAGCAACACCGGGCCCCGTCTGCGCGTCGACGACGGAGCAAATAGCCGCGAGATCGGCGTTTAGCTGTGCGGCGCCAGCAGTGGAAAAGCGGTAGCGACACAGGACGTTGTCCCAAAGCGTAGTAGAGATCGTGGCCAAGACGGCTCTGGCGATGCGGCGCAGGGGCGCAGGGGCGAGGGCGCGCGACAAGAAGGAGAAGGTAGTGCGCAGGTGGGAGAGGAGGGGGTCGATTTCCGCGGTGGGTTCGGGGGTGCTAGACGAGGGGCCGGAAAGGGTGGCCCAGGGATTGCTTTGCGGAAAAGTAAGTACGTGGAAGGATGGCTGGATTGGGAGACATACATGTGTCTGTAGGGACGCAGGGCGTCGCGGACGTTGGTGGAGAGAGTGTCGATGATGATTTGCTCTGAGCGGGCGCGCAGACGGGCGTACCATGACGCCGTTTCGTCGAAGAGGGCGCCGCTGTCCGAGGCTGCGCCAACGGACTTGGACGTGCGTTCTGCGACGTCGGCAACGGACATGGCGCCAATGGTGCTTTCTTGTCGGGCACGATCTTGCAAGGCCTCCCAGATGTCGAGGAAGAACTGCAGAGTCAGCCAGCGTTACACGGAATCTATGGCTGTGCATGCTGTGTGCTTACCACGTCATCGTTCCAGTCTCGCATTGCCCGTTCTAGATAATCTGCGCTGCCATACGTTTTGCAAAGGCGCTCAAGTCCTTCGACGCCAAGCAGCCTCTCCTGCTCTTCTTTGGTGACGCTGCCCATGGCACGACCCAGGGCTGTGGTCATTGTGAGATAGGCTTCCAGGTTGCTTAGCAGCTTTTCGTGATATTTGTCGAAAATGGCAATCTGTATGTCGATCAAGAAGGTGAGTTTTTGGCTAAAGGATGTCAGGGGCCTGTATCGATCTGCATTGGATATTAGCGACTGCACTCGGCTTGGACGATGCCCAGCACACCTGTGATCGTTTCAAGGAGATCGTTGACGCGGATTGCTCCTTTGGTGGGCTTGGTTGCTTTGGGATCCACGCTTTCGTAGTCGAGATCGCCAAAGTCGGACGCTTCGACGATGCTCTGGTAACGCGCCAATGCAACTGTTTGCACGCGTTAGTGCCTAAAAAAAAAAAAAAAAAAAAAAGGATTCGGGTGGTGAGAAGATGCATACAATCTTTTTCGACCTGCAACCAGCGACCGAACCAATCACCCTGGACCAGGAACTCCCAAGACAGTCCTTTCCACCCATCAACTCCGTAGCCGCCATCGTATCCCCAATGCTCCCTAATAGTGCTATCAAAGTTCATCACCTCGTGCATGAGGTGGCTGAGAAGCTGGGGTTGGGCTGCGACCTTTGGTAGCAGACCACTAATCTTTGCTCTGAGCATGGGCAGCAGGGCAGTGATGAAGGCGGCCATGGCATCGATGTAGACAGGGTTGAGGGCCAGATCGGTTCCACGGAAATGCTTGAGCAGGATAGGTTGCACATGGTCGGTTACAAAGCCACTGTAATCGTTCAAAAGGGTGGTAATGTGGGAGAGAAAGTACTCGGGCCTATCAATGCGGTTGGTGGGTCTGTCACCCTCAAAGTGATAGCGAAAACGCATTCCCAACGGTTGCACAAGCACCTCGAGCGGAAAAAGCACTGGCGGCAGCTTGACCTTGTCTCCCGGCCCGCGTGCATAGCTGTTGCCCTCGAGCTCGGGCATCTGCAGATCGAGCAGCTTCACGACGGCGGATTCCCAATCATTCTGGAGCGAACTGGGGATGGACGCTTTGGGCGTGGGCCAGTGTATCTTCTTGAGCAGGCGGTCCAGGTCGGCGGTGAATGCATCGAGGATCTTGGTGCGCAGCGACTGCGTGATACTGTTGACATGGTAGAGCAGCTGAGGGGCAGCACCCTCTGCATCCTCCTGCAGGCTGATCAGGCGAGTGTGGAGAGACCATAGCTGCTTGTACGGCGCGAGAGCAGCCTCGCTCGATGTGTGGAGCAGCGTCTGGGCTTGTTTGCTGGTCTTGCATCAGCTGACGGGCTCCAGGAGTGCGCAAGGGCTGTCCTACCTGAGGACATGGACCTCGGCCAGCAATTCGACGTAGGCACTGGCAACATGGAGGCGGTGCAGCTGGTCGAGCGAGGACTCGAATCGGGGAACAGCCTCGTCCGAGGTGTCGCTGGCGGTGATGACAAGCAGACGCTGGTCGATATCCGCCTGGCTGCGGCGGAACTCGCGTACCTCGGTTTCAACGCGGTGGTGGGCGTCGTAGGCATCCTGCTTTGCATCATGGAGGTCCTTGCGTGCGGCGTCGACCTGGTGTCTGAGCAGGGCCTGCTGCTGGGTGATGGCTGCCAAGAGGTCGTCGAGGTTGGCCGTGTCCAGCTCGGCGGCCGTCTGCAGCTTGTCGTCGAGGTAGTCGGCCACGCGGTCACTGTCGTCCATGGCGGGGGGGATCGATCGTACCATGTGTGCCCCGCGGTCGATTGTCTACAGCAGCGTGGGTTCTCCCGCCCAGTCCTAGCAGGTGTGGGTAGGCGGTGGGATGAGTGGCTGCCATGTGGCCTGTGGCGCTGGCGCGATCGTGGGACCCCGATCTATGCACCAGGGCAGGGGCCAGGTGTGCGCAAGCGAGACGGCAGGCAACGTTGAGTTGAGCGGAGGGGGTTTGCCATAGGAGCAGAGAGTCGGACCATTCTGCAAGCCCGTGTCGCACGTTAGATACATCTGCTTCCTTGCCAGTGGCAGCAGTCGCCGTCAGCCTTTTGGCCGGTATATTTAAAATCTGCTGTGCGTCGCCTTCCCAGATCTGGCTGCGAGATCTGGTTTTGCCTCTCTGCCATCCTTCCAGCCCTACCCGAGCTTTAGCCGGGCCGGTTGAACTTTTTGTGCCGCTCGCGTCCGCACTTCCGCCTCGCCCAGAAGATGCCCAAGGAACAGAAGAAGCGCGGCCGCCGCGAGGAGCAGAAGAAGAAGAAGCGCAAGCGCGACCTCGATGAGGCTGGCCTGGACACCAAACGGGCCAAAAAGGACGACGCTACCGACGATGGCGAGCACGGTGGTGAGGCGTGGCAGCAGGAGGAAGCTGTCGACGTCACCCGCCCAGGCGAGATGACTTACTATGGGATGCTGGACGACGACGAGCAGGAGTACTTCAAGCGCGCGGATGAGATGCTCGAGCTGAACCAGTTCGACAACCCAGAGGCCCGCACTCTATTTCTCGACAGCGTCTACAAAGAGGCCAGCGGCAAGGAACTCAAGATTGCCAACAGCCAGTCGTGCTCGCGCCTGCTGGAGCGGCTGATCCTTCTTTCCTCGCCAGACCAGCTGAAGAGCCTGTTCCAGAAGTTCAATGGCCAGTAAGTGTTTCTATTGCGCCTTCTGCGCGTCCTCGTGCTGACCCGTCGCAGCTTCCTCAACCTCGTCCAACACCGATTCGCCTCCCACTGCTGCGAGGCCCTCTTCATCCAAGCTGCGCCCGTCGTCACGCTCGAGCTTGCAGACCCCAAGCTGCTGCAAACGCTACCGTCGTCAGATCCAAATGCAATCGTCGTGTCCATGGAGAGCTTGTTCATCTACACCCTGACCGAGCTCGAAGAACACCTTGGCTTCCTCATGACAGACCGCTTTGCATCACACGTGCTACGAGTGCTACTGGTCGTACTATCCGGAGCGCCCCTGGAAAAGGAGAGCAAAAATAAGTCGGTCCTGCAGAGCAAGCGCAAAGAGAAGATTGGCGTTGCAGGAACCGACAGAGGCCAAGACCGGCTACTGGAGAAGCGAACAGTGCCACAGTCCTTCTTGGAAGCCCTGGAGAAAACCATCAATTCCAGTGCCTCAACACTCGACTCGCAAAATCTGCGCCTGCTCGCTACACATCCACTTGGTAACCCCACCTTACAACTTCTTCTCAAACTCGAACTTGCCCATTTTGGAAAGTCACGAGCAAAGGATGAGAACTCGATCATCCACAAACTGCTACCAGATAGTCCCATCGCTGAAGGCACAGAGAGCGCATCCTTCATCAATGGCCTTGTATATGACCCCATCGGCTCTCGGCTTCTGGAAACCATCATCGAGAGCGCCCCCGGCAAGTTGTTCAAGTCAATATACGCAGACTTCTTCAAAGAGCGAATGGGCAGTTTGTCGCGTAATGAGATTGCGAGCTACGTAGCTAGCAAGATCTTGGAAAGGCTCGGCAAGGATGACCTTGACGAAGCCATGCGACAGATTGTGGATCAGATTCCAAGTTTGGTTGAGCGCAATCGGACAGCCATTGTGAAAACATTAATCGAACGCTGCACTGCCCGAGGTGTTGATACATCTCCAGCCAAGGCGCAATTAGAACTTGCTTATAGCGGCGCAAATGGCTTCGAGGTTACGCGCATCCTCAGGATGAGTGAGGGCCCGTCTAATGAAGGCAAGCCAAATGGCAAGAACGATCACTCTCCAGAGAAGGTACACGGATCGCTGCTGGCACAGACCATGATGGCAGCCGATGGGCCTCTGGGTGATCTCGTTTTTGACTCGCTTGCGAAGCTTTCTCCAGAACTTTCAGTGCAGCTTGCTCGTGACCCCACTGCATCACGAACTCTTCAAGCAGCACTGACAGCCAAGCATGCCTCAGTCATATTTCGCCGAAAAATGATACAACAATTTTACGGCCGCGTCGGTGAACTAGCCCTCGATCCAGCTGCTTCTCGTGTCATCGACGCTATCTGGGATGGAACTCACGGTCTTGCCTTCATTCGCGAACGCATCGCCGAAGAACTAGCCGAGAACGAGAACTCACTACGAGAATCGTTCGTCGGCCGTGCGGTCTGGAGAAACTGGCAAATGGACTTATACAAGCGCAAGCGAGGCGACTGGGTCAAGCGATCACGATACACTGCCGGCAACGATGGATTCCAGTCGTTCCCGGAAAGCAACGGTAACCCATCAGTGACCCTTCCAAATCATAACCACAATCAAAAAGCCGGCAAGCATCTCAGCGCCATCGAAGTTGCGCGGCAAAGACATGCAGCCAAGGCCGCCGAAGCCAAGAAAAAGCAGGCACAAGAGGACAAGCAGAGCAAGAGAGGGCGGAATGAAAATCACATGGGGGGCAGCAGTAGTGCTAGTAGTACCAAGGGCAAGGAAAAAGCAAGTGTGGTTGTGCAATAACGGGCACGTATTGCGTGTAGTTTCTTTCCACAAAAGGCATGGCAACAGGCGTTTCACTGGGATATGGACACGATTAGGACTGGAAATTTGTTCTCTTTTCATTCGTCGTGCAAACGCTGCAAGTATTCACACGAATGTGTTCATTCAGCGATGTAACGGGGTTGAATGGACTTTTTGTTGATGAATTTTCGGCTTTCAAGCAGAAGGACGTTGACAGACCCAATTAAATAGGCAAGATGAATATTCCCTAAATCCTCGAGCATGCATTAAGTGATTTAGATACGTGTTGGCAATAGCTTCATTCAATACAGAACGCGTCAGCCAGAGCTCGTATTATCGTTAGGCAAATCATGTGAATCTTTTGTTGGTAAATCTAGCTCCTATAGTGGGAAAAAAAAATCGTTGGTGGCTAATTATCCTAGAGGGATATGGCACCATGATGACTACGTGACCCCCAATTTCAAGTATGATGCTCATTGGTCGTCGTGGACTACATAAATACTCAATGACTGCACCCTAGTTTGCTGATTCCGCCCTGATCTACCATTTTCTTTGGCTTGAAATTCTTCGAGAAGCGCAATCCAAACATGTCCGCCACCAACGGTAATGGCAACCATGAGGAGCCCCTCAATCGTGCAGACGAAGCCAACGACGTAAGTGCATACCTACAGCGCTCGGAATTGTTATTATGACAATTCCGAATGAACGGAATTACCCCCACGTTCTAAAATCAACGCCCAAAAACATTATTTCATGAGACTTGAGTTTATTGACGAGAATTCTAGCTTCTCACAACTATCCGAGATCTCATAGTCCCCTTCATTGCAGCTGCCGATGAAGATGCCAAAACAAAGCATACAGGCCATGGCTTGAGGGTCGAGGGCGGAGCTCCGAGGACCACACTTGTCGAGCACCACCCACCGAAGAAGCTAGAAAGCATTCTACAGAAAGATTTGGAGATTCAAGGCGATGCTGGTGGAAAAGAAGGGCTAGTGGAACTTGTGCAGACGATTCTAAAGTACAGCGTGAACACATGGGACCAGGGGTTTCTAGATAAGCTATACGGAAGCCCTAATGCAGTGCGTATCCTCCAAAGAACCCATTCAGATAAACACATGACTAACATATCTTCAGATTGGTCTTGTCAGCGAACTCCTCCTCGCAGCTCTAAACACAAACGTACCCCCCCCCCCCCAGCCTCCCACTCACTGCCCCCAAACTGACAATACTAGGCCCACGTCTACCAAGTCTCCCCTGTCCTAACCCTGATTGAAAAACATACAACAAAATACCTCGCCTCTCTCTTCGGCCTGCCCTCCACATCCGGCGGCGTTTCTCAACCCGGCGGCTCAACCTCCAACGCAACCGCGCTCGTCATCGCCCGCAACACCCTCTACCCCGACACAAAAACCACCGGCAACGGCACCCACAACTTCAAGATCTTCACTAGCGCCCACGGTCACTACTCGCTCGAAAAAGCAGCCAACCTCCACGGCCTCGGCACCCAAAGCGTCGTCTCCGTCCCCGTCGACGCCGCCGGCCAAATCATCCCCGAAGATTTCTCCCGCCTAGTAAAAGAAAGCATCGCCCGCGGCGAAACACCCTTCTTCCTCAACGCCACAGCCGGCACCACGGTCCTCGGCTCCTTCGACCCCTTCACCCCACTCGCACACATCTGCCGCCAACACAACATCTGGCTGCACATCGACGGGTCCTGGGGCGGCTCCGTGGCCTTTTCGCCAGCGCACGCGTCGTCCCGGCTTGCGGGCGCGCGCCTCGCTAACAGCATCACGGTCAACCCGCACAAGATGCTCGGCGTGCCCCTGACGTGCAGCTTCCTGCTAGGCGCCGACATGGCGCTGTTCCACGCTGCGCTGACGCTGCCGGCTGGATACCTGTTTCATAGCGCGGCGAGCACGTTCGCGGACGTGTACGATTTGGCGGATTTGACGCCGCAGTGTGGGCGGCGGGCGGACAGCATGAAGTTCTTCGTTGCGCTGCGGTACTATGGCGCGGAACACTTTGGCGCGCTGGTGCGGCGGGGGTTCGAGGGCGCAGAGTATTTATCGCGGGGGTTACAGGCGAGTGGGCGGTTTGTGGTGATTAGTCCGGAGCCATTACCGTGTTTGCAGGTGTGTTTTTATTATGTGGGAGAGGGGGTGTTGGGTGGGGATGTGGAGAGGAATAGTAGGGTGACGGTGGAGATTGCGCAGAGGTTGGTTGGGCGGGGATTTATGATTGATTATGCGCCTGGGGAGAAAGGGAAGTTCTTTAGGGTGGTTGTGAATGGCGGGACGAGGAAGAGTACGCTTGATGGTCTGATCAAGGCGCTCGAGGAGTCGGCGACAGAGCTAGGATATTGAGCTGTATCGTTCTTGGGAGGCTTTGTTATTCGTGTCAAACATAGAAAATAAAGTGTCATATCATACATTCGTTTATTGAAATTGGGTATCTATACTACATGGTGCATGTTCTCATGATCCAGAATGGCGCCAAGAATGCCTCCTGCACACTTACATAGGTCTTGCCTATTGGTGCTTATGATGGTGTTAGAAAGACGACGTGCAGCACCATTTGCACTCGTTTAAATCCTCCAACATAGCATATTTGTTCCATAATGCACTTGCCAACTACTGGATAATACCCCAAAAGCGCTCAGCATTGAACGATGAGGCCCAGTCTGACTTCCAGGTAGAGTCGAAAGCGTGGTGGAGGAACATGTCTGAACTAAATTGGCTGCGAATAGAGTCGAGTGCGGCGCTCTGGTTCTGTTTGGAAGGAACGGCTTCACCGTTGGCATTACCTTGGTGAGGCCAGCCGGACTCGGTAACGACGACACGCTTGTTGTTGCAGGCCCGCTTAACCATTTCGACCTGGGACTTGACAAATTTCCCAGCGTCCTTGGCCTGGGTACTGGAGTCGAAAAATGCATGGCAGTTGACCATAACCACGTCGGAAGCTTCGCAGATGGAGGGGTTGTCGATAGTGGCAGGGACGGTCTCGACGGCGCCGACAGGGCCATTGTAACCAAGGCTTCGAAGCTGTTTGCGGGCAGCTGTGATGGCATCTACCACGGTAGATGCAGTCATGTCGCGATCATTGACTCGCTCATTTTCGACAGAGAAGAGTGAAATAATGCTCCAATCGCCCTTGGCATACGTATCGATAGCGGTCTTGAGGGTCTTGACAACCTCTTCCACAGATTCACCGTTTCCTCTGGTACTGAGGAACACACCAGCCATGAGCTTCTGCTTATGCTTGATGACATTTTCAACAGCGCGCGGGACGATGTTACAGCCCTGGCCATAGATGCGAACAACTTTATAGCTCGACATCTTATTGAAGTCGCTCTCAATTTCCTCTTTGGTCTTGCAATCTGAGTTACTTGAAGTACCTTTGAAGGGGTCGTATGTTACTCCCATGCCAAGGGTGCCTCCAGACTCTTCTTTTTCTATAGGAACAACTGGCGCTGCGGGTGATGCGGCTGGAGGTGGTGGGGCCGGCTGCTCAGAAGTCGGCGCAGGCGCTGGAGCAGTGGTAGAAACCTTAGTAATTTCAGATGTTGGGGATGGAGGTGCGGGTGCCACTTCAGCTGGAGTGCTGGGCTTGATGTCGATAGAAGGCTTGCTGCTCGACGCGGGAAGGTCGAATGAGGGCAGCAGAGAAGACACTGGCGCAACAGATGGAACAGGCGCAACGGGCGAAGACGAGGCCGACGAAGAAGTTGGCTCGACTACAAGCGGAGCAACTACGGAAGTCGTAGAGACAACCGCACTTGAAAGAGTGCTCGCAGCCTTTGCCTCAGTCGAAGTTAGGTAAGGCGTGCCCGTCTCATCAACATAGACTATGACATTGGCGACAGTCTCTGTTACATAGACGATCTCGGTCACAATAGCGCGCCTGTCCACTTTAAGAGTCAGTGAATGGTTCAGTCTACCATGAGACTTGACTTACAGAGAGGTCGGCCACTGACAGTTCCCATAAGCATACCCGCTACAAGGGCGCCCGTCAGGATAACACTTTTCATGTTGAGGATGTAGCGAACGGTATATACTGTTGTTTTGCAAGCGGGGTGCTACTATACGGTGATAGTTGCGGGGATGGGGTAGAACAGAGTTGGGCTGAGAAAAGGGTGGGCAAGCAATGAATGACAGACTGCCTGCAGCGAAAAGAAGATGAGTCGGACTGGCCGAATAGAGAAGTGTCGAGCTGTAGGGACTGTTTGGGAGTTGTAGGATAGAGAGCGTGCCTGCAAGGGATGTCGGGCGCTCTATTTGTGTATTTGAAGAGCGTGCCTGCCGCCAGAGAAACGCTTCTAGCGCCTTGGCGTCTACGCCGGGGGCAGCCGCAACGACACGATAAAGAATGTGTTGTTGAAGTATCGAGTTTGTGTGTTGCCAACGGCTTTATTAAGGCAGATGTGGGGTGAAACACGAACCTGGGTGGTAAAATGAGGACGCAGGTACTGAAACACGAAATGCGCTAGGCACACCTTCAATGTAATGAGATGACAGAACTTTGCAGTGACCGCAAAGACAGATCTGGAAACCGTTCACAAGAGCATGTGGAGAACCGCTGCAAACGCCTGGGTAACCTGCATCCAATGAACCGCCAGCCATTAGATAAACGCGGCCTGCCAATGCCACGATACCAGTCATTTGCTGTGACAAACGAGCTCGCCGAACTCCGAAACATACCAGAAAGAACACGAGTGAATATATTAAGTAGTGACACGTTACTGCCTGGATGAACTGATCCGCTGTGATACGAACGCAAGTGTCTTCGACATGCGAAATTGCATCAAGGTAGAAGAAGAATTGTCCTCATTTCTCATTATTGAATGGAGGCCGACGAGGAGCATAAGAGGTAGAGTGTGAAATGAAGATAAAAGGAAAAGAGACAGCATACTATGAACAGAAAATGTGACTGTAGAAATGATAAAAAAACGGTTTATACCTACTTCACCAACCTCATACTTTTGTGTACCTATAGCACGTGTCATATATCCTACGATTGAGGAAATGACAGCCAGAGAGTAGGACAACCGTGTCAGGCGAGCGAACGGTTTGGATGACTGCACAAATACACGGATGACGCTCTTATCGCAACAAATGGGCATAAAGCCCTGGCTAGGTCAGATGATGATTTGAAAGCACCTTTAGACAAAATCTCGACAGTCAGTTGATGAAAGAACTTGAGTTTCCGGGCGAATGTAGATGGGATGAAGTTGCAAGCGCGTGCGAAAAAGGAGATACACACAAGTCGAAAGCAGGGCACGTGCACACCAATCATCGCTGCCAACTTGCATCCTATCTAGGTATCTTCGTCCACACACTCAGCCTTGCCATTTTGCAGGTAGTGTAAAGAGGCGAAATCCGAAGATTGGTGACCAGAAATACCCTCTATCTGGGAGCTAGTGTGCGTTTATGAGACCATGCATATTTAGCTTTGCCTAGAAAAGTTGAGAAGTTACATCGTGAGAAAGCAAAGGTATACAGCAGTAGTTTGACTAGAAATGCACCCGTGGGCTGAACTAGTAAACGAAGAGACTTGTGTACTGCTTAATGACAAGAGAGGTCTAGAGATATGATTACTATTGTGAAGGAGCAGAAGGACAGACGCAGGCTCCAGCAAGCTCATGCGTGGCGTCGTGGTGAAGACCCCGCCATCCCGCCTTGTCTAGTGCATGACACTCGCTTCGTCAATTTCGAGCTTCTACTTCAAGCATCTTTGTTTCCTGTGCGTACTTACAGTTCTCGTACTAGAAATAGAGTCTCTTGATATTACTCCTTTTTGCCCAAGCACTGTAGCTATTAGAATTAAGGTATATAGGATACAGCACATCTTGGTTCCAGTATCACATCTACAGCACGAAGTACCACACAGTCCACAACCCTCTCCGAGACCGCTCAGACCAGAGTGCACGGCCACTCCTTTCACAAAATCTGCACAAACCCTTACGCAAGGACCATCGCTCGTTAGCGCCGCGGGCAAATGAGCACATCATTTACGCTGGGTAAAAAGGCCACACCTAGTAGATCACCATTTTGATCGTCTATATAAACCAAATATTTTACGAATATCATTGTGCAGTGCGAGGATTTGCACGAACTCATTTCTTGCCTTTTACCAGAAGTGACCGCGAGTCCCGCACAACACTGCACTTACTCAATCTTTGGAACAAAAAAAAAACTTGGAGTCAATCCATACTTTTTGCTAATTTTGGTATCATTTTGTATAATTTGGTAGGGAGGAGACGAGTATAATGCGGGTGGTGCGAGATTTTTGCGAGCACGGGTGAATGAGATATGCGGGTTTGAAGTTTGTGCTTTTTGACGTGAGGAGGATGAAGGCGGGTACAAATGTCGCAAACATCACGCTTCATATTTAATTGCGCGGATCCTTACTTTCAGTATTTTCATCCGGGTGGCTTCGTCTCACGTCTTGAGAAAGGGCAGATATCAATGTCCAAGGGAGCAATCCAACAACATTAAACTACGCTAGCACTTACGAGAAACATTACTTGCTACCAAATCAACACTTCATCTTAATCCCCCTACGCTTCTCATTCTCCCTCCACTCAAACATAAACTGCGCGCCAGTAAACAGCGCAAAGCACGCAGTCCAAAAGAACATCTGGCCCTCCCACGTCCTTAATATACTCTTGACCAGCCCATCAAGCCCGTCCAGACCCAACGCAAACCCCACCAGATTCGCCGTCATGAGCATCAAGATCTCGCCCACCGCCCCAATACCACACAGCCAGCGATACACATCCGGCCGATCCCGCCACTTCCGCGCGGGAAAAAGATACGAGGCAAGAATCTCGGGCAGCACAAAGAGCGTGACAAGCCAACCCCACATCAACAGCCTAAGCTGGATGTCGTGCCAAATGGCAATAAACGTAAACACAACCAGGTAATTGAACACGGCGCGTGCCTTGCCCCACACACCGGGCAGTGCACTGCCGCCCAGCGGGATGTACAAGTAGCGCAGACTCCACTTGTTGAAGCTACGGTGCCAGCCGCGCCAGAAGTGCATGACGGAGTAGTTGTTGCTCATGCAGCGCACCATGTTCTCTGGGGCATCGATGCCATCCAGGAGCGCCCAGAGGCGGAAAAAGCGCCAGGGGATGAGCAGCTTGAGCCAGATGTGCTTGAGGTTGAAGAAGCCGAGCATGCTGAGTTGCGCGGGCGAGTAGGTGGACCAGTCTGGTTTGGCGTGAAAAATGGCCACCATGTACATGTAGTGGATCATGATTTCCATGGTGGCGAGGATGACGAGGAAGCGGATTGCGTACATGGTTGTGCGTTTTGAGGTGATGGTTGCGGGGCGGTGGCGCTGTTGCGAGATCCAATCGTTGAAGGTTACGACGGGGCCGGCGAGGTAGAGGGGGGAGTACATGGTGTAGGCGAAGTAGTTGCGGAATTTAAAGTCGGTGGGCTTTGCGGGGATAGTGACACGGTCGCGCTCAGAGAGGTTGGAGGGGTCGAGTTGTTTCTTCTTGAGGTTATTAGCTTGACGATGGGGATGTGGGGGAGCGCTGTACCTCGAGCAAGTTGCTGCCCCGAGACGTGAGGCTCCAGTAATAGTCAAGATTGAAACTGGCGAGGCGAAGGATGGTGAATTTGAAAAGGACTTCCCATCGAGACATAAGGCCGCCGTAATTGTCAAGGGTGTGGCCGACGTTTCTTGCTGGCCGACTCTTTTCGTCGATAGACGCAGGGAGGAACATGGCAAAAATATTGCCGTACGAGTAGCCTCTGGTAAATTCATTGGCAAATAAAGTACCAACAGCGAATACCCATGTAGCTGCTGGTACGTACGGCTTTGGCATCTTAGTCGCAATACAGTAGTTGGCGTAGAGGATTGCTAGAATCTTGAAGGTCGAAAAGCCATGTAGAGCCGCAAGAAAAATGCTACCGAATATGACATCAAAAGAGACACGTTGGTGGAGACGAGCATCTGCTGCAGCTGAGGGAGGCAAACCCATAGTGAGTCCCCCGCTACCTGCTGAGGGCTGGATTTGGGTGTACATGCCGGCTCCCCAGAAGGTGTCATAGGCTTTGCGAAGTAGTGGATGGAGCAACATGATGACGAGGAGAGCCGGTATATTCTGTCTGAACCCAGAATACTGAGCATCTGTGTTGTCCTGCAATTGTCAGTATGGAGAACAAGGTGGCTGTTGAGATCACATACAACTTTACGTCCTGGTATCCAACCGTCATCAAGCAAATGCGAAAATGTAGGATAGCTTGGATGAGATGCTTCTCTAATTAGTGTGTAATCAATATCATTTCTTCGAGACGAACTGACACTTGGATACATCGAGCACCAATTTGAACATGATGAAAATGGAGGCAGAAATGGACACGTAGTAGACATAGAATTCTGGCGTGTTCCATCTTGACGGCTGGACGTCGTCTGCCACATTTTTACTTTTAATTCGCCCATCTTGAGATGACAAGGAGCCTGTCCGGTCGAGCTCGGCCTCTTTGAGAGCTTCTTTTGGGGGAGCGGTAGCTGGTACGATGAAGCGAGTGTCGAGGGTGTCGAGCGAATATAGCTGACGGAAGAATTGGAGAGCCATTTTGGTTCCTATACTATCTCTTCATATTCTGGGCTCAATAATCCAAGCTGAGGCGGGGTGGCTACTCTGCTTGTACGGTGGTGGAGTGAGGTATGAGAATGAGGTCAATGTCGTTTCGCGATGCGACAGCTTCCCTCCAACACCGACCGCCGCCGCCGCCGCCACGCCAGCAGACCCTGACGCCGCTCGCAACTCTAGGACGACGCGTCAATTGATCGACTAAATTCCACTGAAGCCACTGAACCGCCTTGCGCACTGTGATAATTGCGCGCGATGAACATTCCCAACTCGTCGACTGCACCAGCTGCAGGCGAGTATGCTGGAGGTAGACACAGCCCTACGAAGCTTGCCGTCGTGCCCACGTTGACCTTGATTGATAGATGAGGTGTCTGCGATTGTGCTGGACCCCGGTTACTCGACCACCCGAGCTGGATTCGCGGGCGAGGATGTCCCCAAGTCTGTCTGCCCTTCCTTTTATGGCCAGTCTGAATCGGGCTCGCGCTCGTTCGGCGAGAACGCTTTACACAACCCAGATGGCGGCCTCGAAATCAAGACCTACTGGGGCGCAGATGGCATAGTCGAGGATTGGGACACGGCCACCAAGCTCTGGGAGTATGCCATCACCAGCAGACTGACGGGCATAAAGCCCACGGACCCGGCGAAAAATGGGCTCAACGACGACACTGCAGAGAACGGCGAAAGTATGGAAATGGATATCGATGCGCTAGACAACCAGGAGAAGCCCCTGGAGGAGTCCCCGCTGCTCGTCACAGAACCGGGCTGGAACAGCGCAAAGGCACGAGAAAAGTACATTGAGATCGCAATGGAGGACTGGGGCGCGCCCGCCTTCTTCCTGCAAAAGACGGGCGTCCTGGCTGCCTTTGCATCCGGCAAGGCATCTGGCATCATCATCGACGTCGGCGCCTCGCACACATCCGTCACCCCCGTCCTCGACGGCATGGTCCTCCGCAAAGGCGTACAAAAGTCGCCCCTAGCAGGAAACTTCGTCACCAACCAAATCCGGCACGTCTTCAAGCAATCCACGCCCGAAATCCCCTTAATCCCCCATTACCTCGTGACGTCCAAGACGCCCGTCGACGCCGGCGTCCCCGCCCAAGCCACATACAAGACCTTTGCCACCCCCCCACCCGCCTCCTTCCGCCTCTACGAAGAAGAGCGCGTGCTCACCGAGTTCAAAGAGTCTGTCGTCGAAGTCTGGCCCGGCCCTGGCCGCTTCACCAACGGCACCAACGAAGAAATCGCCAAAAACACGCCCGGTCGCCCCTTTGAAATGCCCGACGGCTGGAACCAGGTCTTCACCGCCGACCGCTTTCGCCCGGCAGAGCCCCTCTTCGACGCCGCGGCCGCACTCACCTCAGATGCGTCGCCCCGCCCCAAGGACGAACACACGATCCCGCGCCTTGTCCAGGCCGCCGTCCAACAAGTCGATGCCGACCAGCGGCCCTTGCTGCTCAGCAACATTGTTGTAACCGGCGGATCCACGCTGCTGTACAAGTTCAACGACCGCCTCAACTACGAGATCAATAATATTTATCCGAGTACGCGGAACAAGCTTATTGCGCCGGGCAGTGTGGTGGAGCGCAAGTATGCGGCGTGGATTGGCGGCAGCATTTTGGCGAGTTTGGGCAGTTTTCATCAGTTGTGGGTTAGTAAGAAGGAGTATGAGGAGCATGGGGCGGGGATTGTGGAGAAGAGGTGTCGGTAGAGGGGGGCGAGTATGGGTGTGGCTAGACATGGACTTGGGGGGTTACGAGATAATGCATCAAGTGGTCGTAATCATGGCTTTCTATCTATGGCTTCGTGGCGACCCGCCGTGGGTTATGTTACATGTCTTCATGGCCGCGCATCTACGAATCCACATCCATTGTCTCGGCCGTGGCCGCCACGCTCTCATCGTTGAGCTCATGCACAGTGACGTACTTGCTGATCTCCTCTTTTGTGATGATCTTCTCGTTCAGCACAGCCGTGGTGCCCTTTTGGAAGCGGTAGTTGCGCTGCTTAGGTTGTCTGGTGTTGGGCGTCTTGTAGTTTCTCAGCAGCGTCGTCTTCTCCTCGGTGATGACGGCGACATCGACGTTGCTGCCGGAGCCGAGGTCGTTCCAGATTCCGGCTTCGATGGCGTTTGCACACAGCGTCACGGCGTCGTCGCGCGAGAGCTGTGCTTTCCATTGTGTCTCGAAGACGCTCATGGCGGCGAGCGAGCCGGAGCCCATGGTCACGTAGGGCAGCTTGTCGGTGGAGCCGTGGGCGTGGACGGTGAAAAGGTGCGAGCCCGTGGGGTCGACGCCGGCAATGACGAGGTATGCGCCGATGTGGCCTTGGTGGCGGAAGAGGTGTTGCTTGAGCATGGTCATGCAGGTGACGACGCGGGGCTTGCGGCCGGTGGAGAGGGCGTGCAGCTCGAGATTGGAGGAGATGATGGCGGTGGTGAATTCCGTGTCTGCGGCTGTGCCGGCGCCGGCGCACCAGATGTGGGGGGAGATGTAGTGCAGCTTCTCGCAGTTCTATGGGCTTTATTAGACATGGCGGCCGTGGTTGTGTTTGCAGAGGCGGCGGTACCTTGTCTGCTACTATGGGGCCGCTGGTAGCCCGTGTATCGGCTGCAATAACCACGCCGCCGTCGAACAGACAGCCGACAATGGTGGTTCCTGTGCTGGTTGCCTTTGGCAGCGGCACACCCTGGGCGTGGAGGGCTGCATTGCGGCTGTGGTTGGAGAAGTCGAAGCCGCCCATGGTGGGGAGCGTGGCGTGTTTGGGGGGCGGGACAGCGTGTGTGGAAACGGGAGTGCGGCGTGCGGTAGGGAGGCGTGGCGGGCAGGAGGAAGGGCGTCTCGCTCAGTCGCAGGCGGTTTGAGGCGGCTGGTGAGGTTGCGTAGCTGTCGTGCCTGGAGGAGCTCAGGCCTCTTGCCGCGTCTTGGCAAACATCCCTGCGGCTTTCTTTGGAGCTCCCATGCACAAACACACGACGGCCCAGCAGGTGAAAGCACAGACGGACTCTGCTCGTCGCCTGCTCGCCGCCTGCTCGCCGCCTGCTCGCCGCCTGCTTGTCGCTCTGCCACCAGAAGAGCGCCAGGCGCCTGCACCCCTACACCCCTACACGACACCATACTAAGCAAAAGCCTCGACCTTGCCCGGCCATTGAAACGCAGCAGCACCCCATCGCTCGAGAACCTGCGCGCCAGCTTTGTGCGCGCCAGACTCTCGTCCGCCTTTGCAGACATGTCTGCCAGTGCGCCCGCGGTGCACCAGGGCGAGGCCTTTGACGAGTATCAGACTGATGTGCCTCACCACGCGCCCGCCTCTCTAGCAAACACGGCTAACACATGTCCAGCATCTGGGCTTCCGCGCGCTTGCCCAAGGCGCAGAAGGAGCAACCAAGGTCCAGGTCGTCAGGCCATGGCCGAACAACCAACTACCGCCCGCCTGTGCCACTCTCCTCTCCGTGTCCTCCAAAGCCGGCCTGCTCGCCGCCGCCGGCCCCGACAAGCTCATGGTCGCCTCCACCCACAGGGTGCGCGAAGCCTTCAGCAAAAAGCCTGGCGAGTGGGACGTCATCGCAGACTTCACTCCTGACATGGCCATACCGCTGGGCGACCCGCCGCTGCGCCATGTGCAGTTCTCCACCAACGGCGAGTTTCTCGCTATATCGGCCGAGGGCAAGGGCGGGTTGGCTGTATTCGACGTCGCGAAGCTCATGAAAGGCCACAAGGTGCCAGAGCAGCAATTCCAGACCGAGGGCGTTGCTGTCCGAGTGCTGCAGGCCAACCCTGAGCCAACAATGGACCATTACATGGCCCTCGTTCTCGACACCGGCAAGCTCTGGGCCATTGACGTCACCACTGGGTCGACCATTACCCTGAAAGAGGATGGCGTTACATGTGTCGCATGGAGCAACAAAGGCAAAGCTGTGGCAGCCGGCCTGAAAAACGGTGCCATGGAGATCTACAAGACTTCGCGCGAGCTCCTAGCCACCATCCCGCGTCCTCCGAGATTAGACGACAACTATGAAGGTGAGCATGCTTGCACCCACTCCACTCTCTCTCCCCTATCCGCTAACGGAACAGTAACTGGCGTGACTTGGCTGAGCAATCTCGAATTCCTCCTCGTCCACAGTCCAAAGGAGGGTGCAGTGACCGAGGACTCGGACAATAAATACCATCTGGTCAGCTGTGGGAAGGGATACACGAGTGTCGAGTATCATCCCGAATCATGGGACCCTCTTTTGCCCTCACCAGGAGCACCAGCCCGGCCAACTCCCCCGCGTTTCTCCGCAACACGACTTCAAAATTGGCAGCCCGACCTCGACGAATTGCTCATCATCACGAACTCGCACACGGACACTATAGGAGTACTTACAAGCTCAAAGCATCCTTTATCAGCAGAACAGAAAGACGCGGCATACCAGAAATGGGTTCTGACGCCTGCTGCGGACACTAGGCAGGCTGCAGTTCCTCGACTGGTATTTGGAGAAGACGGGGACAGTGTTCTTGTCGGCGAGGCCTTGGATCTTTCTGCCACAGAGAAGATTCTCCGCCCGGTTCCAGCGCTCGAAGAAATCGACCAAGCCCCACATCCGCTCCCGGCTTATCTTGTCCTTACGCATCAAGGTATTCTCGTGGCCTGGTGGGTCGTTTGGGACAAGTCTATTGAGAACGGCACCCGCTATCCTGGCATGATAACAGGAAGCGATCAGAAAACAGAACAAGCTGCCCCTTCACCTGCGCCATCTAATACTACACAACCAATGTCTACCTTTGGACAGCCATCTACCCCGTCAGCTGCAGCCCCGGCTGGCCCTAGTCCTTTTGCGAAGCCCGCCGCTACCTTTGGCAGTGCTTCAAAACCCGCGTTCGGTGCTCCCAGTTTTGGCAGTGCTTCGAAACCTGCATTTGGTGCCCCTAGTTTTGGCACTTCAGCATCTCCGTCAACGTCCTCACGGCCATTTGGTTCCATGGCCGCTCCAAATAAGCCTGCTGCTCCCGCTTTCGGTGCCCCTTCAGCAGTGGGCGGCGCTCAAGCCTCTGGATTCGGTGCAACTGGCGGATTAGGCAACAAGGCCTCTCCATGGGGCACACCTTCACAAAACACTACCATCTCGCAGACACAGGCCAGTCCATTCGGTGCTGCTGCGGGAGGCTCGAGTGGATTCGGGCAGTTTGCCCAGTCTGGCAATAACTCTGGTTTCTCTAGCTTTGGCAGTACCAGTGGTTCCCAGTCAGGCTTCGCTTCGCTCGGACAGCAGAAGTCCGCGTTCCCAGGTCTGAAATCAGAACCTAGTGGCTCTACAATCACAATTGGCTCTAATACAGAGTCACCTCTTCCTTCATGGGCTAACACGCCTTCGCAACAAGGGGGCTCGATCTTTGGACAGAGCAAATCGTCGTTCAACACCGCGTCTTTTGAGTCCAAAACATCCGAAACAAGTGGATCAGATGATCGCAAGAGGGATGAGGCTACGCCAACCCCACAGCCACCACCACCACCACCACCACCACCACAGGCCGCCCAAGGTCTTTTTGGGCTTGCAGGAGGATTCAAGCTTGGAACTACCTTCAGTGGTGATGGCAGTGCGAGGAACGATCTACCCAAACCTGCAGCGCCTTCCACTAGTTCCCTCTTTGGAAGTGACTTCGCCTCTGGATTAGGGGGGACTGGCTCGAAACCACCAGCCACCCCGGCAAAGGAGACCAACAACGCTCAAAACATGTCTACGACACCAGCCTCTCCACCTAGACAACAGAAACCACTATTTCAAAGCGAAAGTGCTACGCCGAAAGCGCCGCCACCAGCTGCAGCTGCCTCTGAGGTTGATGATGCACCTCTTCCACCAGACTTCATAACAAGCAAAGCACCCAAGTCAGCCGACGATGATCTGCCGCCTCTCGCTGGCAGTCCCGGCGTGAAAGTCGAGGCGCCAAGCTCATCGGTCGAAGGATCGGCCATCGACAATGAGGATGGGGATAACAGAAGCGAGTTTTCTGTAGCGGAAGAAGAGTCGGGAGAGGAGGTTGGAGAGGTGCAGGAACCATCACCATCTGATCTTTCACGCAGACCGCAGTCAAAGGCTGGAGGAGGCTGGAACTTCCAGGACAGTGTTAACCAGTCGCCCCATGTCTTTCCTCCGGCGCCCACACCACCAGCTGTCAGAACAGCAGATGTCGGCCGAGGTACCTCGCCGGCAAAGTCACTCTTTGGGCATACACCCAGGCCCGCGCCCCCAGCTTCATTGTTCGGGCAACAAACGCAAAAGGCTCCTTTCGCTATCGGTCTTGGAAATCAAGCGGATCCATCGTCAGCGTCAGGGAAGCCATACTTTCCCCCACCTGCAAATCGTGCCCAAAGCCTTCGTTCACCTAGCCCAATTCGCTCTGCATCAACATCGGCTCTTCGATCGCGGCAACAGTTTGCTCCATCCGGTACTTCGCTGAATTCTTCCGTTCAACAGGCGAAACCACCAACACCGCAGCCCCAAGTGTCTGACCTGGAAGACGAGGAAGGTGAACGTATGCGCGAGCAACTTGCACGAGAAATTGAACCAAGCAGAACTTTGGATCCGTTTGTCTCATATCATGAGGCGCCTCTCCAAGCGCAGAATAAGGTTGGAATCGCTGCTCAGATTGAGATTTTGTATAAAGACATCAATGGTATGCTTGACGTGCTAGGCTGGAATGCACGGTCCCTCAAGTCTTACATTGAGTATCACAAGCAGCCGCAGCCTGGCCATAAAGTCGATCGTCGGACACTGGAAGATATCCAAGACCGAGGCGAGGACCGGTCGTGGTCTGAGCAATGGACAATAGGAGAGGTCGAAGGTCTTAAATCTCTCGAAGCCGAGCTGGAACGCGAACTGGACGCTGGCCGAGTCCAAGACGTCCTCTCCAAACTGAACCAACTCTCCCGCCTCCTCCACGAAAAGGCCAAGCTAATGACTCGCCTCAACGACATCCGCCGGCAAATCATCAACCGTAAAGACCCCGACAAAATCTTGATCTCCTGCAAAGCACCCCTCCCCAAAGAGCTGTCCGACAAGCAAAAAGACCTGCGCACTGAATACGCCCGCCTCCTAACCCTTCTCTCCCAAGCTGAAGAATCTGCCATCCTCCTCCGCTCCCGCATCGCCTCGCACAACGCACAGAACGGCCAAACCACCGCCGTCCCCACCGTCGACGCCGTAAAACGCACCATCCTCAAAATGACCTCCCTCGCCGAAAAACGCACAGCTGAAATCTCCCTCCTCGAAACCCAAATGCGCAAACTTGGCCTCGCCGACACTCGCACTTCGTCCCCCTCTCGCTCCTCCCACCTCCGCACCTCCACATCTTCCCCCTTTACCACGCCCCGCGCCAAACTCAGTCTCACGGACCTCAATCGCCGTGCGCTGACGCCGGATGTTGAAACGCAGAGTAAAGGCTATGGCCTGTTTTATACGCCCGAGGGTAGTTTGGAGGGCGCTGGGTTGGCACGCTTGAGTGAGCGGGTGGACGAGCAGATTGGGGAGTTGTGTGGCGTTGCGGCGAGGAGGAGGGCCGTTGCGGGTGAGGTTAGGAAGGTGCTTGTTAGGAGGGGGGTTAGGGAGACGAGGATTGGGTAGGATGAGTGTGGTGGTGGGTAGAGTGGAGTGTTGAAGGGATGAGGAAGAGTGTGTTTGAGTATGATGAGAAGTGAAGGGTAGCTAGGACGGTACCTGTGTAGTAATGTACGATTGTTTGAGGGGGGTTTTTTTTTTGGGCGGTGAGATGTGTTTTGTGATGTAGATTGGGGTTGGTGCGTCTGGTGCTCTTTGATTTGATGTAAATGCAACCGTTTGACGTTTAGCGAATCTGTAGCTTAGTGTTTCGTAACATAGTCATTTGATGATATACAGCGGTTTTTCAGTGTATATCAAGACCAACAATAGCAGTGTGTTCAAGATTCAGTCAAGAACATAACTTGACATAGCTATGGCCAAATCATCGTCATCACGCAATATGCTATTTGATCACGGCACGACTTTGCCCTTGAAATTGAAATCATCGCTCTACTCGCCGCACAGGTGACAATAATTGCTCCAGTTTTCGAGGTGATAATCTGCGACTTCCGCGAGACAGGACTGAGGCCATATATGTATAGTCTGGTATTCAAAGAAATACTCATTCATCTGAAAGCCTAGTATAATAGAAAGGCTTTGGTACTGGTTTTATAATCCTAAGCGCTTCCTCTTTGGTCGACTTCATCATCGGGTAAACTTGGGTAAAGTCACGTTCCCGGCGTTGTGAATAATGAACGCCGGCTAGGGTTGGTCTGGCGTCTTTTCAGAACGCCCGGTGCTGTATATATTTAGAATCTATATTTAGGTATGGTGGAGTTGGGTGGGCTTAATGTATCGTAGCACGGAGGGTTTTGTGTTGCGTAGGTAGGTGTGCAGGGGTAAAGCTGATTTTGAGGCAACAGCCACATGGCCGTGAGAGACCTCTCTTAGAATCATCGTTTTGGTTATTTGGTTATAAGCCACGGGAGATTTAGCACCATCTACTAAAGGAAAATGTTATATTCTCGCATTTTCCGCGCTTCTCAGTTGACCGTTCGGACCCAAGTGAGTGGTTGCTCCTTCTTTTGGGCGCATTACCTGATTTACCCTGGCTCCTCCACAACCGTGCTTTCTGTTGCAGACCTCTCTTCTACGGAAGAACTGAAAGTGGCCGAAATCATAGACATATACTACGATATTATCATTATTGGTGTGGGTTTTGCTAGCCCTGCTAGCTTCGCGCGTAAAGGACACAAAGTCCTTCTTCTTGAGCGCAGTCTGAATGAGCGCGACCATATTGCTGGAGAGCTTCTGCAGCCTGGTGGGGTTATCACGCTGGAAAGACTGGGGTTGGAAACAGTGGTGCAAGGAATCGATGCCCTCCCTGTGCGAAGCTACCACATATACTGGAAAAACGAAGAGGCGATGTTTTACTATCCGTCTTTCGATTGCAAAAAATATCGAGATGAAATCCTCTGCTTTTGGGGAAGGGAATGCAAGGCCGGAAGGACGAAGCTTCCACCACGGCAGATTTGTGTCGAAATTGCGGGAGCTTGCGATCAGTGAGGGGAAGGTTGCAGCTGTTGAGGCCACCGTCACAAGCCTCGAAAGCGATAAAAAGACAAGGAGAGTTGTTAGTGTTAACTATACAATCAAAGAACACTAGACGAAGAGGGTAAGTCAGTAACAGGTGGATAAAGACCGAGCTACTGATCTGATAGCAGTACTACTCTCGTCTAACCACTGTCCCAGATGGGGCAAGCTCTAATATCCAGTTCCAGTTACATCTACAGAAACCGCTTGCCAGGTCAAGGTTTTAGGGTCTGGAATTTACAGACGTGGAACTACCATATTACGAGCTCGCCTACAGATCAATAGGAAATGGTCCTCCGATTTTGATCTACCAAATCGGTTGCCGCGACACTCGCATCCTTAAAACCGTGCGCGGAGCCTCAGCGGTTGATAGAACTAATCTATCAGTTGCTGTCGCTGCTATCGCTACTAGAGACGGTATCTTAACGACGGTCGCTCGACCAATCGTGCTAGAGCTAGTAGCAGCTTTTAACATTGCAGCTACTCCTATTATAAATCTAGTCTTATCAAAGTTATATATATCTTTATCTAGGATCCTATATACAGCGCGCGTGTTGATAGGCTTGAACCACACTCTAATTGTGACTAGGCATTTATATCTAGCTTGCTTTGAATTGAACATTTGATTCTACTTAGTCTTGAGCTTAGACTAGCTCTTGATCTATCGTAACGCCTAATTTTTTCCAACTAGTTTAGGAGATGGGTCTTGCCTATGCGTAGAGAGGAGAAGGTTAGCTATACGGCGTACGTCAATGACTTGAAATGAAAAGCTACGTTGATTAAGGTCTAAGACCCAATTTACAAGGGACTGCTCTTTAGACAGTGACAACTTTCGAAGTCTAAAGTAGGCGTCGCGCACAGACTGACACCTTATAAGCCGGCGCTAAACTGTCGTACGAGAGACTTTGTAGAGCGTTGCAGCGTGACGCCAGCTTCGTATACGGCGAGTTTGTATAGCGTGGGTTGAAAGAAACACTCTGCCTTCCTTTTGAGGTGATTAGGCACGATTTATGGGCGCAATGGTAGATAGGATGGAGGAGAGACGCGTTAAATTAGGTGGGTGGCTCGGGTCCGTCCTGGGTGGGCACGTTACAGCCCCTAAAAGGCTTAGTCATCCTTGCGGTGAGGCGCGTAGAACATGTTGGAAACCCCACAGAAACTGTAGCTAGCACACTTCAACCGGCGGAAGACACTAGGTCGATGGGCCGTAGCACTCCCAATTTATATGGAATGGGTGATTGGGGCAGTGTGACAGCACTGAAAGCCCTAACCCCAAGGGAGGCTATATACGGACGTCAAACCAAATACACACTCACACACACACACCAGACTTATGTGTTCAAGCACTAGTGCCATATACTGTCATCATCTGATATAACTTACGTCGTTAATTAGTTGGCTGGACGTAGGCGGCTGCAGTGCCATCACCACTTTGATCAAGTTCGAATGCAAGTCGTGGAACGCTCCACTCAAGGCTGATCTCTAAGATATGGAGTCCTGAAAGCCACAAGTAAGGTACCACTAGTGTTCTCTCCGGACCACCAAGTAACGGGGCCCTGCCGCACGAGCATTATGAGGCGTGTCTCAGCTTCTGTAACTCCGTGAACGCTGTACCACAGTAGCCACTTACTGACCTCCAAACGATCTACAGTAAGCCTTGGAATGGGCTTTAGGTGAACGGTTGAACTATATCTGATAAGTACCATGGTTTTCTCTGGGAAGAAGTGTGAGCACCCTTACCGGGAGCTCTTCTCGACTATACGACACCTGAAGACCCTGACGATATTGCCTCTTTTGCAATCATAGCGTTTCGTCGTCTATAGCGATAACACTGAATGTGACTCTGAATATAAATCGTCCCACGAGATTCCGTTGGCTTACGGTATGAAAGATCAATCGGCCTACGAATGCCCTGCTGTCGCTCTTTGCTATTATGCAGTGGGACGCAGTAAATATCTCTGTGCGTCAGATGGAAACCTTAGGCAATAATCATTAGACTTTAGTTCATGCCTTCTATACAAACGCTGGAGGTTTTATATTAGAAACACCGAATTTTCCACCATTCCCCATCAACGCGACGTCATTGTTCTACAGTACTAGGACAAAAGTTTAGCACGGCGAGCCGAAACCCCACCAAAAACTAGCTTTTTTCTACCTATTATTATACGACGCCTATATATTAGAAATCTTTAAAAAGTGTAGAGATTATAAAAGAGATAGAAGCCTATCTTATTATTTATTTAAATTCCTATTTTCTTTTCTCTATACTAATTCGCGTAGCTTTAAAGTAAAACCTTCGAAAAAATTGCCTAAAATCTAAATTTTTACTAGTAAAATAAGCGAAATCTAGAGAATTTTTTTTTTACTTCAACTTTATATAACTATTTTATCTTAAGAAGTAAATATAATATATGTATATATATATTGAAGAGTAATACTAGAAGAATAATTACCTCTAATTTTATAAAATTCTATTAAGTGGGAGAGGTAGTATTATATGCTGAAAGAGGCTGATTTTGGTGAGGAATCGCTTGAGTTGCTAAACTTTTGTCCAGTCACTGTATCTTGCGTCGCAAGGTAGACTCGACCTTCCAACAATTACCGAAAAAAAAAACATCGTAGCATTCATTCAGACAGGATGGCTACTCTGTCCTACAACAGCTCCCAGTCACACTCATTGAGCTTTTTACAATCGCTTTCATCGTCCCCACAGTTGCGACACAATACATTTGGGCCAACAAACCTCAAAACATCGAAGAAAAGGTAGTCATCACTGTTGACTGGGGAATCAGTGAGATTTTGAGAGCTGCCGGTCCTGCGGCCAGGATACCATACGTCGATACACCTATAGATTTTATCGAAAAGCTTGCCTGGGATGGCTGGAAACGCCGCCCATCACTCCTGCACTTTGGCAGACTTGAGGGCAGACCGCTCTCACGAATTCCAAACGACTACCCCTCACTCCCTCCAACTGGTGTCGAAGCCACTTTCATATAGGTCATATCCGTGGCGCATGCTAGCATCCACTGCGCTGGGTGGAACTTTAGCTTTCCCACTTCGACCGAGCTTCTCCTTTGGCGCATTAGTAGCTGTACCCTTCTTGTCGCTATGGCGGTTGGCGGAATTGTGCCTGTGCTTTCAAGCCGCTCGTGGTTTGATTTCAGTTTTAACTTGCTATGGGTATGGGTACAGGACGCACGGAAGAAAACACGGGTAAGGGAATGGGCTTTTGCTCCACCTGTGAACTGTACTTCTGCGGCATATATTCTAGCAAGATTAGTGATATCCGCGGAGCTGTTTAGCGTATTGAGGAGTCTACCACGCGCCGCGTATCAGGATGTGAAACGGTCGGCTTTTTGGCCGCATGTGAGATAGTGGATATTTTGACTATTATCGTGATCGATGTTACTTTGAGAATCCCGTAGTCTGGTTACTCTGGATTTAGCGACCGCAATGATTTTACTATTTCTCTTGCCCAAATGTCTTAGCTGTTGTTCATATATTACTTTGATGATCAAGCTGCAGTACTCGGCGCAGGGATACGCTTATGAACAACTTTAGCACGCCAATACTCCCTCTCCGTGATCTGGCAAAGCTTATTTAGCTAGTTGCAAGGAACTTTTTGCGCGGGTCGACCACCTGCAGATTACCAATTATGAATCGATTCGCACTGGTTTATATGTAATAACCCCTAGGGCACGATCTATTTCGAGGCCCCAACCAATATATAGAAGTCATCTAATAGTATATATAAAATACTGTTCTGGGGCATGTTGCATCAATGGACTATATTTCAGCTTTGTCGATGAACTCTTTTTACTCCGTCTACTCGATTTTCCAGTAATACGATAGCAGTTCAAATCAGCAGTCACTCCTTGCTTCAATTAATAACTCGAATAGTCTCATATTTTCGCTCTATCGCCAGAGATATTTTGAGGATGCAGTGTTTCTGTACCCTTCAGTTGTGTATGCTTGTCCTTGTAAACGGAAAGGTATAACTACGCCCCTGTTTAGATAACTCGCCTCATCATATCTTATGCCGCGTACCCTGCCAGAAACTGTCGTCGTGAGAGAGTTTTATTGGTATGAAAAATAGTTTGTCAACCTCTGTTCTCGCGTTGTTGGTCGGACCTATGAGTTCGAAAACGAAGTCTTGAGTCAAGGTTGCTTGCGATACGTTTGAGTGCTTGAAGAGTTGGAAGTCTTTAAAAATGGTCCATTGAGAGTAAGATGTCCACTTTGACAGCCAAGCTCAGGCATTCCGAGAACGCTCCAAGCGTTCTGGATGTGAACCTTCAAGTTCAACTGGTGGCCCTGGGAGTATGCGCAAGTCCTTTGAGTCGATTTCTACAAGCTTCGATGTTCCATCTACTTCAGCTCTCTATCTTCCTCCAAAAAACCTCTTGAACCCGGAACCCTGCCCAGACATCTCAGGTAAGCCGGGAAGTTGGACTCTTCCGCGCCGTCTCATCAATAGAAAAAGAAGAGACCACCGAAGAGTGCTGCACCGACCACAGCGCCGATTGCAATGCCGGCTATTTCGCCCTTACTCATCCCTCCTCTTCGTTCTTTGGGCTTTTGATCTCCAGGCCTCGAACTTTGCTCAGGCTGAAAGTTGACTTTCATTTCAGCCGCGAGGCTAATAGCATAATCACGATGAAAAACCGACAGATCCTTCGACTGCCAATACACTGTAACTGGTTCTGCCCAAAGTGTGCCAGTTGAGAGGACGGTTGTAGAACTGATCGTGGTAATTTTCAATGATGTTGATGGTTTGCCATCTTCACCAATAGTAGTGACGGGTATTCTCGTCGACTGATCCCACACATCAATTGTAGATCTGGATGGCCCTAAGGAAAGTGTAATGGGGGCGGAAGCAACGACAGTGAATGGCGTTGAGAAGATACTTTGACATTGCCGGAAATTCGTTGGGAACATTCCACTAACAATGCACCGTTAATATACGCATCGGGTAAGGGCCCTTGGAGACCCGCTACTGACCTAGGGCAGCATAGAGCTTCCCATTGTGTCTGAGGATCTTTGGGAATAGAGGCTTGTATTGGCCCTGGGATCATGTGCACTAATGTTTGGCTACTGAAACATATCCCTGGACTGTAGGCAGGCGGTGCTGCATCTGCATAGCACGTTCGCCAATACAAGCTGTTAATGCCATCTGCTAGAAGTGCATCGCCATAATATGCACTCGTGATTGATTTGATGCCTGATATGGATACCAAAGCCCATCTTGAAGTACATCCTGGTGGTGATGTGTATCTTGTTGTAAGCTGCGCAAGGCCACTTGGAGTGACGAAAATAATAGAAGTCAGTACTTCAACGGTTGGTGTAACCCCAGCCATCGTCTGCTCAAGGAATCACTCGCAGAATCCTGTGAGAATGGTGACAGAAGGCGGAAAAGATATTGCAGGCCATGCTAGCTTATCCAGGGTGGCTATTACTTACAAGATAAATCAGGAACTGCACGCCTTACGCACGTTCATGTCGTTTGGGCGCTTTTATCAACAACTTCCAAATTCAGTTAGTATAGGGTAACAGAGCTGAGTTCATTTTCTTGTTTTTCGTCTATTCCAAGGCCGAATTTTCGATTTCGCTCGGGGTTGAGAGAAATAATTCCTTTCAAACAATACCAAAAAAGAGTAACAAACTAAATTTCAGGCGCAACATAATTGAGTTTTATCATCGAAAAGGTGAGGACGGATGACCAGTATCAATCATGATTTTTCTCCATAGTAGATCACGAGCTCGGGCGACAAACAAGTAACTAACTGGTTGTGTGAAGGCGGCTACAAGCATATGCTTGATAGGCGCTTCGAGATGCAGCTAATAACAACCCTAACTTATTCCCCACCATGTCTCCGCTATCCACCTCCCCCCCACTTGCTTTTTATAGCGTTGCTTAAACATGTCAACCGTCTTTTACCCCTCCATCGTTCCCAATTCCTTCTTCTGAAGTAATTCTCACTAAAGCCACCCATTCTTTGTTGTATCCACCTATTAACATTCAATTTACACCCTGTTATTGAATTAATCACCATGACCGAAGGACCTGTAACAGAAGTTGTGTATATCCCACCCACACCTGGTCTCGACTTAGAATCAGGAGAGGGAGCTGCCGTGTTGGAGGATTCACTAAAGGTGATTGAAAAGCTGGAGGGTTTGAAAGCCCTGTATTATGGGAAACAAGTCGAGAATCCAGATACATTGCAGATGGTTGTTGGTACGCAATTTATCCGTCTATCCTCGCTAAACAAATTATGTCCCTACCTGATTCCTGCTAACTCGACAAACAGCATGGGCCGACATATCCTACCACCGCGCCTTCGAACAATCTCCCAGTTACCAACCTTTCCTTGACCGCCTGCATTCCATCCAATCCGGCGACGCCCAAATCATACACGTAAAATTGTCAGACGATGATTCCGCCCTCGAAGCCCCAATTACAGAATGCCTAACCGCGTTCTTCGCGCCAGATGCAGACGCAGACTCTTACACAAAAAACAACTGGCTCCCATTTCAGACCGCTGCACCGAAAATTCCGGATACGGGTGTGCAGGGTATCATCGGGGGTTGGGTTGTGGAACGATTAGAGCATGAGGCCTTAGGAGATGGTGTACAGGGGCAGGTGTTTGCGGCATTTGTGGGTTGGGATGCTTTAGAGAGTCATTTGAAGTTCAGAGAGACGGAAGCATTCGCGAAGCTGCGTCCGACTATGAGGGGAGATATGAAGGGCATCAAGATGCATCATGTTAAGTTGAATAAGAGGGTGTAAATAAATAGATGATTGAATAAGAAATATATAGTGGAATTTGCGTGATTTGTTTGCTCGTTGGTTGATCTCTAGGTATATTGTAGAGTTGCTTATGAGGATAATGAGGGATCCTTGGTTTGCGCGTCGTTCAGCTACGCACGAGTCGCTAGGATTCAAAATGGCCGCTGTTATATGAATGAGGATCCAGACCCTTCGAAGCAGACGTTTCGCTGCATGCTACAGTGTGCTATTGTTGATGTTTGAAACGTCAAATTGAATGCTGTCCAATTAAACGAACTGCTTGGCGTGGTCTCCAGATCTATTCGTGCGGCGCTCTCATGTATGATGTTGATAGTAACGATAAAAGTTAACGCCATTGGTCTCTTCGTTATGCATGGGTATCTTTTTCTTTTCTCCCTGACACTCAACACACTTAACACGTCCAACTCACGATAGCCCTTTTGGTGGAAAACTACTCTCCTTCTTCACTCCATCTTTTGAAATTCTTGCAAATTTCAGCGTCGCCAAGGCAGCCCACTGGCCATTCCACTCTTTCAGCCTCTTTAAATTCCCTTGGTCTTCGAGATCTGGCACCCAGAACCCTGACGCATACTCACCTTGCTCGGTGGCTTGGTTCTGCTCAAGTAAGGTCTGGCGAGTGCTGGCCGGCCTGCCTGGTCGGCGCTCTG
Organism: Ophiosphaerella korrae; assembly: GCA_028456385.1. Taxonomy (NCBI): domain Eukaryota; kingdom Fungi; phylum Ascomycota; class Dothideomycetes; order Pleosporales; family Phaeosphaeriaceae; genus Ophiosphaerella; species Ophiosphaerella korrae. The sequence goes on from JALNQF010000019.1 coordinate 308,175, forward strand.
CTTTCAATTTTAACACCTCTTCGTCATCTCGACCTAGGTAGTCCTCGATCATGGCTTGGGTTTCTGAAATGCTGAGTGGTGATTTATGTTCTGTTGTGTATGATTGAAAAGACTTGATTCTCATCACTGGATCAAATTAATATTCAACAGCCACAATCTCAGGTACAGCGCACATACGGTAATGCCGGTTCTGCTTTTCTCTTAGACTTGTTAAGCGGTTGAGCTTGTTGTCTCGTGCAGCAGCAGCTTGGAGGCGTTTCGTGTCCCGGCTTCCTTCGTGCAGGTTTGGATTCTTGCCCTTCTTCTTTGTGATCTGTTTTGTGACTTTGCTAAGGCGATTGCTAACCATTTTGACTCGATGTGATTTGGTAAGATTTGGCAAGATTCAAGTCTGGTTGCTGTTCAAGTTTTTTGGCATTTTGTCGGCAGTCGGAGTTTAGCATCGGCGCTTGGGCAAACGCGCTAAGCTATATTTGCGTGCTAGCGCAACGCGTCCCTGCCATGCAGCACGCATCGCGACCTATGTTCGCCTGCATTTAGAGTGTCTCGTTCAGCACTCCCATTCCCATGTCCGACTGCCTTTGAAGCTCTTTTATCATCCGTACGCATGGCTGGCAGCCCAGTATGATATAATAACGGTGGCTGTTCGTCCCTATCTATACCCAACGCGTGGGAGGCAAGGAATTCACTATGGGCATCTCCGGTTGGTATGCTACCACGCCTCTAAGAATGATGCTGACAAAGAAAGGCCTTTTACCGCTACTCAAATCGATTCATCAGCCATGTAGTCTCAAGAAGTTTGCCGGAAAGACGATTGGCGTGGATGCCTATGGCTGGCTACATCGAGGTACGGCTGCCTGTGCCATTGACCTGGCCCTGGACAAGCCGACAACAAAGTACGCTCTTTTAGTGACCATAAAAGCTGAGTAGCTTACAAGCGTTCAGATATGTCGACTTTTGCATGCACCGCGTTCGCATGCTGGTTCATTTTGGAATTACACCCTACATAATCTTCGATGGTGATAACCTTCCCAGCAAGGCTGGCACAGAGACGGAAAGAAGAAACAAGAGGAAGGAAGGCAAGAGGTTGGGATTAGAACTTCTCAAGGTCGGCAAAACATCCCAAGCCCATCTGGAATTGCAGAAGGCCGTGGACGTTACCCCAGAAATGGCACGAATGTTCATCGAAGAGCTGAAGCACCACAACATCCAGTATGTAGTCGCGCCATACGAGGCAGATTCTCAGATGGCCTACTTGGAACGTAAGGGCATCATCGATGGCGTCTTATCAGAGGATTCAGATCTCTTGGTTTTCGGTGTCAAATGCTTAATTACTAAGCTCGATAAATATGGAGAATGCGTCGAGGTAAATCGGACCCGCTTCACAGCTTGTAGAGAAGTCAGCTTCGTTGGTTGGTCAGATGCCGACTTCAGAAGGATGGCGATTTTGAGCGGCTGCGATTATCTTCCTGGCATTGGCGGTCTTGGGTTAAAAACCGCTCACCGCATGCTGCGAAAACATAAGACTGTCGATCGCCTGGTTAAGGCTGCTCAATTTGATGGAAAGCTCAAGGTGCCTGCTGGCTTCATGGCAGCTTTTGACCAGGCGGAGAAAACATTTCTGTATCAGTGGGTCTTTTGCCCAATTGAAAAAAAGCTGGTTCACCTCACCCCTTTAGCTGACGGGGTTGACATTGCCGACATGCCATTTTTGGGCGAGGAGGTACCGCCACATGTTGCTATGGGAGTTGCCCGAGGTGACCTTTACCCACGTACCAAGCTGCCCATGACGGTCGTCAGTCAGAAGAAACCGACTGGTAAACCCTTGGTACCAGCACGCAGACCATCATCCGTCGCTCAAACCCCCGACCTGAAGGGTTCTCAAGCGATTGATTCTTTCTTTAAACCTAAACGCACGCCCTTGGCCGAGCTTGATCCCAATAGTTTTACCCCATCACCAAGCCAACAAGCGTTGTTGGAACAACAACGGAATACTGATAGTTGGGTGGCGGTACCTACCCCGTTGTCACGATTACAGTCAACGTCCGCACTTCCAAGTACTGCGCCCCACCCGGCAAGGAGAGTAGCGTCAGACCTGAGTGGGGGTAGACGATCTGCTCCACATCCATCTAAGAGACAGCGGTTGTGCTCTGATCGTGCGTCTGATGCCTCAGTTGCTGGCGACGAGAGTATTGTGCGAAGCCAGTTCTTTGTATCGAGCATTCCAGAGCCTAGCCCTTCACTCCGTCCGAAGAAGGCTCGCCGCAGGAAGACCGAGCAAGACTTCGAGCTTTTCTCTGATGATTCGCTTCATGACGCCATGGCCGAAGTCGCAGACCTAGAAGAAGCGGCTTCCCAACCCAGGAAGAAGATGCGAGTATTCTCAGAAAACCTTCAATCAAGTAACAACAGCGATTCCCAGTCAACAATCGCTTCTAGAGGTAGTACTGTTCAATCCCAGGAAACGATGCGTACGCTCACGCCCGCGAGCTCGTTCGGCAGCCCTGAGCCAGAATCGGTCTTTGGCACAGCAATCGCCTCTCAGGTGGAAGAATTGCGATCAAAGTTTGCTTATAGACCGCCACCACCACTACCATCAGTCTGGTCACGCGCTTCTCGTGCTACAAAGTCTCCTTTGCGTAGACGAAATACAGAAGCATGGGCGCCCTCGCCTTCCCCACTTGATCAAACTTCAAAAGCTGCGCTAGAGCCTATAGTCCCAGGAACACCACCACGGCTGAACAAAGCGTCAGAATTGCCCGACTCTGCCTGGGCGACGATGGAAGCTGAAGTGGTTGTGGCTGCAAGCTCGCCACCAATAATTACACCTGCCAAGAGGAGACGGTCGTCATTGAAAGGAAGCGAAGATCTCCTCGTCCCTGACAGCGAAGCTGAAAGTGAGTGCTCTCCTCGCAAACCCATGTTTAATCTAGCACGATTTGCGTTTGCGGATTGAATGTTATGACTGCATGGTTTCATGTATTCCTACACCGAGTATACTATATGGTTTCGGATGGTGTTTCATTTGGTCAGTTGGCCATGATCAGCATGAAATGACACGCATGTTCAAACATTGGAGTTGACGAGACTCATGTGGCATTTTCGGCTCCCCTTTATCGAGTAGCATATGTTCAATACCCATTTGTTTTTTTATCACAAAGAGTCAAAATTTGAGTCATGAGAATGCATGGTAATAGACTGCATATGGGTTGCCACGTGTCTACCCTAGCCAAGGTCTTCATAGTAGCGATGTGTAAAATCAGAATGTCTATCTTGCATTGCCCTATTCTCGACCATGCTCCATTGTCAAGGGTGTTTAGGGCTGTATTCTAGGGCTTTAAAGCGATTCGTATTCACATACAAGAAGGATGTTTTAGAGTTCAACCCCTTGCCTGCGCGTCTGACGGGTCTTTAGACAGCTTGATGTGACAAAATGGATAGAGGCACGAACCACCGCGTCATTATTACAGCGTGGCATAGACCTGCATACACATGCCAAACTCGTCAAAACAACTTTGGGGAACAACTATTTGGGGCTGCAAAGTTCGCCTACGTTTCCCAAGTTAGGCAACATTTGTCGTGGTGAGGATTGGGGCGTTCGTCTCGAGTCAGCCCTGGAGTGCACTTATTATGAGTATTTTCGCGGGCGCGGGGCTTCCCCCATACACGATCTTATTTTCAAGCGCCCTACCGGATGCAAAGGATGCAACTACTACTCTGGGCCATAAAGCCGCAGGATTCGCGGTTACAAGGGTATGTGCTGGGGTCGGTGGCTTCCACGCGTGATTTCTGCACAGTATTGGTCAGAGAATTTCACTAATACATACCTAGGTGAGTAGGTAGGCATATCTCTACCAACGGGCGCTCTTCCCCAGGTTCTCCACCATTGATCATCAGCTCCACTTTTGTCTCCTGACCTGAGTACCTACTAATAAGTCTCGTTTACTATTTGCCGTCTGGGTACCTATTTGTGCTGAAATTGAGTTTACACATTGTGCTTAGTAGATCCTTAGGAAAGAAAACCCCTCACATTGAGATCGAGAACCTTCGCTTGCGTTCAGCACTAAAAACTGCCATCACCACGTGTCCGGAACGGGACAGTGTCCTACAATGCACATGTTGTGCAGGACGCAAGCCTCAACCGAGAGCACTGACATGCTACAATAATGTCGCAAATGCTCAAACAGCTGGGCCACGTGCTGAAAGCCTGGGAAAGCCAACTACAGGACACGGACTCACCCGCCCGCAGAATGGTAACGGCAACTTTGTTTTAAGTAGTCGGTCGACCGTTATTAAGAGATGTAATTACTATAATTGGTGAAAATTGGGGTTTACGCTAGAAATATGGGAACCGGAGCATCCGAGCCAGATAGTTGGCGCTTTGAAGGTCTTGTGGCGCCCTCAACGTTTGGTGAAGTCGGCTACCCAGGCATCTACCTACACAAGCTTCCAGTTATCTGGGAAGCGGGAAGTGCAACGCACCCAAGCACCCACTTCCTCAGATAGCCGAGGGATATGTCTATTAGATGAGTTTGTAAGTACAGATTAAACGACGTGGAGACGCCCAAAGACATCGACGAGACACAATCCAATCGAAGTTGGAGCCAGGATGCCGGCACTTCGTCATCGTCAGAACTTACATTTAGTAAACTTGGCAAACCCAAATTCCGTCCTGGCAGAGACAAGCGTTGATGTTCAGCGGTTCCCAATCAGCCCTCTACATTGATCGTGTAACAAGGGAGCGCATGCGAGTCGAGACAATCTGAAGCATTGTGCTCGAATGCCTAAATACCTCCTTTGGTGATGAGAATACACCGTGACACATCGTTTATCAACTCGCCGTTTCTACCATGCGCAGCCGTAGCAAACCCCTGTATTATCATGGATTCAGGCCACGCTGCGAATACCTCGGTCAGGCGAACACCTGGAGTAGGTCCGATAAGAGGTGCGCTTAACTTACACCTTGACTCTTGGTTCTCCCCGACCATGCCGCACATGGAAATGAGATCACGCCAAAACTCACTACTCTCGTTTCCTCGCCAGTTATCCCTTACCAAGATCCGCTACTCTTCACAGTACCATCGTATTGTCAGCAATAACCCGGCGCACGACAGGAAAGCCTTGGATGTTCGACTTCGGGAATCAGCATCGAGGTAATGTCGCTATTGGCCTGTCATTGCCCACGGGCTAGAACTAGCCAAAGGCAATGAGCAGGCACAGAAATTTAGGAACTGGTAAGTTTCTAGAATAACGCTGCCAAGATCCATCCTGCAGGAAATTGCTGCCTATCCCTGCACTCCTCGTGTGGATCGAGTCATCGCCGGCCATGCTTAGCGAAGTCGATTACGGATTTTAGCAACGGATACCTAGTTTATAGATGCCATCCAGTTGCATGAAATCCTACTGCTGATTCAAGAATATGTCATGGGGGGCCGAACGTCGATCTCGACCGAAATGGCTTTTGCTACCCTACACCCCAAGCCTATCTCCACCACGCCGTTCCATCGGAACCATACCTCTCCATCTCCACTCCACTCCATCCACTTGCTGCTCCACACCTGACCCTGGATCGATTATAACAACGACTGGCCATGATCACGGACAGCCCGTCATGGGCTTCACTATGGTCCTGCCTTTTACTATCCGTTATCCTCATCGCTATCAGGCTTGCTTTGCGAAAAGTCAGGCGGCAGAAATTTACGACTGGTGATCTCTGGTGTTTAGCAGCCGCTATCTTGATCATCGCAAGGCTGATAGGAAACCAATTCTTGCTGGAGTACGGTTCGACAAGGAGTGAGCACTACGTTCTTTTTTCTCGCAGCTTAAAACTAACGGGGTTGCAGCCGTGGCATCCGATGCAGCACGTCTACAACTTGTTGATGGTAGTCATGATGCAGAACTCACCCGACGGATAATTGGAAGCAAGATGGTTCTCTTCACACGATCATTGCTGATCTGCATGTGAGTCCAAACAGGTCGTCATAATCATCTTCCGGTCCCTGATCATTTGAGTAGATTATGGTGTGCTAAGATGGCAGTCCTTGATTTGCTTTCAAGACTTATCATGAAGTTACCTTGGGAACGCTATCTTTTGTACACTTTCCACGCCATACTCATCGGCACTTTCATTTCATCCTTCGTCATGATTTTTGTGAGCTGTCGCCCTATCTCATTAGCATGGCAGGTGTATCCCAACCCAGGAGATTGGTATGACGCTCGTTCTTCTACCTAATTAGAAGAAGACTGACGAATACAGCGTTATCGGTACTGATTGGATCTACGCCTACGAGATCTGCAACATCATCACTGACATACTCCTCATGATCGTTCCGTTCACTCTAATTATAAAGGTGAAGATCTCACTCATGAAAAGACTGCGAATTCTCTTGCTCTTCAGCGTCGGCGTTGTCCTCATCGCCATCAGTACTATTCGTATCATACGGGGACGCGATTCTACCACCCAGGCTGGCCACACTCTATGGGCCTCATTGGAGGTCCTTTTCGCAGTCAGTGTCGCAGTCACGCCAACTATATATGCGCTCGTCCGCAACATCAGCGAGAACACCTCGTACGACAAGAGTCACTTGTCCATGCACAATGTGGGTAGCAGGACATATCATACAGCCACGGTCGACGGTGATAAATATTCAGCCAGGGTATGGACTGAGCTAGAAGATGGTGTAAACAGAAGAGATGATACGAGCGTAGACAGGATATTGGTTTTCGAGGAAAGGACAGTCGAAATGCATGACGCACTCGGCATACAAGAAATCACTCCAAAAAAGCCTAAAATGGCGAAAGTGGTCCACTGACATGGCTGCAATATTGTATATCATAATTCACGAACGTAATGATTTTTTTTTCTTCTAATGGTAAACTCATAACCACCTATTGTCCTCTTCCCAAACACATATTCTAACAAATTAAAAATGTATAGCGTCGCCTTAGATAGAATCGTGCCCGAACCGCCACCTGCAATTCCATTCATTTTTCGCTTCGCGCTTTGCACGGGAGAACCGCGCACTAAGCATTGAGCGACCGTTTCGCACAATGTCGCACTGGTAGTGCAAAAGCTAGCCCCACCAGCTTTGGTGCATTGGTACCCTATGAACAAGAGCCTCATGCTGAACAGTCGGGCCTACTAACCGCATTGCTGAGACGGTCAGCACAAAGCTTCGGGGTAATTTATAAGAGACGACCCTGAATTGCGCGCTTTAGTGCCCGTTGCATAAACCGGTTTGATGCGGCACTTACTCACGATCAAGTCAGTTTGCGCCCTTCGCAGCTGAGCTACACGACGCCAGCGACGTAGCTCGATCTGAAGGCTTCGGGTCAGGGCTTTTTGAGAGATATTCCCGGAGCTTGCGATGGACGCTAATCGTCTATAAGTAACCTCGCGTTCGGCGCAATTTGGTGCATCCTGAGGCTGGTTGAGTGTGCGAGAGCCCTTGGAGCCCTTGCAACGGCATTTCTGTGTTTGAAAATGATTAGAGTATCGCCTTGGGAATGCCATCGGAGGGTGGTCAAAGCAAACCCTATTTCAAAGAGGAGGGGAGGTTGCTGTTGCAGGTTGACATTTGCCTTGTCACTCTCGGACGACTGGACGGCAAATACGACGAAGTGCAACCTTACAGTGCATATTTCCCCTAGACGGCAGAAATGAATCAATATGGAATCACGGGATACGAAACATGAACAAAAAGGGCACCGTCCTTGTAGAGGCAGAGTATGAAAGTAACGAAGAACATTGCACTGCCTCTAGTCTTGCTAGCTGCATCTCACTTGGCTATGTTAGGATTCTAGTAATCTGACTAGCTCATCTGCTGAGTGACGTCAATGATGGAATATGAGAAAATATGCTTGCCGTGGCGGGCAATCTTGCTTGTCTGTGGACATATTGTTCGTTAGTTTGTACTATCTTCAATCTTTCGTGCAATCATGGGATCTAAGTTGGTCAGCAGCTACTTCATGGATACGCTTTATTCAACAAACCGACAGATACCATATCTTGAGGCTCTCTACTAAGTAGAATCCGCCTTCCATCCGGCTTCTAACACTGAAAGCTCATTGTGTGGAACAAAGACATCGTGTTCTGCGCTCTTAGATTTCGCATGCCTTCTCTTGACCCAACAAAGGGCCATCCAGACATATCCGGCATTGTTCTCATTCATCGATACCACCTCTTTTGTGACATTCTACTCCCAGCAGTTTACGCAAGGCGTACTATGTGCCACGTATAAGTCGGCTAATTCCAACTCACCAAGAGACCTTAACTAAAGTAGAAAACTTAGGAACCATCCTCCAAATTTCCTCCCCTCTATCCAAAAGGATGGCACCCAAACGCAAGTCGTCGACACCGCCACCGAGACCACAAACCGAGGCCTCCAAATCTAAAGGCAAGAAACTAAAGACCAAAGTCATAACCATTGCTACTGAATTAGTTAAGTGTGAGAGTGCGGGTGCGAGTCCCGACCTAAAATCCCTTTCACCGGAACTTGAAATGACAGAAGTAAAACAAGAGGATGAATCTCGGAGGCCAGATCTCGAGAGCCCCGACTTGGGATCGCTCTCACCAGAAATCGAGATGACAGAAGCAGAATTAGAGGCTCATTTCCTCAAGTTAGAAGCAGAAGAAGGGGATGCTGGCGTGCTAGAAACTAGTGAAGACACCGAAGAAGAGCAAGACGCAAACGCACCACGCATATCATCCCCAGAAACCCCAGAACAGACGTGGGATGGACGAGGGACTACGCCATGTGCGGCCGATCAAGGTCAGCCCCTTTCATCTCCCTCGCGCCCTACATTCTACCGTAGAGGAACCAGGTTGGCAAAGCCTGCGGCCCAGAAGAAAGCGTTGCACAAAAAGGATAAGGCGCGGAAGAAAGCGATACAGAAAAAGAATACGACGCAGCGGAAGAAGGGTAAGCCACCAGTAGCTCCTTCGATTCCTCCTGTAGTTCCTGCTCGTCGTACTCATCCTGTTCGTTCGGCACGTCGGATAGCATCGGCACCAGCGTCTTCACAACAGGTGCCAACTACACAGCCGGCAATAGCACCCGTACAGCGGGGACTGGTGCGGACCAGTACTGGTAGGCCTGCACGACGAGCGAGGTATAAAGGATCATACAATGAAACCACGTTGGCAGACGAACAGGGGAAGAGGTAGAAACGGAAAGCAATTTTTGACAGCGGCTGTGGGTCTGGCAAAATGGAGCAAGGTAAAGGTGTATATTGGATTGAGTGGGTTTTTGTTGGAAAAAAAAACAGGTATAATTGATATAGTTATGATGTATTTTCGACTAATTAATGTTTCCGACGAGGCAAAGTGGTTGGTAAACTGTTGAGCACACGAGTCCGATTCATTTTGTGAGGAATGATGTTTTGGGTTGTTTGATGGCAGATGAATTGATCTGGCTAGAAGAATTTAGGTGGCATTCAGTTATGGCACAATGTAGCGTGGGATGGAAGAACAGGCACTTTAGATACGAGTTGATCAACTTTTATGGCGCATCGCCGTACAGGTTCGAGGTCTACATTTGCTTGATGGGCCTACATTATGTCAGTACCACATCTACCTTCATCCGATTCTGGTGGTTGAAATATTGGTACTCTCCGATCGAGATGGTTAGGTTTGAGCATTTATTTTTCGTCAGCTGGTGGCAGCATAACGACATACTCCCTTTCGCTTCCTGCAAACTTTAGAATGTCCTTGTCTCGCAGTTCAAAGTAACGGCTCGCTTCTACGCTTTTGCCGTTTAGCTCTGTGCCATTGCTGCTTTCCAGGTCGATTATGTATGGTTTAACCTTCCCCCTCTTGCTCTTGACGCCATACTCGTCTTCTATTGTTTTCTGTATGTATCGGAACTGTATGACTGCATGCTGTCCGCTTGAGCTTGGATGCTCGAGCACGTAATCGACTACTTGGTGCGATCGACCAAGCAGCCAACAGCTCTTCTGGCATATTTCAATCGTATCCACAACATGGTCGCCCTTGAACACGAAGACGCGCCAGGGCTGGGAGGATGGCGGCTTGCGCGCTTCTGGTGGCTCATGGTACTTGAGCGATATCTTGGTTCCTTCCACGCGGTTGGCTGCTTTTGCCAGCGCCCCAGTGGCTTTGAAATTGGGCTTTTCCTTATCTGGTGGGGCACCGCCGTACTTGGAGGGTGCCTGGGCAGAATCGTCGAGACCACGGAAGGACACTTCTTGCGGGGGCAGGGGTTTCTTTGCGCGCTGATGGGGAGAAGCCGAGCGAGTACGCCGCCGCCGCTTGGGAGGGGGCGAGGCTGATGCGGAGGTTGAGCGTGCGCGGTGTTTGCGAGAGCGGTGGGGCAGCGGCGAACGAGAGCGGCGGTCGTCCTTCGGTCCGTCACTGCGCCTGTGATCCCGTGATCGTGAGCGTTGCTGCCATCTGTGTTTGTCTCTGGACAGATCGCGTCTTCCGTCTCCGGCCGAGTCCTTGTCCTTGGGCCCATGGCGCTGTCTGTCGGTGGAACGGTCGCGCCGTCTGTCACTGGATCGATGTCGATGACCGTGTCGGTCTCTTGAGCGGCTTCTCTTTCGCTCTACAGACCTGTCCCGTCTCCTATCTCTATCTCGCGGCCTCCTGTGTGGCTCTGGTGACGGCCGCCGGCTGGAGACACCGGCGCTTACTGCAGGCGGCGAAGTGACGGGCTCCTTCCGTGACTTATCGACTTCCTTCTCCGCCCATCTCTCGCGACTGCGACTTCGGCGCTTCCTGTTGTCCTCGCCCTCGCGTGATGCATGCTGCATGTGGCCTGAGGTCAGCTTCTGCGTGAGAAGGCGGCGTGCGCTGAAAGGCGATAATTCCCGGGCCATGGCGGACTGTGTACGCCGCTTGTCAGCGTATTTGGGGCGGCGATGGCGTTTCAGGCGCGCCTCAATGCCCAATGGTCGTCACAAGAGTCACACTCAGCAGCTTGCATGCATGGACGGCTCGCAGCTGAGTCAGAAGGATGGATGTCCGGCGTGGTATAGATTGTCGTTAGATAGAGTGGTCAAACAATGGTAGGGATTGAAAGTTTTGGTCGTGCTTCGTTCGCGGCGCTTGGACCCTGCACATCCGTCACCACGCTAGGCGCTCTCGTCCCCTTTTCAGCCTCATCATTCGCCGTTGGACCACATCGCTTCTATCAATCGCCTGGGTTTGGCCCCAGAAGCGCTTATGTCTATCGGCCTTGTCGTCTCTCATCCATTCGCATCTAGCAGCCCCCGTCGCTAGATATGCCCAGTAGCCCAAAGAAACGGCGTGCTTGTTAATTACCAGTTCTCTGATCACAACTCGAAACGTTGTGATACGATTATTGACACTATGGACGCCCGCTGCTCGGTAGCGACACAGCCATAATGCTACCCTTATCCCGTGCTCCCTCCGACTCTGCCGACCTTCAAACACCCCTTAGTGGTGCATTTGCTGGCTCTTTGGTCCTATCCATTAATGGCTTGATCTCTTCCCTCTTGTCACTCTTTCATGTTACTTCGTTATCTATTATCTTCCATTTAATGTATACTCGTCTTCCTTCCCAGTGAGCGCCGGGCGCGCGCATGTCGCAATGAACTCAAAAAAGATATTCTCCTGGTCAAAACGACAGTCTGGTTCTGAGCAATACTACCACACTGGAGGCATTGTTTCCATCCATACAAGACCAGACACCTCCAGCAATGGCGCCGAAGCAAAGGTACGAGCAAGCGATTCTAGAAAGTCACGGTGCGCTGGCAAAGCGCATTGACGTGGTTGCGCAGAACGAGGCGAACACGAAAGCGTTGTCAGAGCATGTGCAGGGTGCTGTTGCAGCACCGCGCATGCAGCTGCGTTGTGGAGTAACACCATTCGCTAACTCTACGGACTAGGTCACAACGAAGTCGGGGAAACGGCGGCCATCAGAACTCAGGATTGTCACCACAGACAATGAGCAAATCCCTTTGAGCCCACGTTCTGTCGCATACAGTGCTACCCTGGCCAATGCGGCGTCTACTCTGCAATTGGCCTTAAATGACTTACTGCGTTCACCTACACCAAGTGCAGCCGCATGCCCATTGTCCGCTTCGATACTTAAACCTTTACCTGGTCGGCCACGTTCTGCTTCCCTTCCGTCATCTCCCGACCTACCGGCCGAGTTGCCTGGGTCTATTCTACAAGAGAATCAAGGGTTTTCATCGTGTGTAGACGCCCAAGATATATTACCTGTTCGTCCCATATCCCAGAACATACGACCAAGCACGCATCCGTATGACCCTAGTCTTGATGACAGAGAAGCATTTTCTGTATTATTGAATTCGTTCCCAGAGCCTTCTGCTCACAACAGGAGTGTTCCCAACCTCAGTCATCCACACGGCGAGATGAGGTCGGCACGCAGTGGGAATGCACTCAACCCTAGCGCCATACCGAAGCCAAGTCCGTCAAAGATGCAGCAAATGAAATCACTAAACGAAACAAGCTACCGGAGACGTTCAACACCGAACCTAGTGGCATCGCCGTCATCCACCGATAGCAAGCTTACAACATGCTCGACATCAACTGTAGGAGATAGTAGCAGCATCTCAGCCATAGCGCGCGTTGGCGCGAACAAAATGTTACAACCATCGCCGTTGATCCTGGAAGGGCAAGCGAGGACCAGTAAAAATGAGCATCGGCCCAGCCGCCGAAGTGAGGTAAGTAACGTTTGTTTCTATGATCTTGTGTCTTCATTCGCCAAACACCGTGGTGCATAACCAAACAGTTTCAGACCTTCCGTTTGCCCTCCTTTCCGCCCCGATAAGATTTGTTATGCCTGAGATAGATATCCTCTATGTTTGCTTATTCGCATACACCCTGCCTATTTTTCCGGTGGTGTCGTGTTCTGATGTTGTGTAGCGGAGCTTGTCTCCGCACTCTGACGCCCCAACACCACAAGGACTTATGTGCACAAAAGTCTTTAGCACATAAACATTACTTCGTTAATGATATATCATTACCCAGATCCTTGTTTGGTTTGATTGCTTTGTAACGGCGAATAGAAACTAATCGTTCATAGCTTGGCACGGACACCACGCCCACTCCAACGACTACACGTAGCAAGCAGATAGAGGAACTGAAAGCAACTATAGCTACACAGGACCAAACCATATCTACCTTACAGACTCAATTTTCTAGCCTAAGAACATCACATGAGTCTCACGTGGCAAGCCTTACTGACACCCATTCTGCGGAAGTCGCATCTTTGAAGAATTACGCAAGAGTACTCGAAGAGCAATTAGCGCAACGTCCGAGCTTGCATCACGGTACGTATCATCACATTTTCCCAATCAAATCATGGCGATATTTCGCGTTGTGACACAGTGATCGCCTAAAGGCTAGTCAAAGCGTGTCTTGTGCGCCTGTAACCATCAAGACACACATCCGCTGATAACCCTCCAGCTTCAAGCAACAATCTTTTGTTTCTTCTGGACACTACCGAACCACAGACACCGAGCTGCGAGGCCTCACAGAAAGTAGAAAGCAATTCTGCTGCCTCAATCAGGCCTCCACAGAGTCCGTTTGAGAAGCAGCGTTCGCAACAGCGCTCATCAAACAATCTAGAGATGGAAAATCTCAAGCGCAAATTGAGCTCCACGCGTCGACCAGAGACGGGGAGTCGGAGCCTGCTCCCTGAGCTCAATCAGTACAAGCAGAATAACGTTGCGCTACAGTAAGTGCTCTCATACAATTGTCGCTAATAGTTCCAGGAAGTGCTATACTGACTTGGAATTTTTGTGTAGGAAACAGATTGAGTTGCTCATGGCGAAATTGAACGAGTCCAAGAAGAGCGAACGAGCCGCGAAAAGTAAATGCGATGAATGGCAGGAGAAGGTAGAAGCGGCGGAGAAGGCGGAGACGAATGCTCAAGCATTGCAGAACACAATCGACCATCTTGAAAACCGCCTGGAGATTGCCAATATTGAGAGGCTCGACGCTCAGGAACAGTTGTTCAATATCCAAGCGCAGAGATCTCCTTTCGATTTTGACTTGCCCAAACTTCAGACAACATCAACCTTCAATCAGCAGGCACCAAGTGTAAGTATTATGAGATTCGCACAAGCTTTCATTGTGCACTGCTGTTGACTGAGACTGACCAATCGAAAGGCGGAAAAAAATGCGCATCTAAGCATGAGCACCATATTTTCTTCCAGCTCTCCAACTAGCCCTGAAATCGAGTCTCAAGAGTTGTCAACTCTTGCCGCATTCATTGCCCATATCGAAAGACTCCAAGATCAGGTCCGCCAGAAGGACTCCAAGATCTCTGAACTAGAGTCAACAAAAGAGGAACTAAGACAGAGGCATGAGCAACTTGAGCAAGAACAGATAGGCTTGTCCCTACAAATGGATATTCAAAACGATCTTTTAAAGAAAACACGACGAACAGATGCGCAAATCGAGCAGTTGCGAGCCGCTATCATTGATCGCGAGACTATTATCAGCGACAGGGAGAAGTCGATTCGCGCGCTTGAGAGGCAGCTAGAGCATCATAAGCTTTTGCTAAAAGTCGAGATTCGAAAACATGCTACAACGATGCTTCACGCTGCTGCTATCGAGGAGGACCCACTTCCCGACCTCAGCACACTCGCCGCGCGAGCAGACATTGACAGGTGGATTGAACGATTGCATACGCGAATGAAGAAAGAAAAATTCAATATTGATGATAACGAATCTACCGATGCAGATGAGGCGCAAATAATCAATTTGCGACAAGAGATTGACTTCTATGTGAGAGAAATTATTTTCTACAAGCTTGACATCAGGGGTTACAAGAGCGATGTTAAAAAATTGAAAAGAATTACCGCCCAGTTGGGCAGCTATGGAAGGGCAAGCGATCTTGACTCCGACACATCATCTTTAAGGCCCGCAGCGACGCCTAGTCGGTCTTTGTTTGCTGCTACGACTCCTGAACTTGGTACCTCTGACGTGCCATCCCCTGTCCTGGCAACCTCTGTCTCTGAGTCAATTACGATAGGCCACCGCAACACACCATCACAAACCGGGCCACCAGTCCCTCCAAAGGCGGGTTTACCCAGCAAACAGGTGCCCCCACGGCTGGATTTACGTGTACCCATGACACCTCCAACTCCCACTAGTGAAATAGATGAAAATGTAATCGGCGAGGCTGATCAAATGGACGTTGGAGTTTCCCCACGTTCAGTTGCGATGGTCTTGCCTGAAAGAAGGAAACCTACGGTATATTGTCAAAGCAATATTAACAGTGAGCGCACAATTTAACATATAATTTAGCCCCCGTCACCTGATCAGATGAAGTTTGGCGATTTGTTGACAAACTTCCCTTTGAATACCCCGGCCGCGCCCCAGAAACGCGAGCGCAGTATGAGCGAATCAGTACTTCCTGTATACAAGACAGCGAACCTACCAGAATGGCCTCTTGGATTCGACATCGATGGTACGATGGTAAGCAGTAGGACACGTTCAGCATCAGTATCCGAGTCGAGCAAGGGCAGGGTCACACCTGATCGACCTCCACGCCCACGTATCGGCCTCTTTGAGTCTCCTCGATCGAAACGTACTGCCATGTTTGTCCCTTCAAGTCCTCCCCAGACCGACGTCATGGCCGAAGCAATCAAATACTCTCCAGATCAACAAGCTTTCCTCCAAAGCCGAACTAGATCCCGCAACAACTCGAACGCATCAAGCGTAAATGCACCGCCAACCCGCATGCTACGAGACATCCGCGACAGCGCCGCAAGCTCCCCCTCCCCACTCCCCCCCGCCGTCTTCCGCTCCCGCGCAGGCTCCGCAAGCTCCACCACAGCCCCAACCCCCGCAACCCTATCATCCCCACCCGAACGTAAACTCAGCGGCGCCTCATCCTCCAGCGTCCCCTTCGTCATCGCCATGGGCTCTCCCCATAACCCCGCCACCCAACCCCCGCTCAGACTCACAACTCCCACTTCCCGCACCGGCCTCGGCGGGACAATGGCCTCCTTTACCCCCGTCACCACCCCCATTTCCCCAACAGACGCCTCCCGCCCCGACCCCCCGCCCCGCCCCATGTCCACAAAACTCCCTGCCGCTGCGCCCGCCGCGCCCAGCCGCAAGTTCAGCTTGTCGCGGAAGCAGGACGAGCAGGGTCCGCGCACGCCATCGCATTCGAGGAATATTAGCGCTGGGAGTATTCGGACGGCAATAAGGCTGCCGAAGAAGGAGGGGCGGATTAGGAAGGATAGTATTAGTATGCCGCAGCAGAAGGGGGGGGAGGGTGAGATGGCAGGTGCGAATGGGTATGGGGTTGCGGAGGCGATTTGGCCGGATGGGGAGAGGAGAAATAATGGGATGTTGGGTAGTGCGGTAGTGTAGTGGTTTATTTGTGTATATATTTAATTTATGTTAGTATGATATCATCGTGTGTATGGGTATCTTGAAATAAATATGTGAATAGTGGAATTAGAATTTACGAAGTTAGTTGTACCATCCTCAGGACCTGATTGAAGCCTTCCGAGTGGCTAGAGTACCACTGTTGGAGAAAGTGATTGCCTCACGAAAAGGAGATTTCATTAAAAACCAGGGTTGTGTATGCATAATTTCATTGTACGATATACTGCCCGTTGTTGTGCCTCTCCAGAAGTGAATCTTTAAACCTCTGAAAGCATTTGGCGCTCATAATGATGAATGCTTCATACAGATGTCCTTCATTATTTCCCACCCTATATTAACTCCTCGTAGCCCTCCAATCAACACGACCGTGATAGATAATACAACTACTCTTACGAAAGCTATCACACTCACTTGACGAAACGATATCTGCCGTAAGGGATACCACGTGCCTGGAGCATTTGGCACACAATCTTTTGTCACCCTTATTATCCTCCCAAGCGCACCCCTCACAAGGATTCGCCCGAGGGATCACACGACTGCCCACATTTCCAAAACAATTTCGAACCCTCGGACGACTATCTAACAGCACCTAGAGCTACTGTGGCATCCAAAAACATGGCTCAGTCTCAAGCTATCTGGAAAGCACCAAACGCCCCTCTGAAATCCGCTCTGAAGAAGTCAGTAAAAATCCAATTACCTTCAGAGGCTGCAAAGACTGGTAATGCACCACCGGGTCCAGGCCTAGTTGGTAATACGCAAAATGCCGGTTCGCCTGAAAACCCATTTATTGCCAAAAATACCGTTATGAACGAAAGCTTTTCTGCATTTGGTCGTGTTCGTATTAGCAAACAATCACTTAATCTCGGAAACGATATGATTACCATCGATGTTGGCCAGGGACACGAGAAGCGGGCTTTTACCATTCATAAGAATCTCCTTTGCGCACGTTCGCCCCGTGCTTCGAAGGCACTGAGCGAGGACCCTGGTAAGAAGGACTTGGATTGGGTCGGTCTTGTCGATCCATGTGTAGTTGATTTATACATTCAACTACTCTATTTCAACAGCATACCCAATGTTGGAAACTCCGATTCCGTCGCGTCGACTCAGGATGGGTATACTCTCCTCTGCAAACTCTACTTATTTGCCGTCCGGATGCAAGACACTGTTTCTCAGAATGCCGTCATTGACGCTACTGTCGACAAATCCAGCTCTACCGAGGTGCTCCCGTCAAGCGAAAGTATCAAGCTCTTGTGCGACTCCAAGGCAAACAACATTTGCAAATTGATGGTGGATCTGTTCATGCTGAGACAGTCGTTCCCTGTTCCGTTCATGAATGAGCTCCACAGGAAGGTTGGGGTAGGATTAGCTCCACCAACTCCTTTGTCTAGATCAGATCAGGCACAATTAAAAAGTGAGGATTACCACACGAAGTAGGTGAAGGGTGTGGAAGAATAGAATTGGCCGGACCAGCCTTGTACCAAGGCGAGGATTTTTTTATATAGCCTGATAGTTCCATCAAATACTAGTTCTTTATAATTATGCTTCAGACTGCAGCTGCTGTTCCGAGTGTATGGGTTCAGGAATTGGTAGGGTTCAGGGGATGATATCTAACCCTCTTAGAGCGTTGGTAGACCCTTGCCCCGTAGTTGTCGACCCATGGATGTGTAGTAGAAACTAGTTTCGTTCGTAGGCAGGGTGCCTTCAGCTCTCGGAGTCGGCCGAGTGGCGCTAAGCCGGTCCGGGCCAAGAGCGGGGCTCGGCATCAGTTTAGCGCTCTGCTCGCCACTCGACGCCCAGCTACCCATATATCACTCACGACTCACCCTCACCTGCCCTGACAACCCTCCTCCACCCAAATACCCCCAACCACCACCGCCAAACAGCAGCAGAGCGCTCTAGTCGATCATATGACCACAGACATCCAGAACCTCAAGTCCTTCGACCCCTTCGCGGAGGCCGATGACACTGGTGGAGAGACAAAAACCAGTCAGCAGAATTACATTCACATCCGTATCCAGCGTATGTATACCGCCCCCCCCTGCCCGGTATCGCTCAGGTCTCGAGTCGAGCCCTCTTCAGCTCTTTACCACTCCTCCCATAACCGTGGCTTTTTGTTTACCGCGCGAGGCTGACCTGACCCCGCACAGAGCGCAATGGTCGCAAGACCCTGACAACGGTCCAAGGTCTTCCCAAGAAATTCGACCAGAAGAAGATCCTCAAAGTGATCAAGAAGAAGTTCGCCTGCAATGGCACTGTCGTCTCAGACTCGGAGATGGGAGAGGTGATTCAGCTTCAGGGAGACCAGCGCAAGGATGTGCAGGATTTCCTGACAGACAAGAAAGAGGGTCTGGGTCTTGATGGCAAGACCATCAAGGTCCACGGCTTTTAAGCGTGCTATGCGCATCGCTGCCGCATCGCCTTTATTGCGAGACTGCAAATCCCGCACTACCCACTCTATCGACACGGTCGGTATTGGGGGCCAGAAACAAGTCACATGTCCATGTGACTGGTTCGGACGAGGTCGTGCATGCGGCACGATATTGCAGATGCACGCGACAGACGGTTGCGGCATTTTCTTAATCGTTTGATTGGAGGAGTAGGGACGGACATGTATGTCAGCACCTTAGGCCAGGTACCAACGGTCTTTATCTTATGTGGTGTCCATGGAGAGGGTATGAATTTGCTCCATCGGGTTTTCTATCTCCATTTTACCCAATGCAAGATGGAATACCGCCATGACTTTGTGCCTTCCCAAACGTGTGACTTCCTGTTGCAATAACTTCCCGGGCTCTTTACTCGCCATCGTAGATCAACGCTCCAAAATGAAGTAGGTTGGTTGCCCTTACCGTATCGAATTGCCCTGGATCCTCACAAATCACTCCATATCTTCCTCTTCGCCCTCAACAACATCATCCTTCGTCGGCGCCTTCGCCTCCTGTTTGCGATACAAGGCCGCCAACTCACCGGCCTCTGTAGCTTCCTCAATACTCTTATCCTCCCTCACCCTCAAAAACCGCGGAAACCGCGTACTCAGCCCCCGCTCCTCACTCACCAACCCAATCGCCGCCGTATACGTCGGACTCAACGTCAAATCCGCAAACGCCACTTCCCACACCTCCTGCGGCTCAAACCACACATCCGGCGTGCCCGCGCCCCCATTATACTCAACATAATGCGGCTTTGCACCTAGCACATTTGCGCAGTCCGGATCGCCCTTGTCGTATTTGGTGCGATTAGCTTTGTAGAATGCGTCGGTGAAGCCGGACATGCATTTTGTTACCGCTTCGAGCTGCCCTGTTTCCGCGTTGCGGATGGCGAGTAGGATCGGTGACCACCATGCTGCTTTGCGGCCGGAGCCGTGGAAGGCTGCGATGGGGATGAGGTCGAGTGTTTTGGACGTGGTGCTGTAGTCTTTTTTCACTTTGAGCCAGGAGTCGAGGCGTTTGTCGGGCTCGTAGGTGGAGAGCAGGGCTTTACGGCGTCCGGCGGGTTTTGGGTCGTCGGGGGTGGTGTCGGCGGGTGGTTTTGATTTTCCTTTGGATTTGGCAGGTTTCTTTTTCTTGGGGGTTGGGGGGAGGGAAGGGGTTTGGGTGGTGGGATCGGCGAGGTCGGGGTTTGGGAGGTTGTCGAGGATTTTAACCATTATGCCTTCGCATTTGGTGTCGAGTGCGGTTTGGAAGAAGGCTTGTACGGCTTCTACGTCTGCTGATGTGGCGTCTAGACATTTGACCCATGTGAAGGTGTGTGGTATTTCGACAAAGAGGCTCCTGAGTAGACTTCTCCTTTCTCTGAAGGGCCGGTCAAGTAATTCTTCGCCATTGAGATACATGAGGTCGAAGGAGAATAGACAAACGTCTATTGTGACAGCGCCAATGGAAACATCTTTCCTTGCTCGATTAGCTAGCGTTTGGAACGTCTTCAGCTCGCCGCTCTCGCGATCGATAGCCACGACTTCTCCCTCGAGGATGAAGCTAGATACACCTTCTCCACGTATCTGCGGAACTAGTGCGACTAAGTCGGGGTACTTGTCTGTCATCACCTCCAAATGGCGGGAGAATATTGTCACTTTTCCCTTATCGTCGCAATGTACTTGCGCTCTTTGGCCATCGTACTTATACTCACAAGCAAAGTCGCGTCCCTGTAGTTTTGTGAACATCTCGCCCATGTCACGTGTTATACTCCCCAACATAGGTCGCAAAGGTATATGCAAGGCCAAACCACAGCGCAGAAGTAGCTCCTCGCAGACACTAATCTCGAGTAGTGCGGGAATGAGGTCGTTGTAGTTTGGTCTGCGGGCGAAGCAGGCTTTGACGATTTCTTCGTTCTTACCGTAGACTTCTGCTAGCTCTTCTTTCTTCAGTTTTGCAAGATCTTTCGGATCGCGAATCTTAAAGTCTGCGCTTGGTGGTTTCGATAACATGAATGCGCGGGATAATGCTATGAGCATAGTCGTCTTGACGGCACCAATCCTGAGATGTTGCACTAATGTTCTAACAATGTAGCGACTCTCTTCTGCACCTCGTGCATCTTGTACTAATCTTTCGACAATGCGCTGTTTGTTCTCCACACTGCCATGGCCTTTGCTATTCGCGATCTTGACTAGGGAATCGAACACGCTCTTGATTGTTAGAGGCTTCGGTTTGCGTAGAGTAAACGACTGTTTCCTTTTTGCCTCAAATGCGACATCCCCTGCATCTCCATACTTGTTGTTCAACACCTTCAAGCCTGCATTATCCAAACCACAGACCTTTTTGAGAGCCTTTGAGATTGCCGACCCTCCCAAGCCTAGCTCAAGGTCAATATATGGCGGCGATATTGAATTTGTCGCAAGCCAAACTGCAGATAATAGGCTACCCGGGTCTCCTTCTATGATTGTCCGTAGTAAGTTGACTAGTGTGTCCACGATCTTTATGCGACTTGTCGTGCTGTTGACAAGTATGAAACACCTTGTGAGGAGAGCATACGTTGCATGCCCACCATCCGTGACCCAGTGCTTCTGGAGACCTGGGATGTACTTGGATGGGTCGAATTCAAGAGGACTCTGATCGAACGGTATATTTGCAGTGATGGCATCTTCTTCCGATGCGGTAGACTGGAGGGACAAGGTATTTTTTTGCTTCGGCAGTATTGCTGCCGTGATATCAGCAGCCTCTGTATTTACAACGTTGTTGCTAGATGTGTCATGACTAGTAGGCTTCCCAGGGTGCTCGTAAAGCTCATTGGAGCTTGTGCGTCTAGCGTGATGCTCTTGCGGCTGGTCCTCCTTGTTCCACTCCTCTTGCAATCTTCTAGCATATTCTCCATCTGTCACTGTACTTGCATCCTGAACCGGATGCGATTCATCTTCGTTGTTGGTCCTTGGCGCATCCTTAGCCGTTGCTTTGGCAGCTTGTTTGGCAAAGAAGTAGTCTAATTTGAGTACTGGCTGGCTATTTCCATCATTCTTTTTCCGACGTTTCGATGAGCTACTCATGCTTAGAGGATAATATCAATGCCTTTGAGCATTGCTAATGTGCGGCGATCGGCGCATGGCGCTCACGTCGTGACGTCGGGCGCTATGAACGCGGATCACCTCATCACGTGCTCCCGCGTCAAAAGCTCGTCTTGGCCCAGTCACTCCTTCTCCCAATTTTCGGTACTCGACCTTCGCCTCGATGCATGTATCAACACTCTTGCCATGTCTCCCCGGATGATCACTTAGGTTTTTAGATGGACTACTGGGCGAAGAAGCCTTCGAAACGCGAGTTAGGTTCTTCAACCTAGAAAGGTAATTTGCATGTCTCACAAGCATAGTTCACCATCCTAATAGCCCGAAAATGTTTTGTGTTCAATTTGGCATCTTTCCCTATCCTCTAGGATTGCCTAATTCAAGTACTGTGTTGTTTACGCGTCATCGTTTCGTTAGAAGCAGAGCGATGTCCGAAAGAACCTCCTGTTCACCTTACAGCATAGGCTCACCGTACTCTAGGTTGACGGTTTCCTTAGTCTGTGCCGCCGTGCGGTCATCTTGCGTACGTACTCGCTTGTGTCCAGCCCTTGGACCCCTAGGAGCATTGAGGGGAACGTAACAATCAGCACCACGTCCGGACGGCCTGCAACCAAAATAGGCGTCCGTGTCATCATCAGGACCACTGGCTCTGCCATCTACCTTATCATTTGCCAATTCCCACTTGCCTGTTGTTGCGTCTGTATACCCCTGCTGCCCTGAAATCATGGAACCCGTACCGTACTTCTCTAGTACCCAATGTCAGTGTGGCGCGAGCGGTCCAGAAGAGAAATACTTACCAAAGAGTCGCATCGTATCTTTCTGGAGGAAATCCACAATGTTACGGACCGCCTTCACCGGGCAGTCGCTGATGCTCGTGCGCAGAAATCTGCTAACCATATCCTTGTTGCACACGAGTACGGCTACGAAGATTCTGTTCTCCTCGTTTGCACTGATTACAACGTCTAGATTAAGTTAATAAGGCTTTTAGATAGTGCGAGTAGAATGTATACCATAGAACTTTTGACGCTCGCTACCGTATAGGAGGCGACAATTACCAAGCGCCATTATCTTCAACTTTTCGACTGTGCTGACCTACGAGAATCAGATGACGTTTCGGTAGGAAGTTATTAATGACAAACCTTGGTTTGATCCTCAAGCCATGAAACTGGCGTGGAGAAGGCATGGGTGGAGTCGGTGTCGACAAGCACAACCTCGCTCAGGCGCTTTTGAATATCCATGACTTCATGCGGCATCGAGACCAGAGCATAACAGAAGGGCACAAGCAACTCGAAAGTGGTTTTGCAGGGTCGCCAAGTGCGGGCACTATGAAAGAGATTACCAAGATGGCAGGATGTGCTTAGCGGTTGACTTTATATTTCTCAGCATTAGATGCAACGGGCCCGTAGACTCACGAGAAGGTGAGAGAGGATATCGCTGTGATTTTAGGTAAAAGATGGACTGATAATGGGCAGCGGGTTTGGATTGTTTGAAATTACCCGGTACGTAGCTTTCGGTTCATGATGTTATACATCTTGGTGCAAAGCAAGCTGCATAGATTGTTATCACTGATAGAGAGGGAGCATCTACTTTTCATATTGTTTTAAGACTACCCAGAAACAATTCGTTGCTGGGGATAGATATCAACGCCAGGCTTCCATCCAGCGACAAGCTCTTCGACTGTTAGATTATCACCAAGGGCGTTCCCAAACTTTCTCAACTCGGGTTTGAACACTAATTTCATGAGCCGAATATTGCCCTGCGAAACCCCTAGTACATCCGTAATCCCGCTCGCTAGTGTCACAATCAACCTGTAGCGCTGCGAACAACACTCCATCCAAAGCTCAGCGGCGCGGCGAACAATCGTGTGCAGCGATTTACGCTCCCTTTCTTGGAGCGTTGCTACTTTCTCGATGTTTTGAGCGATTGTGCTCACAATGAGAGCAACTATCTTCTCATAAATCATCTTGAGTTGTCCGAGTCGGTCGTTTGTTCCCACTTTGACAGCCGGGTCTATCGCAGCTCGCAACTGTTTTGCGCTATCATACCGGCAAGACTTCTCGATATCGGCCGGTATATTTGGCCATTGCGTTGGAGACGTAGCTAGGCACATTGTCAACTCGGTGAGCTTGCAGAACCATGTTCATAAACTTACTGAATGCATAGATCTCGATCCAGTGCTTGTCCAAGGCTTTCCATTCTTCCTCATTTGCAAACAGTCGGAACGGAGAGCGGAAGATGTGCTCACGAAGACTTATCCAGATGGAATTTTGAACAATCTTACCCTTCAACTTGCGCGTATTCTGCGGATTCAACTGATGCAACTGTTGTTTCCACCATTGTGTCACCTTAGCCGAATCCCAATCCACTCTTGCAAAGTCCTCCACGTCTTGCGCAAGTCGGTTGAAGCGCATTATGAGATCATGGTCTGTCAGTCCTTTGGCTTGTCCTTTCGCAGCATATGCCTGTTTGAACTCCTCTAACGCACATCGCAGTTCGAATTGTTCATCTTTATATTTCTGCGTGAAGTGTTCTGCTTGTTTACGGAGCTCCTTCTCCAGTCGACGTTGTTCGATCTCCCGTCTCTCTTCTTGTGATTTTTGCAAATCGTGAATGTATTTGTCCTGCTTGCGGAGATGTGCTTCAAACTGCTTCAAGTTTTCGGCTTGCTCTTGAAGCTTAGCCTGGCCTTTCAGGTCATGCTCCTGAAATTGAGCCTTCGCTGCCTCTAGATCATTTAAGCATCTTATATGTTTCTCTTGTTCATCTTGTAATAGCTTGTGAAGTTTTTCTAGAGATCGCTCGTGAAGTTCCCGCTCTTGGGTGATGCTCGTTGCTAACCCATTTTCGTGGTCCTGGTTTTGTTGATTCAATTGCGCCACCATTTTCTTTTCTATCTCATCAACTTCTTGTTCATGTCTTTGCTTCATTGCCAACAGCTCCCTCTCAAATTGCTTCATCATTTCCTCATGCGTGTCCTTGAGATCCTGATTTTGAGATTGGAGCGATGAGATATGGCGGTTGAGAGATTCATGGTTACTCTCAAGCGCTACTTGACTACTCTTGAGCTCTGAATTCCGAAACTTGAGCGATGAAATTTGAGACACCAGTACCTCAATTTCCCTTTTAAGTTGTATAGATGCGTTGCCTTCGTCAGAAGCAAGTCCCTGCTTCTCTTTCTTCAACAAAGCAACCTCTTCCTGGGCCTTCGCCAAGGCTTCGTTACTTTTAGCCTTTTGGTCCTTGAGTTCTTCCTCAATCTCTTTCGTTATGGCTTTTGATTTCTTCAGTTCCTTTTCATGCTTCACTTTCACAGATCTGAGCGTCATTTCCATATCCGCCAAAGCCTTTTTACAGGCACGCAGTTCGATCCCAGCATCTTCATCCGTTGATTTTGTCTTAGACAGACGTAGCCCTCGATATTGTTCGAGTATACGTAGGACAGCATCTTCTGCGTTCTCTCCTCGTGGCCCGCGCAGATCAGGAAAATCGTAGGCAGCTTCTAGAATCAGGTTGCGAACGCGCAACAACTCGATCTGGCCAGACTCACTGGAGACAGACTGCTGAGGGAGTTCTATTAGTGTCTCGACATGGGTATAAGCAAAGCATTGAATAGCTTACCTCACTGGTAGATTCAGCGTATGAACCGCGATATGTTTCAGCAAAGGGATTGTGGGCAGCAGGGGATGTAGGGGGCCAAAGGGCAACTGGTTGGGTTTGGCCCTCACTTTGCGATACTACTTCGAGACCTGGAAATATTTGCTGATTTTGTATAGGCTGACGAGGCTGCGAGACTCTTTTTATCCCCTTTTTGGTGGTTTTAGCTTTTGACCCCCCGAGTCCTGGTGGTTTTGCTGGTTTCACCGGTGCAAACGGGTTTGGACCATTGTCGTTCAGCTCGTTTAAGTACTCAGGATATGTCGGAATCGTTGACATAACGAGAAAATGTCGCTGTTCGCGATAAATCTGGCTGGGTATATGATAGAAGGTTAGTTCACTACGAGCGCATGTATGAGACTCCTCTTCCTCGCCAGATAGGCGTCGGTTGAGTGCCGAGGCTGAGCGATTGGCACAGGCAGCAATCAAGTAAACTCTTACAGATGACTTGCAGGCTATCAGGCTACTAAGAGATGGCGACGGTGTGCAAGAGCTAGAGGATGATTTATGCCTAACTATTTCTGATACATTGTTGGATGTCAACCTGAAAGCCAAGGTGTGTGAAGATGAAATAAGCCTGATTCAGCCTCGAGCAGACAGGGAGTCTTCAGGGTGGCTCAGAGTTCAAATTCTACGCAGGCGATTGGTGAAGAACAACTGAGGAGAGCCATGCATTAGCTTCTGCACAAGACGCTCAGCTCATCATGGGAGCATGCGAGTGGATAGACTCCCTACATCCGTCTACATCCACATGCATGCAGCCTCCATTTGATTCGGCCAATGAAGTCGCACTACGTTGACTGCTCAGTGTCTGCATATCAGCCTATTTATACATTTTGAGCCTGGTACGGAATTTGAATTATGTATGGTTAGGGCTTCTGGGGTACTTTGGTGGGTATTATACGAAATCTAAATATACTAATCCCGATATAAACATCGCAAAGGAGGTGTTCAACACATGTTCGGAACGCCTCAACGCGTTCTTAAGGTGCAATAAAGGAAATAACAGATACTATCGACGACCATCTTCTTCACGTACGTGCAACATTGGCCTGCTATTGATTGCGGGTGGATTTTGTATAACGGGCTCACGGTTGTTTGCCCTCTTTCTCCAAAAAACGACTGTCGCAATTATGACAGCAAGTAGACCCACACCTCCCACCACGATCCCAGCAATTGCACCCTTTGAAAGACTGGTCTTCAAGGGAGGAGAATCTGGGATTAATGTTGATGAGCTAGAGGGATATGCAGTAATACCGGATACTGAGGTAGC
This sequence comes from Ophiosphaerella korrae, assembly GCA_028456385.1. NCBI lineage: Eukaryota > Fungi > Ascomycota > Dothideomycetes > Pleosporales > Phaeosphaeriaceae > Ophiosphaerella > Ophiosphaerella korrae. The sequence continues at coordinate 334,950 of JALNQF010000019.1, forward strand.
CATCGTCGAAGAGCGTGATGAGGTGGGCGACGCCGTTACTTGGCTGAGAGTCCCTGAAGGTACATTAAATTGTTAGCAAATGATTCATACGTGTTCCAAATACGAATGATACATACATCTTTGTCCTGGTCCATCCTTAGTTGCAAGTGTTGGTTGTAAGGTGTCTTTGATGACGTCGAGATACAAATCCGGCCCGGTGTACTGATTATTGATCCTGAAACTTCCATCATCCTGTTTGTTCAAGCGCCAGCGCTGGCCTGTGTTGTCTTGTACAAAGTACATGTGGAGATAGTTGAACACATCTAATGCGACAGAGTCGCCCTTTTGTTGTGTGTGAAGCCGATAGTACCCTGAATCTGATGTTTCTCGGAAGTACCATAATTGACTTCCGTCGGGTTTTGAAGGTCCAATTACAATACTATCGTTTGCGAATGTAGATGCGAGACCATTTGTGGAGCCGATGAGTGAATTTGTGAGCACATATCTTGTGTCGGGTTTGGTATCCACCATGTTGAAATATATTTCTATTTGAGAAAGGGTGAATTTGTGTCGCATACAATATTTGATCGGATGAGAACACTTACCCCTTTTAATCAGGTATAGAAAGCACAATAGATAATTATCGAGGGTATTCGGAACAGCGATGCTAGAAGTTCTGACCAACAGGAATGGGAAGGAATGAGAAGGAATGAGAAGAAGTTACACAAGAAAAGGATCGAGAACTAGGTCGTCTTGAGCTCTAGATATTGTCAGCCTCACACAGAGTCGCAATCTTTACACAGCCTGATTCAAAACGCTGGCTGTAATGGGCAGTGGGCTGTATTTCGAACGGGAAGAAATGGGTTTAGTCGCTATTGGGAGGCGTACGCTAAGCCACTCAGCTGGTCTTGTCCGCGAGTGTGATACATGCAGCCGCTCAAGGCAGTTTTGGGGGCTGAACGCCGATCACGTTTACCTCGTATTTGAAATTGAAGGACTTCGGCATTTGCATAACTTTATTCGTCTGCAGAGATGTAATCATTGACCAGGCTCGTGGCAATTGCGCGAGTGTTCATTTTAGGCCTGTTCTGCATAGCGTTAGATCTTTTCTAATACATGTCTACCTCTAATATTCAACATTAGCCCTAGATAATGTCGTTCCCTTCCATTCAAGAGAGGCTGCGAGAACATCCCAGTCGAGAACCATGACTAATTTCAGAGTGGTTCGGCACATTGTTGCCGTCAGGCCCCACCCTCGGTCTATCTCACAGTCTCGCACAATCCGGGTTAGGTTGATATCCAGTCTGCAGGCAGGCTCAAGGTCTGAAGGTTGTAAGTTGCTGGCTGTCGTTCCTTATGATAGCAGTACTTACCATCTTGTGCATTTTTGAAACGCATAGGCCGCTCCTCCTCTTCACTCATTGAATGGCGATATATTGGGAATGATATACTTCCTTTTCTGGATCTGGGGAACTCGATATCGAACTCTCGTTCCACTTTCCGTGGTTGATCTCCTATCACAATATCTCCTTCATTGAGCAGCCAGATCAGTTGTGATTGAGCGAACTTGCTTTGTCTTGTCTCCATCAAATCTTCCTTTGTATGCGTGTGCTCTGAAAAGAGCTCATCAAGACAGATAGCGTAGCTGTGCCGGCAAAATGTGCTCTTTTTCATATTATTAATATTAGTCTTTTCGATGCCACATACGACGGCACCGCGCACGATGGATGTCCATGACTCTTGTGGTGTGCGAAATTTGATGTTCCAGAGTTTCAATGTGAACTCAATCTGTTGTTGGAGGTAGTCAGAGGCACCAAAACCGCCAACTAAGAAGACATTCTGTCTATTGTGTTAGTTTATGATATCCAAAAATCTGGAAGAGCTTGCCTTTGGCAGAGCCCCTCGTTCCTCGATCATATCCATATGATACTTGATCATTGATACAACTTCTCCGATACAGACATCAAAGAAATACTCCATGAGCTCTCTACACATTGTTAGGACTGCCTTATAAAGTCTCCATCTAGTCTTCTATAATTACCTTGGAATCATCATCTCTCCTTGATTAACCACGTCCTTGATTGTCAGATTGTCCAGAGGTGGAGGTAGATCGAGATAGAAGTCTCCAGAATCTCGGGTAAATCCTTCCTTGCGTTCATCAAATATTTTCATCAAGTATCTCATGGCGGGGCTTTCTGACGCATAGAATGCCTCTTTGTCAATGTCGAGGTTTGGATCCAACTGACGATAACATTCCTCCCCAAGCTTATCTCGTAACCACTTTAGAAATGTGCGATTGATGAAGATAGAGCCGCATTTGCCACCTAAGGGTTTTTAGAAAATGAAATGAAGATATGTGGCACTTTAACTTACCAGTAGGTTTACCAACTTGCTCCAGTTGAAGGATTGGGCGAAGCTTCTTCACTAAGTATGAGACAACGTCCTTCAATTATAGTTAGTATACTTTTTTTGAAAGGTGCATTCAGCAAACCGAGAAAATGCTACACATACCACTGTGCCACCACCAGCATCACACAATATGAAATACTGGTTCTCCTACAAACTTTGTGAGTTTTAGCCAGGCATTAGCTTGATTTAGCCTACTTTGAGAAATTCTTGGCCCCTTTCGTCTCGGTAGAATCGGGCAACATAATGAGCCGCAGCCTCCGACTCCGTAACGAACATGACTTCTTGTAGTCTTGGAAAGTTTTTTCGATTGAACCCGGCTTTTGTGAGTGCCCGATAGGTTGAATTCATCGCCATGTACGACCAGTCCTAGACAAATCAGCAAGAGTCTATGGGTCTTACCAATATCTCAACCTACTGTTGGCACTGTCACTACAAGGTCTGTAGCAGTATGTCTCCTAAATGCATCTGTGAACTCTTCGACCACTTCGTCTAACCGTAGGAATACTTTAGACAAGTAGTCTGTCACTATTTCCTCTGGAGCTTTGTGTGAATAGGCCGGACGATCGTAATCACCATTTGATGCCATCATATCCGCAAAGCTTAGGTTCTTCATTCCATCAAGCACCTGAAGTGTCATGTCAAGTTCACCTAAGACGTCCTGCATACCAAGTTCGAGCTTAGTATGTACCATTGCAACGGCATTGGGGCTCAAGCTGCTGCCCCATTGCTGCTCCATTGCTTCGGTTGGGGGAGTATACGATATCACACTAGGGACTTTGCCCTGATTCAGCATCTGCGATCCCCAATCTACCATCACAGTTATTTCATCCAATCGACAATTTGTTCCCGATGGCGTTGCATACGCAATACCTGCATCACTGGTCAACACAGAATATTGTTGAAAGATAATTATTTTACTTATTTACCAGTATATGTTGTTCCATAGTCTAGTCCAACTACAAAGCGGGTTTCCTGAACGTCTCTTGTGCTTGTTCCATTACTAATGGGCGATGCAAGCTGGGAAATAGAGCCTGACGACCGACTTGTCATCATGGACGGAGGTGGGGGAGGACGAGCACGATTCATGGTTGGATTAAAATTCTGATGCAAACTGAATGTTGCGACCTGCGGTCATTAAGGCACGAGAACTGTTTTGCAGCGAGGCTGATCTTGAGATGTGGGTCTCCTTTCCCACCATCCGCCGCGGGATCGAAGACACGGCAAGACAATGTCCGGTGAGTCTGCCCATTCATTTGAATGCATATCCCTCAGCTTCAAAAGCACGCACAGATAAGACCCAGCCGTTCGGTGGGCGCAGTTTTTGGACCCACATGTTGTGGCTTTCAGGTATACCAAAACGGGAGGTTGTAGACGAGTCGGCTGATAGAGATGCAGCATATGCAAGGATGTCATAGCCAATCATGCCTCATCAGGTTCCCGAACGCCTTTTACGACGCAAGGCTGAGTTTACAGCCTTTTGAGTGTCTTTGCATGGCGCCAGACGCAAGGTGACATGGCTGCACTAACTAGGCTGCCTGGGCTTAGCGACATATTTTGCACTTTGGTCAGCCGCAGCACCTCCAGTATGCACACTAGTGTGTTCGCATTACTGCATAATTATTCCACATTACGACTAACGACTTTCTTGGAATGAAAACCCACGCCTGGTGAGCAATAACTCACAGACCGAAAAGACGAAACACCATTGCACACATTACACACCACTGCCAGTCCGATCCTGCGCAGTGGAGGTGTGGCAAACGATAGCCTATTCACAAACACGATACGTTTATGAGAATATGCGTAAGTCTTCACAGGAGATTGTATAACAGGGTACTTGACGAATCGAAGCTTCAACAAATAGCGCACCTCCTCCTGTTGGGTATAGTCGTCCATACGAGAGTTTGACGGATTACAACAATGCCAACCCAGCCGTTCAACAAGATTCATACACCAGAGGAGGCGGAATGGTGGATACCCTTAGAAGAACGGACAATAAATCAAGTGCAAGGGGATGGGTTAAATCCTCGGTAGCTGCCATAAAACAAAAAACCAAACCTGCACAAAACGGAAGAAAGGATAGGCCGATGGTCACCGCATCGAAACCATACAAGTCTCCTCCCGCACCTCCACCTCCCCGCCTTCCCATTTTCGAAAAAGAAAGCAGCTCCAATGACGAAGGCCTTTATAAAGGACCCGAATATGTTTATGATGAGGAGGAAAAAAGACTAAAGAAGAAACTCGATGATCCTTCTATCACCACAGATCGTAATGCCAGCTATGGCTCAACAAAGGTTGATATAGGCAAACCATGGCTCGATGACGAAGACGAAGACGAAGAAGATGGGAAACCCCAAACTGGGTCATCGTTGACCGAAATTCCTTCGCATCCGGCCCTTCCGCTGAGTATGTATTCGGGCTCGCAGAAAGACGATACAGATCTGAGGCCAAAGGAACATGAGAATGATGCCCGGCTGAGACAATTATTGCACATCGAGACTTATCTCTTAGGAACCATGATGAAGCATCCTAAATTGGCCGGCCCTGAAAATGAGTCCCCCAAAGATGCAGTAATACGAATTCTTGACTATTATGAACGCCTCCCTGCGTCATCCTCAAGAGATACACATAGTTCGTCGGCCCAGATTAGTGCTATGAGGACCGATTTTCTGAAAGCTCAGGATGAATTGCGATCAGCCAATGCCAAACTTCAAGAAAATAACAATGCACTCCAAAACAAGATCTTGGACATGGCCAGGGAAAAAAAGGAACTCGAAAGTTTGTTCCAAAACGAATCTGAACAACTGAACAGTCAGATATCAAGCCTGAAGTTCCAGAAAAATGAAATTCTGTCTTCACACAGAGCAAAATTACAGAAAGATCAAAGTATACAGCAGCATCAGATTGAAGAAATGAAGAAGTGGTACGAGGATAAGTTGAGGACGCAAAAGGCTGATGCAGAAACAGATGTAGGCAACAGTCGCAGGGAATACGATCAGGCGAGAAGGGAAATAGACAAATTAAGGAGGGAGATAGCTGTATGGAGTAGCAGCTACGATACCTTGAAGAAAGAAAAGTGGGACGTAGAGATTCGCCTGAGCAATGCGAAGACAGACCAGGAAAACATAATCATAGAAGTGAATGGAAAGTGGGAAAGAAAGATGCAGAAGTTACAGAAACTACACGACGACAAGGTAAAGAGCATGGAAGCAGATGTGAAACATCTTAATACGCTTCTCCAGAGTGAGCGATCTCATAGACAAGAAGAACTCCAGTCTCAAAAGAAGGAGCTTATGCAATATCATGAGAACGAGAAGAAAGAGCTCCGCACTGTCATCGAAGACTTCAAGAGCACAGCTTCTAAGCGGGAGCACTTCAAGGGTCTGACTGACAGTGAAGCTTCGGCGCAATATAAGCGACTGGCGAATAGTATCGACGACCTTTCACGAATAGAATGGGATTTCTCGAAAGAACATCAATGGCCATTCACCGAATCAGAGATCCGGGATCTGAGTAGAAATGCCAGGAAGCTGAAACAGCAAATCATCCAGAATACCTTGTGGTTGCTCTTATTTGAACACGTTTTTCAGTCCCCATTTCAGATCCTGGGTCCAGATGGAGATGAAGATTATGCACTTTGGAATCATATCTACTCCTCGGGTAATCAACACTACGTAATTTCACTTTTATAGACTAATATGTATTCAGGAGCTTCCGGAGATGGCTGGCCCGAAATTTCGAATACCGGCGAAAGAGCACGATTTGAGAAGGCCAAATTCGCCTTGGATGCAATAGGTTCGGTAGGTGCCAGCGAAATCAAAAGGAATTTCGAGAAATCCACAACAGCTGCAATAGAGGCAATCTGTTGTGCGCTTGAAAAGGTTGCAAAAATCCAGGCAAAAGATGGTAGAACTCTGGAGAGCATTGTGCGCCTCGCAGGTAAAGTTTGGCTGGAATCTTGCTCGCAAAGATATCGCTTGATAGTGGTACTGCCAGACGATAGCGCCAACCTCCTGTCCTATAAAGGCCTAAATGATGGCCCTTTCAAGCTTGTAATTCGGCCTGATCTCAAAAGGTACGGCGACAGTCAAGGGAAGGGCTTACTGCGGGGTGAACCGCTCTCTGGCTGGCAAGGCCAAGTGGAACCCTATCCAAAGTGATTGGGATCAGCTGCCCAGATTATATTCTTAGAACACACACCTGTCCTTAGATGGAAACAATAGACGAAAGTTTGGTGCCAAAGCTAGTCCCTCGCCGAGGATGTGTCCGGACATGGGCCATTGTGCATACACACTGCGGCCCGGCCTCGTAATCAGACGCAAACTATTGCCTCGCTCTCATTGGACGCCACCGGAAAAGCAAATTCCAGGCAAAAAGGCAAACCTACGGGGTTGGCACTAGTTGCAGCTGTGTAGACTAGCGCTCAGCCAGGCTGGCTGCAGTTTGGTCATGGAGTCTCATGAGGAGGGTGGGCGCATTGCTGCCGCCTTCCAAGTGAGCCTGCCCGCTCAGCCTTCCCAAGTTCTGTTTCGACACCAACTGTCACCAGCGTCCTCAGACCAAGAATCTCAAACTTTGTCCCGATTTTGAGAATTCAATTCCTTTGAGGTAGTCGAGCGCATTTTGCTGCTAGTTTACGTTTCAGGCTGACGCTCTGTTATAGGAATTGCTAACACACTTTCATCATGGGTTTGAGAAAGATGAAAAGCAAGTTCTTCGGATCTAGTTCTTCCTCATCCCAAGTCCCCATCAATATTTCGGCTTCCCACCGTGGTAATGGTCTTCCACCGATGCCGCCAATGCCAACAATACCAGCAGCTATTGGTGCTATCCGCATTCCCCCTCCAGCGCAGCGACCTGTTCAGAAAGTCCAAAAACAGCCTGTACAGGTGGCGCACGTAACGAATGAGAATATTCGAGAGCTACGGGAGCTGATACGCTACCGCTATGCCCTTGATTGTAAAATCTGGGATATTGGAAGGAAGGTCAAGTGGTACCAACGAGATACTGTAGAGGCGGATATGAGGCGATCAGATGCTGCCCTTGCGACCATTCATAACCACCTTGAAGGCTGGGACAGACCAGAGTATTTTGCATCCCCGGAGCAGTACAAAAGGTTCAGAGAAATCAAGGCTAGGATCATGGACTCCCAGACAAGGAATTGGGGAGCAAATCCACCTTGGGCAAAGGAAGAGGCTGAAATTCGAAATAGCGTCCATGAAAAAGATGGAAGGCCCATTCATTATGTTCAACAGGTCAACGTGGCCCGAGGATATCCGAGATATTGACCGATAACGGATGCTACTAGCAGATGAAGGTATCTGCTGAGCACTGCTGCGGCAATGGGCTGGATTGGAGAGACTCATGTATGAGTCATCCCGTCACGCAAGCATTTCGACTACGAATTTACCGCTTTCGCCCTCTCGAGTGTAGCGGCATAATGAGCGTTACCATGGGATCAATAGCAAGTACAGCTTGGATATTGTGACACTGATTAAGTTTCGATCTGGCGGCAATTGATGAGATCAATGAAGGACATATGGGGTGGTATTGGGGGAATCCAGCAAATTTGGTGTTGACGTCTGCGAATAATACATGATACCTGTTTTTCTAAGACAAATATCCGCTCCCACACAGTGACACTACAAGTCAAACTAGCTGTGATCTTGACTTGCAGCGTCTTGCCCTCTTGGTTTTTCTATTAAGAATCCCTACCGAAAAGTTCAAGACATCTTGTCTGACACATTGCTTCCTCAGAGTTCTGAGTGAATTGTTTCAATCACGAACTTTGATCACGTGGAAATTTGATTCACTCAAGCTATAACCCACGACAGGATCCTATAGCCTGGGACTCAATCGTATGTCGCATGTACGTCTATATATACGATATGCTTCGGTTATCAGAATCAATGTCCCATTCGTTCTCTCACTTGAGAGCTCAGCTCATAGAGATGTTGCTTTCTTTAGGGACGTGTTCTATACCTAGTCTGTGATAACAGGAGCACACATACTAGTTTAGATCATATTACATCTTGACTTGAGAAGTGTACCATAACCCTTATTCCATATTCGTCACTTTCGGAGACCTTAGATAAGAATTTCCCCAACAGATTTTGGCACATCAGCACAAATGTGATACATGATAGATGTTCGATATGCAAACTTGCCTTTAGATACCCCTGAAGCTGTTGGTGACGACATCTACATCACTAACTTGCAAGACTCATCTATTCCGGTTGGACAAGAGTGTCAAAGTGATGGTGATTAACCTCGTATAAGATCCACATTCTGCGCCACCCAATCGTGTACTGATTAAAGAAAAGCGATTGAGACACTTCTCCCCATTCAACTTGATCATCATCTTCCTCCACGGTATACCTTTCATCACTTCAGTCTAGCGATATAGGTATATCTCTCCATAAACTTAGTGTAATGGAATAAAACCTTAACTTCAGACAGCAAACGTCACGAACCAGCTCTCCAGTCCGAAGGCGAAAGTGAGATGGATAGCTAGATGAAGTACAAAGTTGGAGTCGTGGACAAACCAGAACCATAAAGAAAGTAGTATTTCCAGTCCATGATCAGTCGAAAGGATCGTATTTTCTTCCACTCGCGATACAATCATGGGTTAGCCTACTCACATATTCGTATTCAAGGACGCACTCCAGTCACTCTCTACACATCACTAACATCACCTCTCTGCCCACCATCCTTATCCTAAACACATCCTTTCTTCCTTTTACACCTACATCACTCCACATCACATTACATCACATTACATCAACCCACCCAAACACAAGACACACATCAACCTCTTTCAATTCAACACTACTCCCGCCTCCCCCGCCCCCAAATTTACGCACCAACTTCACCCATCCCATTTTAATTAAATCATACCCATACCCGCTAACAAAATGCACCAGTCCCAACCCAAAAACTAACGCCCCCATTTTGTGTAAACTACAAGAATCCTGAAAAGAAAAAAAAAACGTCAATCGAACGGCGGGGATAAAGGTACATGTACACATGTGTGGCAAGAAAAGAACGGCACTGCGTGAGAACTCAGTCGATGTCGATGGGTTCTTTGCGGGAGCCGGGGCGGGGTATTTGTCTGGGTTGAGGCTGTTGTTGTGGGCGGCCGTTAGGCATTTGGGGGCGGGCGTTTTGCTGCATGGATTGTTGCTGGGCCCTGTTTTGATTTTGTGCCTGTTGTTGCTGCTGAGTGTGCTGGGCTTCTTGGTGGCGAAGTTGTTGCATGCGGTGGTTGAATTGTTGTTGGCTGCTGCTGAATTGGGGGTGTCCGCTGGTTTGTTGTTGGGCCTGGGTTGGTGCTGGGAGTTTTTGCACTGGGGTTTCGAGAGGAGGCGGTGCCTTGTACCCGCCTTCCATCATGCAGCTGAGGACGGTATCGTTGAGCCGTTGGAGTGCTTCGCCTACACCATCGATGTTGGCGATCAGGCCGTTGCGTGTGCCGAAAAACCGTTGACCCTTGCCGGCAAACAGCTCTTGGAGCTTCGCTTGGAGATTCTCCAGTCTCCTATGATTCGGTCTCCGTTCGGGGCTGGGCCGCAAGTCAGGGGAATGCGAGTGCTTCTTCATGCTGTCCTCGATGAACCAATGGACTTTGTCATCTTTTGGCTGTGCACGAATGTCAAAGCTACACACAGGATTCTCATAGGTGAGTCGGTATTTGAACATGGAGTGGACATGGATAGCTGGATTCCGGTAGTTGGCATTCCCAGGGTGAATTTCGAGAGCATTAAGTGCGGTGACAATTGGCCGTGTCAGGACGAGAGCGGTACAGAATCGGTCAAGGCCGTTATTATCGCCAGCGAACATTGATGGAATAGCGGGAACGCGCTCATTTGCGATCTCTGTGAGCAGCCTGTGAACTCTGAAGTGTGGGTTGTGAGGGGACATTTCGATTGTGATTTCGTTTTCAACGCTGAAACTGACGGCTGCGGTGTGTGGCGAGGGACCGTATTGGAACTGTACACGTTGGAGCGAGGACGAGCCAAGAAGCATTTGTCGCTTTTGCAGTGTGGATGCGAAGGAGCGGAGACGGTTGACGTCGTGTAAACGCGCTCGAAGCTCACCGAGAATATCTTCGCCAAATGGTGTTGATAGTAATATCCTGAAGCTCCCATCTTCTGCAAATTTGAATCCACTCTGTGGCGAGGCAGCCATAAGCCTTTGCATGTCTGCAGCTGCAGCCTTGACCATCCGACCAGCTGCAATGTGCCATACATTGCCACCTTCGGGACTCAGCCCCTGACATATTACCGCAATGTTTGGTTCAAGCCATGGTTCTTCGCCTGGCCGTGTTACCAAAAGATCGGCGGTGTTCAAGTAGAGTGCCCAGCTTCGAGCAACGCGGCGGACCCCAGTAGCTGTCTTGGCTTGTCCAAACTCGTACCGCAGACTAAATGGTTTCTTCTCACTCTCGAGCTTCCGGGCAGTCACACGAGTTGACAGAAGTTGAACGCCGACTCGTTGAAGGCTAGCCAATGTGGTGCGGTTGATTCTCAATATGCTTCCATCTGGTCTGTTTATCTTGATCTGTTCGGCGTATTCGATAGCTGAACCGTCGCTACCAATCTGGAAAATCCACCATGAACAGCCAGAAACATCTATGACAGCCGCCAGAGACCAGCCTCGCGACCATCCACGTGGTGAATACATTACATACTGGAGAATTTCCAAGCTGACGACTGACTTAATAACATCTAGATGCAAGGATTGCCTCATGGCTGTGTGCCACCCTAGTTGCTGTGCGTGCGACTGGACAAGATCCCGAAGGGTCTGAGCCAACAGTTGCGTGAGAATATTGGCTATCTGCTTCGGCTCTCTACCCTGATTGAATGCATATTCCGCCTTGGCTGATAACGAGGTGGCAGGTTGCAGAATGTAGCTACCAGTGACCGGCTCCAGATACAACGATGTCGAATTGCTGCTTGGTCCTAGAGTGACCTCGAGCTTGCAGTCTGCAGGCTCAGATTTGGATAGGTTAGCGTGCGCGGTAATCTGGGAGTTGAAATGTTCTTTCGTGGTACAGAGAATCTCGTTGGTGTGACGTGCAACAACTCGCTTGATGATTCGGCCAAATGATAGATCTTTCCAATCAAACTCGAAATTTACATCTTTCACTTCGATTCCTTGACGGAACCAGCGAGTAGTTAGTGAAGGGAGAGCAGGACCCCGCCAAGAAGATTTTGCGTTCTTCAATTTGTTGTTGGAAATGCCGATCTCGATCCAATTCTTCTTCCCCGGACGATCGACCCAGTATGATACGACAAGCTCACGATGCACTTTTTCAACTTTCAGCGAGCCTGCCCACCCGGAGCTAGCTAGCCGCAAGGCCTGAGAGCGGAGAACAGAAATCTTATGAGTAAGTATAAAGTTGCAGAGAAAATCGAATAGACCGGGGAGCCCTTTTTCTCTAACAACAAAGTCGGCCTGATTCTTCAGATGAATATAGAAATGACTGCCGACGGAGATTGAGGGTGCTGGAGAGAATAGGAGGCGAACGTCGACAAACCACCACTGTTCCGAAGTGTCTTCGACAAAGGAAACAACGTCAAATTCCAGTTCGTTCTCGATGACGAATGTGGCGCGTCCAGACTGTATCCGCCAGTTCCGCAGTCGCCGTGGAAGATTTTCGTGAACATTTAACCGTATCGAAAGTGAATTATTCATATAACGTAAGAGCTTGAGGGCCTGTGTAGAAGAGATGGGTTCGGGGGGGATGTAACCTAGCGTTGGCATCCATGAAGCTTTGCTGGTGGACATGATTGCCAATGCAGTGGGGATATCTGGATTGCGCTCTCCGGCGGCGCTGGAGTAAAGCTTAATTCGCTCGATTTGCGCATCTACGAAATCCATGTGGTTGTTTTGCTCCCTTGCCCATGAGAAAATGTCGATAAGCTTGGAAACATCGGCAGCTGCTTTCTTGCCCCATTCGGTGAGTACTAGTAATTTGATGAACTTGGCTCGGTTGTCCTGGGCAAACTTCATGAGGAGCAGCTTCTTCCGTTTATTCGTCTCTGCATTCTCTTGGCTGACATGGGCGCCAAGGCCGTTGGGTAGGACACCATTTGTTTGCTGAACAAGGGGCAGCTCAGCCATGGTCTGGAGGAGTTCAAGGAGCTCATTGAATGTTTCCTGTGAGATGCGCTCCAACAGGGTTGGGAGAGAGTGGTAGGCCTCTTGCGCAACGTGCACGATCTCGGGCGGCAGCTCCGAAAACTGGTCGGGGGTGGGGACTATTGGTGCTGACACAGCCATGGCATTACCAGCGCCCACAGGTAGATCTCGCTGTTCGCCGTTGATCATTTTGCCGTCGAAGCTGCGCTTCTTGCTGTCCACATCTCCCCTTAGGCTGGTGTATGCACCAGGTTCGGGATTCATGGTGAAGCCTGGCATGCTACGACCCCCTTCCTGCGACCCACCGGCGCACTCGCCACTGCCCTTCCGTGGGGAGTCTCAAGGAAGGCGCGTCCCAGTCTCCAGAGCGCCGCGTGTGGAAGTTGTCTGGCGTGGTTGCAGGCGGAAGGTGGTCCTGCGCGGAAGGAGTTGCGCGCGCAGACCGTCAACGTGGGCAAGGGCGGCCGTCTGGTTGGGAAAGTAGCCCAGTGCAGCAGGAAGGCACGGCTGGCGCAGTGAAATAGAGGCGAGTCGGTAAGAGGGCCACGGCGGAAGGGGCGACGTGAAGGTAATCGAAAGCAGCGCGCGGCCGTGTATAAAGACGGGAGGGGGGGGGGCCTTTGACAGCAAGCAAGCAAGCAGGCGGGTTTATCGCATGTCGACAAAGAACGCGCGAACAAGCTAGGACAGCAGTCGCGATGGCACGGCGGTCGGAAGGTGTGAGAGAAGGCGATGGGAGTGTGCGCGGCGGCGATTCGTTTTGGCGGTGGCGGTGGTGGTGAGGGTGATGTTGGCGATCAGGTGAAGCGTGAGGATGCGTGAGGCCAGCCAGGATGCCTGCGTCAGGGCCTTGGCGAGTATCCTCGAGCCCTGGCCGAGCGCGAGCCCTGCTGCCCTGCATCTCCGGCTCCCAGCCGACGACCGTCGTGCCCTCGCACAGATCGCCGCACTATGTACATAGATGTTACGTAGCAGCCAAATACTGCCGGCTCCAACTCCCATCGAGCCGCATGCACGCTCCTCAATAGCTGCTGCTGCAGAGCCGTGGACAACACGCGCTATCGTCTCTGGCGAGGCTCCATATTGCCTAGTAGGCCGTTTATCAGATGTTCAGGTCATGCTGCATTCAGCACACCCTGCACAGCACACACCAGCATGCCGGTCCAATCCATGGATCGACTGCCCCCCAACAACACTCCGCTTTGCGCCTCCGTCTCCCCAGATCCTTCTGCTGCTCTTAGGCTGCCAAACTTACTGTCAATCTGCCAAACTCTCTATTGTCCTGCTAGCTTCTCCCGGCTGAACTCCTGCTTTCCCCTTCCGTGGCCATGTCTCAGCTGTGGTGACGCGCCTCTCCACCAATTAGCGCTCGCCTTTGACCATGACGCCTCGCGCGCCTGTGCCTGAACACATACCGCCTTACCGACGTCAGCTGTTGCGAGACGACTCGACCTACTCCAAGCTCTCCGTCCCCATCTCGTCGCGCTCTGACGAGGCCGACGATGAGCAGAGTACTGACCCAAGCTACTACGACATGGAGTCTCGCCCAGATGAGCCTCTCTATGAGGGCGAGGACACGCGCCTGACCAGTGACAAGGAGCTGTCCGGCTTCTACATGTATGGATGGGCTGCAGAGGCATGACGCAATTGTCCCCACACACCACCTATGGCTCGACTAACAATTCAAAGGTCTTCGTCGTATGCGGCATTGGCTCCTTTATTCCCGTTACGCTTGAGCAACTTGCGCGCGAAAATGGAGTCCTGCTCTCCGACCGCACCACGCCGTGCAAGGCCACACGGCCTGCCAACACTCCCGCCTTCTCCGCCTTCTCAATCAATTCATTCGAAGCTCCCTTGGGGCCAAGTCCAGAAAAAGGGCAATGCGTCGTTCACATTCTCGGCGTCGAAATCAACACTGCGAGCTTCGCAATGTACACCTTCAGCATATCCGTGCTGATCCAGGCACTGCTGATTATCAGCATGAGCGGTGCCGCCGACCACGGCAGATTCAGAAAGACATTCCTCCTCTGGTTTGCATTCGTAGGAAGCATTTCCACCATGCTGTTCCTACCCGTAGTACCCAGCGTCTACCTTCTCGGCGCCCTCCTCGCAATCATCGCAAATACGTGTTTCGGCGCAAGCTTCGTATTATTAAACAGCTTCCTCCCCTTACTCGTCCGATTTCACCCAACTGTCCGCTACCCAGACTCCACTCCAGAAGACTCTTTTGCCGACGAAAGCGAAGACGATCTCGAGACTCCAACCCAGGAACGCCTCGCCCACGAAGCCCACTGGGCTAACCGCCTCTCCCAAGAAGAAAACGTGCTTGACGAAGTCGCCGACGCAACAACCGCGCTCCTCCCCTCTAACCCCTCTGTCCTCGACCTCACCAGCCCACGCGCCAAAAGCCCCGCTGCCCCATCCCAAGAACTCGCCCTGAGCACCAAGATTTCCTCCTATGGCATAGCAATCGGCTACACCGCCGCGCTCCTCGTCCAAACCATTGGCATCGTCGTCGTCATTCTCTTCCGCTCCTCAAACTTTGGCCTCCGTCTCGTCCTCTTCGTAATCGGCCTCTGGTGGTTCATTTTCACACTCCCTTCCGCCCGCTGGCTACGCCCCCGCCCCGGCCCTCCACTACACCTCGCACCGCAATCCAGCGGCTTCCACACCGCCCTCGCATACTTCACCTACTCATGGAAATCCCTCGCGCGCACCGCATCCCATGCGCGACTCCTCAAAGACGTCCTCCTCTTCCTCGCAGCCTGGTTCCTCCTCTCAGACAGCATCGCCACTGTCAGCGGCACAGCTGTGCTCTTCGCCAAAACAACTCTCGGCATGAGCTACGCCATGCTCGCCCTCATCAACGTAATCGCCACCCTCTCCGGCGTCCTCGGCGCCTTCACCTGGTCGCGCCTCTCCTCCCTCTTTTCCCTATCCCCCACCCACACCATCCTCGCCTGCATCGTCCTCTTCGAAGTCATCCCGTTGTATGGCCTGCTCGGTTACATCCCCGCCATCCAGCGCCTCGGCTACCTCGGCCTCCAGCAGCAGTGGGAAATGTATCCTCTCGGCGCCGTCTATGGCTTCGTCCTCGGCGGCCTGAGCTCCTACTGCCGCGCCCTCTTCGGCGAACTCATCCCCCGCGGCTACGAAGCGCAGTTCTACGCACTGTACGCTATCACCGATAAGGGGAGCAGCGTCTTTGGACCTGCTATCGTCGGCGCAATTACCGATCGCTTCGGCGAAATTAGACCCGTATGTTTTGATTCTCCCCCCCCCCCTTCCCCTCGTTCCCTTGATTGACATGTTTCCTTTAGGCATTCTGGTTTCTGGCAGTTCTTGTCGGCCTCCCGTTTCCAATCATGTTGCTTGTCAATGTGGATCGTGGGAGGGAGGAGGGTGCGGCGTTGGCGAAGAAGTTGGAGGAGTTGGCGATGGAGGCGGATGAGGTTGGTGGTGGGGAGGATGATAATCTGTCGCAGGAGGTGCGGGATGGGCTGGAGGAGTCTTTTTCGTATCAGCGCTCGTAAGGCGTTGCATTGCGGGTGTTGTGGCGCATGCATACATTAGAGAGGCGTTTATTTTTGGTGCGTTTGGATAGCAGTGTTGGAGGGGAGATTTAGGTTGACGATCGATTAATATGAGCATGGGAAATTGGTACTTGAGAGGTGGACAATGTGTACATCATGTGCATCTGCCACGAATATACCATCCTTCATCCGCTAGAACCTCACATCTACTCGTCCAGCCCCAACGCTTCCCTCAACTCCTCCCTCTTCTCCTTCTCCTCCACTCCATCCTCAATAAACCTCCACACATCCCTCGCCACAACCTCCCTCCTCCGCGCAACGCTCACGCTCGCCTTCCACTCGCGCTCCACCTCCTCTCTCTGTTCCGGCGTCACCTTTTTCGCCTTCCCTGCCTTCAGACTCTCCAGCCGAGCCAAGATCTCGCCTTTCTCGGCCTCGAGCGCCTGCACATTGGCGATCAGGTCCGCGGTGCTGAGCTCCGAGTTCAGGGAAGATAGCGTGCTGCGCAGGGTCTTGGCTGTGGCGATGAGGTGCGCGGTTTGCTCGCGGAGGGAGGCGAGGTGTGTGTCGAGGGCGACGACTTGCTCCGAGGTGAATGAGGTGGAGGGGTCCTAGGTGGTGTTAGTGCTGTGAAGTACAATATGCGTTTGGGGGGAAGGATACCTGGATGGCATGGTACACGATTTGTTTTCCTGGTGGAGATTAGTCGTGTTGAAGGAAAAGTGAGTGGTGTATCTACTCACCGGCTGGACGGCCCTCGATCTGCTTCTGCTCGTGGAGGTCTTTGAGGACTTTGGCTGCGGCGGCTGCTTTGTTGTCAGACATTGATGCAGTAATTAGGCCGGAGTTGCTTAGACCTTTAGTTACTTTGTTGTGCAGATTTGCAGAGACATCTATCGCAGAATATGGTCGGTTTTGTTTGCCTGCGGACTGTTGGTGAGTATGCCTAGTGGTGCTTGCCAGACTTGAAGCATGAACAGACACATGAAACGAATGACTTACGCAGGTATTGCAGAACCAGATCAGCGGCCTCGTTAGGAGAAGCCTTCTCTTCTTTCTTTCGAGGCGCCATTGTATGGACGGTTGCCTATATGAGGCAGTAGTGTTCGGTGTTGGAAGATACATGGCGAGTTTTGTGCTGTTGTAGGCCGACGCGAACGACGCGAGCGCGTCAAGAGGAAGGCATGACTCTTCTAATGTAGGTAAGAGCTAAACACCACTATACTAAATATGAATCACCTTGTCGTCTTGGAACATAATCTGACAGTAAAGTCCGGGTTTTTTCAATTGCTTTCGAGACATACTGGGTCGTCCCATATGAGATGCATTGCTTGATATTTCCCCCTATCCTCCACGCTCACCAAACTCCCGTGACCAATCCTCGAATTGCTTCAAACCCTCTTTACTGACGGAAGGCCTAATGGTTTGTAAACTAGCCTGGAAATCTTGAAATTGGATAGGCCGTATTTGATCCATGGTCATGGACAACAATTTCTCGCCCAGCGAACGTAAAGGTCCCATCGCAGCATCTTTTGCCAGCGCAGTGATATCAGAACCCGAGAAACCTGTATAAAGTTAGTATCTGCATTGGACGAATCAGCAGTACATAAAGTACACGTACCATCGGTGAGCTTCACCAGACGATCTAGGTCTCTTTCACTAAGCCCATGCTTCTGGTGGCTCAACAATGTCTGAACCTGCTGCTTCCTGACCCAATCTTCAGGTAGAGGAATATATTGTCTTCTGACAAATCTTCTCCTTGCAGCCTCATCAATAGCCCAAGGCAAATTTGTTGCTGCAAGAACAAGCACTCGAGACGCATCACCCTTTTCTTTTTCTTTATCACTCATATCTCGTCCGGCCGCAGCTTTTTGAAGGTCTGACCATTGGATAAGAAATTCTGTCTTGATGCGACGCGTCGCCTCATGTTCGCCAGAGCCTGAGCGAGCAGTTAAAAGGGAGTCGATTTCGTCAACAAAGATGATCGAAGGAGCTAGCGCTTTGGCAAGCTGGAACAAGGCACGCACAAGTTTCTCAGACTCGCCCAAGAATTTTGATGTAAGGCTGCTTGCTGAAATTGCAAAAAAGGTCGATTTCGATTCAGTTGCCACGGCTCTTGCCAACATTGTCTTTCCCGTCCCAGGCGGTCCAAAAAGGAGCATCCCCCTCGCAGGCTCTCGTAGCCCCATAAATAAGTCGGGTCTCAAGAATGGGTAGACGACTGTCTCTTTCAGTGCTGACTTTGCAATTTCTAGTCCAGCTACATCAGCCCAGTGCACTTCGTCTCCCTGAATAACGATTTCGTTTAGAATCTGTTGCGCTGCTTGTTTATCTACCCCCCGTGGCAAATTCTTCATAATCCCATCTGTGCGTATCTTCCATTCATCTGTTTCTTCAGCCTCTTCTTCAGAGTCAGCTGGCTCCGATGTTGGTGTTGGAGGAAGGTCTGCGCGGATTGAGTCGCCCCTGGCTCTTCCTTTGTGAGGTGGCGGTGGCCGAGGCCTCTGTTCATTTTTGTCATCTTCTCCCATGGTTATTGGCTCTGGCGCATGGCCTTTTGAATTTCTCCCCCGATTGTTGTTGCTTGTTGACCGGGATACTGAACGGCGTTTCGTTAGAGGATCTTGAGCTGGTGGAAGTTTCTCAGTTTCGACATCAGTGTATGATCGCGCAGCCGCAGAAGCTGCTAGAGAGCGTGCGTCCAATGTGGAGACTGGGTATTCCTTGCGGTAAGATGGTAAAGCTGTAGAATTACTTTGTGTGCCTGATACTCGACTTCTCTCGATCAGTTTACGTGGAACCGGTGGCGGTGCTTTTCTCTGTATACTCTGGTTTTTTCCTGATTCTAAACTACTTCCGCTATACAGTGGCGGTGGAGCGTATGACTTAGAGCCTGGACTCTCGCTAGGCTTGAAGAAAAAGGGGGGTTGAGTTATATTTGGCTGAGGTGACTCTGGATTGAACGATTGGTCACTTGGCCTCTCATTTACAGGCCGCTCTAAAGATGAACGAGTCGAGGTGTTCAGTGAAGCTGTGGATGGGTTAGGGACACCTAGGCTTGGCCTGCTAGAACCGAGCGTGGGCGCATAACCCCAAGCCTGAGTAGCCGCTTTCGAAGCCTCTGGACGAGATCGCATCGAAGAAGGCATCTTCGAAGCTGGCCTCCCATCTTTCCCAGGTCTCAATGTTCGTAACATCCTGCCTTTCTTTTCAGGCGATGGTGTTCGCGATTTCTTCTCACCAGAAACAGCCGGGGCCAGTGTAGGCGCACTGCTGGTCTTGGTCAAGTCATTTCCCATTATCGACCCAGTCCCTGAGCTTTTTCGTGGGGCCATGGCAGGGCGATGTGGTAGAGGTAGCGGCCTTGAAAGATCGGTATATTCCATGGGAGGAATTGAGCCTCCTCCAAGCCAGCCTGGAGAAGCATGTGGATCGCTCACGGCTGTGGAGACACCATGTGGAGATGGCGCAGGAGGGGTCGTATTCGTGTCTGGCAACGCTATACTATCCTTCGAATCTTTTCGACTGTTTTTCAAAGCCTCGAGTAGATCTACCCTCTCCTTGCATTGTAGCTCCAGCTGCTGCAGAGATTCAAGCAGAGCCTTCTCCGTTGACGAGGTAGGCCGAAATGTACTGGGGTTGCGACGGGCGTTGTGGTAGTAAATGTGGTCGAGGGCGGTCTTCCACGAGCGCAAGGCTTCTTTCTCGTTGTTCTACCATGTATCATGTCAATACAGCACTCCTAGCTCCTCCATACAACCAAGGGATCACTAACCTGACCTTCAAAATAAACCGCGGTCGAGCAGGCCAGGAAAGCCTCGTCGTAGGCCTTTTGCGTCGTATTTGCTCGCATTGTAATTGTTTTGATTGTCACGAGTCTCGCAGACCATCGCGTGAGATTTACAGTATCGAAAGATGGTTCATGGGTGGTTGCGATCTAGTGTCTGGGACTCAGTGTGTCGTACGCACAGGGCTGGGTTCGCGCTGGTGCTGGTGTGTGACGTAGTGGCTGCGGTTGCCATTGGACCAGTCATGTAACGCCTAGAGTGCGATCGAGCCCAACGTGTATTCCTATTACTGTCAATGACTCTCTATCAACGCCAACAGAATTTAGTTATATAATAAATTGTGTTCAGTGTTTATCACAATGATTGCCATAGATTCAAGACAATTTAGTATAGGGTCATGAGGATGTGCATGTGCGGGTCGCAATGGTGAGCTAAGCTAGGGTTATCTTTATCGATTACGCACCTTGCAAAGTGCAAGATCAAGTACTTGTGGTAGCGTCCTGTTGCCAGTTCCCACAAAACTACTTATAGTATCCCAGCTAATTCGATCCATAACATCATGAAAATGAAATGGTGGGTTGGATATAGAACTTGCTGCAATTTTAACAGATGCCATAAGTAAGTTTAAGCTCTATCGGTTCATTTCAGGCTGTCTCCACGCCACAAGAGCTTATCTTGCACATTCATCGGAAAACGCCAACGCTACAATGCCCCTATGATACAGGTATATTTGCTCTAACCATGAACACGTTCAAAATGGCTCTAAATATTCCCAACGCCACGAAAAAAAAACCCCCAAGAGCATGATCAAGGATGCCCCGGTATCCTCACAAGGGAATGTGTAGTTGACTAACATCGCTTTCTTTTGCCCTGGTGCTCATGTGGACAGCGAAACCGGAGTCGAGATGCTGAGAAGTGTATAAGACTCCTTTCCATGGAGCCATCTCGTGCATCGTCTCAGTAGTTATGCACATATCGTTTGGCCGAGTGGCGCTACAAGGTGAGTAGTAAATCGACAAATTTGGACGCTGTCTAGCTTATATCGACTTGGAGGGGTCGGTGCTTCGACGAATAAAAAATGCCTTGGCCATTTCGTAGGCAGACCTAATCTCATTAGAACCTGCATATACGATAAGAGTTCCATGGCTGCACTTACCAGCAGATGGCCGTGCTGGGCATTGTGGTGATGATTCTGGGTTTCAGCCCACGGAAGTACCCCCTATACCCTTCTCTTTGGTGAATAATTTTTGCTGCCTGCCACAAGCCATTTACTTTTCGTAGCTCTGCATCTGTAGCGTTTCCTCGAGTCTGTAGTAAGGTCTTGATGACGTCTAAAGGTGTTGTAAGCCCTGCAGCGAAACCGCCAGCAATTCCGCCCGCGAAACAGTG
The DNA here is from genome assembly GCA_028456385.1 of Ophiosphaerella korrae. NCBI lineage: Eukaryota > Fungi > Ascomycota > Dothideomycetes > Pleosporales > Phaeosphaeriaceae > Ophiosphaerella > Ophiosphaerella korrae. The sequence continues at coordinate 356,191 of JALNQF010000019.1, forward strand.
TGTATAAGGATCGTAGCGGCCGGTAGGGTTCATAACTTTGGATATGGATTCGTATGCCATGAATTGGAGAGCAGTAAAGGGCACCGTCATACACAGTGTAGTGGGGTAGGAGACGTAGAATGCGCCAATGCCTTCAGCTCGGAAGACTTCGCGAGCACATTGTGGAACCGACTTGTAGATAGAGCCATGCATTTGCATACGTTGTTTAATGACTGCTTTTTGTCAGTTTCTAAACTTGGGTAGGCGCAATGTAAGTTTACCATCGAAGGGGTTCATGAGCGCATCGCTCGAAATTGTCGCTGCGGCGCCACTGGCTGCGGCGGCAAGCGGGTGATGTTCCTCGTTCCCACCCTCGTTGCCACCGAGGGCGTGCTTGGTGGCCTCGTATGATGCAAAATAGACGGCATGCGCGGGTCCTGCGGCACTGTCAGTGCCATTGCGCAACAGCATTGGAGCTTGATGTTCTTACCTGCGCCCATGACAACACTCGACAACCCTCTCCACAACGCCCTGAAGCCCTCGACCCGCGATATTGTGACCATGGCGTTGGATATACCGCTGTACATAGCGCCCGGCGCAGGGTTGATGATCTGTATTCTCGTCTGTTCCAATGTCAGCGCAATGTCCACAGAGAGTCAGAAGCTCTGCATCGAGGGGCGTACCTTGAGTAGATCGACGGGGTACATCACCGAGTGTTCCTGCGGCATGGTTAGCAGCTGCTTGAACATTGGCACCGAGTTCGGAGGCCTACGGCAATACCTGCGAACGCGCCCGCCAGCATGTTCGCAGTAAGGGAAAAGTTTGGTGGTAAGGCTTCATATCTGGTGCGATAGTCAACAACTCAAGTCCCATGGTGGGGTCGGCGTAGGGGAGCTGTACTCGTGTTCTTCTTCGAGGGGAAGCGCTGCGCGATCATGGGTGGCCATGAGACGGCCGGTAGCCGGCGCTGCGGAGTCCAGATTTGCGATTGAAGGGATTTACAGGTTCCGTGAGAGTGCAGTGGCCTGGATGACGTGTTGCAAGTTCGGTGATCGTGATGGTCCAGCAATGGCGGAGGTTTGAAGTGATGTGGGCGTTACTTTTTGCTGTAGGTATCTAATGCATATTGGACTAGTTTGAACCGAGCGCCGAGACGCCGTCGCGGTCATAACGGCACCGAACCCAGGTCTCCGAGCTTCCCATCTAGGCACTGAGCAAGTTGCCTCGTGGTTCTGGTGAAATGATTGCAGCGATGCTGGAGCACATGGCAAAAGCGAATAAATTCCCAGCAACGCCCCCTACATTTTATTCCTTTGCACATATCCTTTTTAACACAACGCCATCGACTACTAGCCCAACTTTTCGCTTTCTCAACCCTACCGCCTTCTGCACCGGAGAAGCACCATGCCGAAGATTGAGGGAACCCATGCACGCTTTTGGCAAAAAAATAATAATCTTATCTGATCATCTCCGCCCGCCGCTGCAACCTGCTGAGTCGCGTCAAATAATTGCCTTTCTCTCTTACCATTCCAAATCACTCTAGCATCTGCTGAAAATTAACCTGCTCATACCCTGCATACCAACTAACCAGCTGAGACCACATGTATACTTACCACGCAGATTTTTACCCATGGAATCGTTGAAAATACCCCTTTTGCAAACTGGCAGAATCAGAGAAAATAGGTATTCTCAACGATAAGAAAAAACGCCTTCAATAATCCAGCATGTTACATTGCAATGTGTATAATTAAGTTCATCATCCTGTATCCCATCACAGACAAATCAATGCAAGTAGTCAGGTCACTACTCTTTACTCTGACAGTGAACGTGTAAGCGAGATGCCCCAAGTTGTGCATGCGATAGACGTTGGTTTCCATTACACATAGAAAAATGCGCTTATCAGTGTATTCTTGATTTGAGAGAGTATGCTTGGGTATTTGGAAAACCGACCATCTCCAAATCAACTACTTTGCACGATGCAGCCCCAGTATTGCGCAATGTTGAGATGTGGGCGCAAGCTCAGAACCTTACACGCCTTCGACTTGGTTAAGACTAGACAAACATAATCTTGTTCATATATGACCGTCACTATAAACGAGATTGGGCCGCTCCAGATAAAAAGTATAAGGATGAGATTTAGGCGCTTGATTGAATGTTCCGTCAGCTGACGACCAGATATGGCCCACAGGAATCAGACTCATGTACAGATACACAAACCAGTACTAGCAAGAAGTATTCTTTCTTGACTCTTCGAAGAATGTTCTTCGTGCGTTCGAAACGGTATCCGCTTCCTTGTCCAACATATATTAGGCTTTTCAATATACCCATCACAGTCTGAGTTACAGAACATTCGATTCGTATCCATCCAAACGACTGGGATACTGTCTTGCACGATCGGATAGTGCGTCGTTACCTTGTTGGTTGGTTCACTGTAACAATGGGATTGCTCTAGAATGAAAGAGGAAGAGTGATACCAGTTGCTTATCTGGTATGGTATCCGCCTAAGCCGCAGCCGGCCGACAGATGAGAAGCACATATTCTATATTACAAGTGACCGGTCACTGCCGCATATACACACGCCAGGCTAGATTTTATGCTTTAACACATCGAGTACACCCGCCTCGTAATCTTACAAGCACAGTTAACGAGATTCTTTTCTCTCCACAAGCAGCGAAAACGCCCAGCATAGATCCTAGAGTAAATCACACTAGGTGGTATGGAGCACGATGCCGGAAGTTACTTGTTAGCAGTCACACCGCTTATGCCAACGTGGAAAGCTGACAACATCCCGGATGTTGGAGATGCCAGAAAGGTAGCACAGCAGCCGGTCAAATCCAAGGCCAAAGCCTCCGTGCGGAACACTACCATATCTTCGAAGATCGACATACCATTGCAGAGACTTGTCCAAGGCCTCGGAATCAGCCTCAGCCATATGACCTAGATTGCGGTTCTTCATTGCCTTGAGCAGTTCGGGTAGGCGGTGCTCACGCATTGAGCCCCCTACCAGTTCGCAAAGCTCCGGCACAAGCAGATCAAAACATGCCACCGTTGGCTCAGCCTGATTATCCAACTGCGAGCCAGTTGATGGTGCCATGTAAAACGGTTTGATTTTGCGCGGATAGTCGGTCACAAAGATAGGCCCACCGTTCCCAAGGCTTTCGGCAAGATATCGCTCGTGTTCCGTTTGAAGGCCATCTGCATGTCCTGGCGCAAATTCAAAATCTTTGCCCTGATCTACCGCCCGTTTGAGATGTTCTATCGCGGCGCTGTATGTGATTCGAGGCCACGGCCCGTCTATGAGGCCCTGCCACCGTTGTGCAAGTACACTGTGCGACACAGACACAAAATCGGTTGCCTGGTCCTGTGCTTGAACTTCGAGCAATTCCTGACCTATAACTGATGATTGTAATTCGGTTGCAACGGCTCGCAACATGTTTTCTACAACGTCCATGACGGCGTCTAGGTCGTTCACAAAAGCTAATTCTGCCTCGAGCATGTAAAATTCACTCAGATGACGCGCAGTGTCGCTTTTCTCAGCACGGAAAGTCGGCGATAAGGCCCATACCTTGTTCACTGATTGAGCCAAAGCTTCCAGGTGTAACTGACTCGAGACAGTCAGATACTTGGGAGAGCCAAAGAATATACCCTCGGGTTCTGCGCTTTCCGTCGATCCTGAAATTAGTGTGGAAAGCGCCCCAGATGCAACAGTGAACACCTCTCCTGCGCCTTCACAGTCAGAGGACGTAATGATTGGCGGGTGGCATTGAACAAAATCCTGTTTGGCAAAATAACTGGTTATTTGGGTGGCGATTAGAGATCTTAGGCGCAGGATCAAAGCATTGAGTGGGAGTCGAGGTCGTAAATGAGGGACGGTCCGAAGATATTCAGAGGTCTGGTACTTTTTCTGAATAGGCGAGGTCTGTGTTACAGTATTCTCACATCAGACATCTATCAACAACTCTCCAGGAGGTTGTATGGACATACCGCAGCGTCATTATCTCCAAGGATATGGATATTGCCCACTTGAAGTTCATGAGATTGCCCTTGGCCCTGGGATGGCGTCCATTTACCAGTGAGGGTGACTGCAACGCCTGTTGTGAGCCTAGCCATTCAAGACGTCAGCTGCGGGCAAACGTTACTTGATGGTCTCACTGACTCTTCTGCTAGGTGAGGCGGAAGGACGGCTTGCACAGTCTGCAGTGTCGAGCCATCCCCAATAGCAGCGAAGGCAATACGCTTCTGCTTGCGCACAGAGCGTACGTAGCCATTGATAGTCAATGTCTCACCATCTGCTGGGCCTGCCCGAGGAGATGACAGCTGCACGGCAGAAGGCCTTAATAGCGCTGCTATATTGTTCGGGTAGAAGGTTGAGCTATAGCGAGAACGACATGGTAGCGATGTTTGTGCCGGAGCAGCAGCAATTCCCCGCCGGGGACGCAGCAAGCGAGGCCGGAATGCATTCCTGGGTACAGATAGCAGGCCGCTCATTTACACAAACAACCAAAGTCAGGCAGCTACGGAGCAAGCAGGCGGCGTACGTTGAAGCGGGAGGCAGCACACTCTCGCTGCCGTTGGCAAACAAAATTTGGACAGGAAAAAGAAAATCAGCGCTTGGACCACTAAGACGCTAGTGTGGTTGATTACAGTTCAAGTCAAGTCAGGTCATTTGGTCCATTGCATGTCACACACCTGGGGCCCTTGCTGAAGTCTCCAGTCGTCTGAGACGCGAAAATGCTCAAGGGACGAGCTTTGGATATGCAACAGACCCACCAACCATCACACAGACGATTGATGTGACTTGGGGTTGTGGACATGCTCCTATTGGCTGTGATTACCTATTACCTATTACCTGCGCAAAAGCATACCAACACGCGCGCCACGATCTCGCCCATTGTTAGCTAACCGTCTTAATCGTGTACTAGAACGCCTATGCCTAGCAGTATTAGGTTTGCTATTATGGCGGCTGTTGCGGATATGCTCGCTACGTCGGCGCAGCCGTGTCACTCTGCAGCGGTCAGATACAGTCTGGTTGAACAGCCTTCCATCCGATCTCAGGATTTGATGCATTTACCCTGCATCCCGGATGGCAGTGCCGACGCTACCGCTGCAATGCTATCTGGCATCACCGAACTGTCCAGCGGCGCGCCAAGTTGCTCCAACTTGTAGCCACCGATGTGTGCTATGTAGATCGCCTCGAGGTCTGGCAGATCGATCCTGGCAGACCCCCTGTTCCGATGCCCCTCAACACCCACACACCACCTGTGGCTTTCGCCCCTGGCAGCAATGTGGGAAATTTGCCTATGAACCTGGACAGAGCCATAGTCACAGTGTGCGGCTGTTCCCGGCTAACTGAGTCCACCTGGGCATGCACCTATCCCAAATTGCTGGTGGTCACCACACAAACATTTTGGCGTGGATAGCACCCTGTATGCAGACGGGAAGGTTCTGGTCTACGCAGAAGATTTCCGCTTTTGTAGTTGGTGCGTCGAAAATAGGCCATGTTAGTGTGCGGCTCGATCTCAGTCGATTAGCTGCCCATCACACACCCTTGACTACCTGCGCAGATGATATAGTGCCCTTTGCCCAGCTGGGGCCCCAGTTCGCATATTCACAAAGTGTCAATAGCTTCTCCACTCTTTCTTATTTCCGTTCTGATATTCCTTTGGTTTACGACTTGTTGCTCTACTACTCTTCTGGCTGGTATCTACCTTCACTCTGTGTCATCCCATCACCATGCCACCGTCAAGACCAAAACCCTCCGAAATAGCTGCGGAGGCGAAGAGAGTGTGGATGCCACACATCTGGAAACACTACATCAAAGACGCAAAAACATCATATCTTTACCCAGATGCAACACAAATACGAATCAACATTGACAAGAGATCGTCGCAGAGGACAAGAGTTGCTGTCTTAGAAGGTGACCCAGTGACTTATGCTTTGGGCTGGTACCAGAGTATAGCAAGCACAGATCCAAACTGTGAAAGAATACCAGTGGTCAATGTGGCAAACGAAAAGCGAGCAGGTGGTGACTGGGAATCAGGACTGATGGCGCCAGAAGAGTGTTTTGCGCGGCGAAGCAATTTAGTCCATGCGCTCACGATGCCATGGAATACAGCCCCGGGCCGAGAGGAAGACTTCTATCCGATACCTCAGAAAGGCGGAATATACTCTCCACAAGTTTGTGAGATGAAACACCTGTTCAACTAAGTTTCTACTCTAACAATCAACAGTTGTTTTCAGAGGAGGTCCCGAGCAGGACTATGCAACATTCAACGAGATCTCCTCCCTCCCCGTCATTTCAGTAGCTCCAGTGCGGAGACCGAAGCTAGACGAGTCGGGCACCAAGTACTCGTTCGCGCAAGAGAAGGAGCTGATGAAGGAGAAGATGCGGGCTGTCCTTCGAATCGCTTGCTACTGTGGGCACAGAAACCTTGTTCTAGGTACCTTCGGACTCGGGCCTATTTTCCGCAACCCAGCCACTGAAGTAGCACGCATGTGGAGGAAACTCCTCTTCGAAGAGGAGGAGTTCCATGGCGCGTTCCAGGACGTTGTGTTTGCCATAGACGGCAGCATGGTAAACGCCCCGACCAAAGGCTGCTTGTCGGACTTCGAGGTCTTCAAGAAAGAATTCGATCCACAGACCCTCTTCCCAACCAAGTATGGATGGTGAAATGAAACATGCAGGCTTCCCAGTGGTGGTGTCAAGGCTGCATGATGTCAGCGGTTGGGTGGGGGCCGCTAGCCGCTCCCACAGATCTCATTGATACAGCTCGGCTATCGCGTGCAGGGAAGATGTGAGTTGACGCACGCCTGACCGCAACTGCCAGCCAATCAGTGGTGGAATTAGGCATTGGGTAAACAGCTGTCAGCTGCAAAGTTGGCCGTGGTGGGTGGTTTTGTCATGCATATTGATCCCCCCCGGCCGAGGAAGGATTGTGCCGGTATATTAGAGGGAATTTGTCCTCGCGTGGCTTGACGCTGAGATTGGCGGAGCAAAAAGCAAAATGCCGGGTATCACGACAGTCGGACAGGGCCCCCAGCCGAATTTCGAAACATTCTCCCCCCACCCATACGTGTAGATCCAAATATTAGGTAGATATTTGATTGAATTGCCGTGTCTCATCCTTGGTGTAACGTGACCCAAATGCACGTCTAGAACTGCGGGAGTCACCTGGGTCTGACCCTGACCGTTATTGTGTGAGGGACGCCTGGCTCTCCATTCGATTCGACAAGCCTCCCATCTTAGCTTGATTTCCTTGTTGATATCGTGGGCTTGCACAAGGAACCGGACGATGCGGGTTTGACGGCCGGTCACTAGTGACGACATTATGCGGTCTTATCACACCCCTTAGCAAGCAACCATTCTTGGATAAATTGAGCCATGTTGCATTGCGGCTGCGGGCGTGCTTAGGTGCGGTCTATTTTGCTGTAGTTTACATAGTGTACATGATCGTGAGTGGCATTACGGAGCAAACTCTGTGTTTGCATTACTTTGAGCCTGGAAGAGGCAGCTGAGGCGCGACGACCTCTCCTCCTTGAGATTCTATCCTTTTGATCGTTTGCTCTTTTTGGTAGTTCACGACTCTCTGCTTCTTAAAGTACTCGACCTGTAGGACGTTAGCATGATGGATATGTTTGGTAAGGCTCCTATGTAGGATGGTAGCTTCCTATCCTCTGTGATAGAGCCACATCCACTAGCGGGTCGGTCCAACTCACCCAGCTGTGCGCACAATTCTTCTCAAATTCTTGATCTAGCTGCCCACAAAAGGTTTGTGCCCTCTCTCTACCCTTTTTGCCATTTATGCTGTCTAGAATTTGGTTTTTGTCGAGACACTCGAAGAAAGCATCGCGAGCTGCGTAGCATTGTTTTCGGTTTGATCGTGATGGTGACTCAAATGCACCACCTGATGTTTTTGCTGGCCCTGAATCATCCTTTGAACCCCAAGAAAACCAGCCCATATTCGCTTGTGGTGTCTGCGTGCTCGAAATGGGGTGAGAGTAGCGTAAACTTAGGCCGAGAATAGGCTATAAGGTTTTTGGCCTTGATTTGGTATATAAGTACAAACACACGCCGCTGGGCGCAGAAATGGCGTTGGTAATGATATGCAATGAAATAGAACTGATGATGCTTGGCGAGAGCTATGATGTCGGGGCTTACGTTTCGCCGAGACGCAACATGTCGTGAAAGCATTCAAGCAACCCCTTCTGACCAGATATAGAACACATACTTCAACACACTTTTCCATATGTTCACCTCATAACCAACACTAATGCCGCGCCGACGCCGCCCTCCTCGACCCGGAGCACTTGCCGACCTGTCCCCAACCCGCATCCTTGCCCAGATCGTCCTCCTTCAACTTGCATACTATGCATGCGCCGCAGTCCTTATTGTGTTCACGGCTATTGTAGCCGGCAAAGAAGTCAGTACAGATCTGTTGTTCAACTGGCGCAGTCTGCGTGGTGATACCACAGTTGGCTGGACACTGGGGCTGGTATGGGTACTCAACGGTCTCATTTGGTAAGCCTGCATGGAGTGATCATATCTGCCCATTCTAACCTACTATAGTGTACTCTTCATTATCCTTCTCATAGCTCGGTCGAAACTCGTGCTCGACTTTGCCCTCACCGTACACTTCATCCATCTTGTCATCACCTCCTTTTACTCGCATGCGATACCAGCGAACCTTCTTTGGTGGGCACTTCAAATATGCAGTGCCACTGTAATGACATCCGTGGGTGTATGGGCCTGTCAGTGGCGTGAACTTAAGCCCATAACTTTCGGGAGCAAATCTGCCCCTAAACAACCAATAGCGGACGATAGCGCTGGAGAATCAATAGGCAGAGGCAGGGGTCGAGGAAGAGACGGAGCCGGAGAATATGAAATGGTGGACATGAACGATGGTGATAATCGTGTGTGATACCATTTAAATGCATTGCTGGCGTTATGGTTGCGTGTTACAATACAGGAGAACTGTCAGCACGCGCCCAGTCTTGATCCTGAAATTTTGTGATACCTAGTCGACTTGGTAGCTATTATACTTTACCCAATATTCACTTTGTTGCACAGAATCACCATGGCGCAAAATGAACATTGTATACTTGAGTGTCATCGGCACTCGCAGCTTTCTATTCCTCTACCTGCGAGAAACCAGCGCGGCGAAGATCGCTGGAAAAGAACTGCCTCACCTCTAACCTTAAACCAAGGCAACACTCTCTCTAAGCCTGACGAGGCGAAAGCTGTCTTTTCTTCTACGCCTAATCTTGGCACGACCCGACACATGACATGGCCTAGCTCTTCTAAGGATCCAGATTGTCCTTCTTTGTTTACAATTGCCTCTATCCAAACTTTGTCTAGATAAGCAGGTAGGTCTATACCTGGTTAGGCTGCTAGTGATTGTCTGTAGGTTTGCGTTCACGGAGCATAGCTACCTGCGTGTATTTGTTTCTTCAAAGGCACCTCTATGTGCTGTACTCGGTGGCTACCACTGCTTGTAAAGGCCAAGATTACTTTTACGGTAGATTGTGCGTTCCCGATTTGTTGCTCTGGCAAGAGTGGCTGTTGCGCATGGTGTTGTGGTGGTATGCTGAGGGCTAGAACCGAATGCCATAATGCCAGACTCCAATAGAAGAACCTAAAGTTCATGATGTTGTTGTCGCCGAGGAGGCTTACGGTCTGCAGTGCATATGGTGGATGTCTGCCGTTTAGAATGTACGAATTCAAAAACACCCCAAACATGGGGAATGTGATTTGTGCGGGATATATGCTTAATCATGATACGCCCGTCGGCTCGGTGTTACTCTCTCTTGTCCCTGCTACCAATAAAGATATGGCACATGATGCGGGATCGACATCTGGGAAGGCGGGTTTGCGTGGGCAAACGGTATAGCCTAATAAAGTAATTAGAAACCTGTTGCGGCGCCAGTGGTTTCACGGATGGTTCATCTCGTTTGAAGGTTCAGGCGATTTTCTGCGCGAACTCAAGTGCATCTAGCGCCACCTTCTAGAATACAAACTTCCGGCCTCTAATCATCTGATAAAAGCTTCGCAGTGTAAACTCACCCTAGTTGCAAGGTTGACGTGTATTCACGAACGCGGTAGGTAGAGATAGCGAGCTTGGCACCAACCTAAGGTTTCTGCATACTACGGAACCACGTGAAGGCGCTAGCTAAGTTCAATGCTCAGCGAAACCTTGTCTTTTCGCATAGCTCCCAGCTATGAGCTCGCAACCATGATACACCGCTAACAGACATCGCAACTAACGATTGCGTCCCAGGGAGCCATTATGAATCCACAGAATAGCTATTATAATCAGTGGCCTCCCGGACAAGCGCCTTTTGGAAGGCGATTTCCACCACCTGTCCAGGGTACCTTCAATAGTGTCCCAGCACCAAATCCGGTAAGACCGCAGATGCAACAGATGAATGGACAACAGTACCCGGTTCATTTCCCCCAGGGCCAATTTGTGCCTCCTCAGCAAGCATTTGGACTTCCGAACCCACAGGCTGCATTTACACCGCTCATTCCTCTGAGTGCAGTTGAAGATTTGCAGCTGCCACAGATTCCTTTCACCAGTACTGCTATTCCAGAATCCTTCAGCGGGGCGCCGTTCGTTATCAGTGGCCCTGTAGTGCATGAGGGATATATTCCTGCCCCTGGCCGGAATGACGAAGATGTATATCCCGCTCTTCCGGGCTATGGCAACTCATTATTTCGCGACCGTGACTTCGAGAGCTCTGATGATGAAAGTGACTATGAGCGTGAGCTCACGTTTGAGGAGCAGATGCGTGAGCTTGAAGAGAAAGATGACTCTGAAGTTGACGCGGATTATTCAGAAGAAGACGCGCAGCACGATGCCGGCGACCCAGATGAGATGGAGTTGGATGAGGATTTTGAAGACGTAGAGGGACAGACCCAGCGAAAGCGAAGTAAACCTAGTACTCGGGGGAATGCCACCAAAGCGGCGCGTGGGAGACAAGGAGCAAGGTCACGAGCTCAAAGTCAAGGTGGACGCCCGGATGCCGCGGCCTCACGAAGAAGGAAAAGGAATCGTGGCCCAGGAAAACAAAAAGGCAGCCGCAAGGGGCCTCGAAAGGTGGCTGATCCAGGACCAGAATTCAAAGAGTTGCAACGACAAGCTAATGAACGATTTATTGCGTCTGACTACAGCGCAGCACTCGAATATGCGCAAAAAGCGATTCAACTCAACCCCGAAATATTTGACGCTCACAACATCGCCTCTGAGATCTATGCTGCAATGGGCGAAGAGGTAAAATCCATTGACTCATTGATCATTGGAGCCCCGACAAAACGCGATCCTGGGCTGTGGCATTTCATCATTGAACGTGTCAATAAACTGGATGTAGAAATATATCCAGAGTACACTGAAGCGGCCAAGACCAGCTTGACCTTAAGGTGTCTCCAACAGATTGTATTACTTGACTCGGAGAACTATGAAGCTCGTAGCCACATACTCGAGATCGAAGCGAGCTTAGGACATGTTTCAAAATGTGTAAAACTTGGTCGAAAGATGCTGAAGTTGCGCAAAGAGAAGAAGAAAACTCCGGACACTGAAGTCATGAAAATAATGGCTATGATGGGTACATCCACAAAACGGCAAACAAAACTTCACCTTTCCAGGCTCATAGAGAGCTTTGATGAAGCGATTGATTCGCTCACGAGGAAGAGGCCGGAGGATAGTGACTTAGACTGGGAAATAATCAACATTTATTTGGATCTTCTTGATCGAGGTGGAGATTATAATTACGCATTACTACGCCTTAAATCACTTTCACGATGGAAGCAGGGCAGGGGAAAGGACACCTATTGGGACGAACAACAAGATGATCGCGAGTATGACATCGAGGATGAGCCAAGACGTGTAGCTGTTCCACAGTTCCATCGTAAATCATGTGACTCTAAATTTGGACGGAACCTACCACTTGAAATAAGAGTAAAGCTAGGCCTATTTCGATTGCGCAGAAGTAGCGATGACTTTCGAGAAGCTATGGTAAGTTCCAGAAGCCCGCTTTTCAGATTGTATTTGACGTTTACAGCACCATCTTGAGATGCTTCGACCCGATGATCATAGTCCCGAAGCGCTAGTGTGGGACTATGAAGACCTGTTTCGTGTGATTGCAGACGCACTACATGCAACTGGTCACGATAACGAGGCTCTGCGCTTCTACGAGCCTTTATATTTCAATAACTCATCAGAGCTCGGTTTGATGAGTAACATCGGTATCTACACTTGCTATAAAAATCTTGGGCAGCTCGAAAAGGCGCAAAGTCTGATTCCTGTGTTAAAAGACTGGAACTCGGAGACAGTAGATGATCTCGTCAAATTAGCAATCTTCTTTGAAAATGAGGGCATGCTGGCAGAGGCTGTACAGCGTGCTGAAATCCTCTACAGGAACAGATATTCTCATAGGCTACGAAAGTTGGGGTTCAAGGCTTACCATGAACTCAGAGATGTGTACGATATTCAAAGAAAACAAGCACGTGGCAAACATAGCACACGGAAGAGCACAGTCAGAAAGCAAAGGAGGCTCACCAAGAAAGCCACAGGCCGAGGCAATGTGGATGAGCACGACTCTCTGAATGATGGCGCTGACAATGATCTTCCTTCCCTTGGCCCACTTACAGAGCGTCCAAACGAAGGCCTGTTCCGGACTCGAAGGCTTGCAACCAAACCTGCTAAAGCCCAGACATTTCTCCCTTTCCGGACTGATGTTGATGACGAGGCGGTTTCTTCGCCTGGTAGACTAACGACTTTCGAGGGTACAAATGTGCCCCTTCGAGCAATCGACCACAGGCTTTTCAGGCAAAGGCTTGAACTTCTTGCCAGAAACTCGGCTGAAGAACTACAGGCGGCTCGGGCACAGCATCGAGAGACAGTGGCGAGCTTCAAAAGACTTGATGAATTGTCCGGTGCTGCGGAAGAAGGTGACGAAGATGCTACTAACGAGGTACTGTCCATCACACGGGAGCTCATTCAAGAGTATTCAACGTTTGATTTGTTCTACTCAAACCGAAAGGAAGAGTTCCAAAGCTACTTCAGGCGAACCGGTGATCATGAGCTATGGAAAGAATCGGCACTTATGGTTCTCGCTATCGTTGCGAACAATGTAGAAGATGGAGCGACAGATCCAGAACTAACAGAGAAGCCTGATCAGCCACCTACAGAATTTTGGGGTGTTGCCTTCGAGAGGTGGATCGATGCCTTTGGTCGCTACGCCATCATCCTCGCTTGCGAAGGGGACGATGAACGTTGTTTCAGCACCCTAGACATCGCAGTGCAGTCTAACATAGTCTACCGCTCCGCAGAGTACCACCATCGACTTCAAATCTGCAGGCTTGCATGCGCTCTTGCAATTGATGACTCTAATCAGGCATCTTCTGCAGTACGCTGGCTAATGAAGGAACATCCCTTTGGTAGCGACCTGTTTCGCCTCTATAGCTGCGCCAACCGTCTCTGCTCATTTCCTGAAGGCTATTCCACAGGCCCATCTCACAAAATTCTCATGCGTTACATCAAGACCATGGATTTTGCACTTCTCACTGAGGAACAACGCATATGGTATAACTTTAGAGATAAGAGGGATGCCTCTGGCGGCTACCAGAATGCGGTGAATATCGAGGACGTAAGATATGTCAAGGATCACGACCCGGTCGTCTTCGCACTTTATGCTCATATTTTAGTGTGTGGCGGCTCGTATATGGCAGCACTTAACTACTACTTTCGTGCCTTCGCTATCACTCCCGACGATGCGATACTTAATCTGAGCATTGGACTAGCGTACATCCAGCACGCCATGAAGCGACTTTCGGAGAATCGACAGTTCCAAATACAACAAGGACTAGCTTTTATCAATCGGTACTACGAACTTCGGACGAAGGACAATATCGCTATCCAATGCCAAGAAGCCGAATTCAACTTTGCGCGCATATGGCATACCCTTGGGCTTATGAGTCTTGCGATACCTGCATATGAGCGTTGCATCCAGATGAGCGATTGGGTGCAGAAAGAGGCGGAAGATAATTGCACCGATAGATCCTGGAGTCACGAGGATTTCAAGTATGAGGCAGCCTTTGCAATTCAGAGCATTTATGCCGTGAGTGGAAATTTCGAGGGGGCAAGAAAGGTGACAGAGAGCGTATTGGTCATTGAGTAGAAGCGTGAGGGCCACGAAGAGTCATTTCTTGCCTACGAGCAGATACCCCACGGGGCACTTTAACTTCTCCAGACTAAACATTTGGCAGACTCAATATACCTATATAGTACGCGTCACCTCTCTTTTATACCACGTTCGTGACGCAAGAGTCTTTCCCCCAAGATGCCATACTCATTCCGGGATCGGCAGTGGCTGCGTGATAGGCTTGCAGAGAAACACTGGTATCGGAAAGTCTAGAATGCCATGTTACCTCGCTAATTCAGATATACATATGCACGTCGCAGCCAGCCCTGCTTCTTCCCTGTACCGCGCCTTACATATACAGCCTTAACGCTGTGTTTTATAACTGTGGAGAATGTCGGCATGACTGTCAGTTTTCATAATCCACGCATGTTTGCCCGGAATGAATGGGATCGACCTTGCATACGGAGGCATTGCCGTTGTGACACGCACAGAAATGAGAGAGGTTCGGAGCTACTTGTTCTTCCTTTGATAAGATCAATTCTCATCTTATTATTCTAACTTGACGACATATACGCTGATTTCTGTTCGTTTTGCACTCGCTGTTTAAGTCTTGTGAGACACGGTACACTTCGTCTGGCGAAAACCGACGCAAGACACACTCCATAAGTACAGATAACTAAACCTTCCAAAGTTTGCTACTTCACTCACACCTCCCCAAAATTACCTGAAAGACATGTAATGTTTGCACTAGAGCCTGTAGCCGTTACTACACAAGCTACATTCCGTGCTAGATCCTGTTCATTTCCTGCCTTTGGATGTAACAAGCGCAAATCCTTGACTGTGCAAAGTTACACAAGTAACACATTCGTATGCGGCCCGCCAAACGCATGTAGTGCGACTAAAGAGCTTTTTGGCACCCGTTGACATAGGCATGAAAACTGGGGCGGTCTAGATGGTTGATCTAACATGTTTTGGTATCAGTTGCATGCGGAGCCCGACTGCTACCTAAGGCCTTCTGGGAACACAATACCTGCATAATACAGCACTTGTTTCAGATGAGATAGGTCTTTTGCGCAAGGCCTCAAATAATAGATTCGAGGTAGGGTCTATCGTTAGAAATTGGTTTCTTTCTAGTGATTACACGCATCAATATGAACAATACATGTTTCTTGTGACTTGTGATGTAATACAAAACCTCTCTCTGAAATGGAAGCATTGCCTCACAGCTGAATTTAGAGTTTATAAATGGTTGTGCAACCATTTCAAGATTACTAGTGATGATTCCATGTGGCAGATTCTAGAGCAAAGTTGCTACAGCTTTCTCAAGTCTAGATTGGACTTTACGGCAACACATACCCTTGGTAGATTAGGTAAACTTCTCTGCCACACCTAGATAAAGTCTTGTACAGTAGTCTAAAGCCCGGAATATGGTGTTTCATCATTTGATCAAGCTTCAGCAAGCATCGCTTCTGCCTGTAACCTGCTGGTGACCGTCTGCCTGAAATGGCATGATTGTAATAGCCGAGACTTTAATTGGAGAGGTATTTAAAGTTCACAGTTTTAGTTTAGCTTTAACAATATTTCAAGGCACCTCGAGAGCGAATGGAAACTCTTGGAGCACTAGAGATAAGTAGTACGCCATGACGCTTAGCATTCAGCTTCAACACCATTCCAGCCAGCCAAAGATCCTTAGTTCTACCCACCCATATTCTACTGCTTAAATTTGCCGATTTGGAACAAGTTGAGAAATAATTTAGTGTCTGAGTGATTATACCCTCAAGAGCTTTAAGAAAGTTTAATTATGTATTCCTCATCGTGACTGGCTTACCATGATTACGAGCGCATCCTACAGACTAATCGCGACCACGGGAAGAAGGCGGATGTGCGTCCAAAGCGGCTTGGTATCAAGAAAAAAGGCATAGTCTAATGTTGCAGCTGGTGTTGTCCTACCCCATGTCAAATATCCCTCGTGCTGAAGCTGAAATGAAAGCCTTGTATGTACACTGCATGCGTAGCATCAAGAAACGTTATAGTGAAGCAGGAAAATATTTATATCAAGGCGATTACTGCTCGTCGAACTATCCTTCACTGAAAACAAAAATTTACACTTACACCTCCTTCAGCTTCAATTTTAGCATCCGTGTCTACTCCTTCTACTTCTTACTTCGACATCATCTACGACACAAGCATGTATTCTTTGGACGAGCTACAGATAGTGCTTGAAAGCCTTGACCCAAACCATATATTGCAAGGAAAGTCATACGATAGAACCTGGGGCAATCAACTGGGTTTCACAGGTGCAACTGACTTTCATGTTGGCATCCCATATAACCCATGGGCCAAAACGTCAACTCCCTTCGAGAGCACACTTGGGCTTACCTTTAAGGATGTGCTCAAGAAAGGCCTCGAAGGCACACCTGCGACGAACGACAAGGTGTTCATCGACGTCACCCAACTAGCAGGTGGATGGGTAGAGTTTTTCAACCGGCGAAATGGACAAGACGTTGACCCAAACAATTTAGCTCACCAAATGGGTGCCATAGTCAAAGGACTTCCCCAAAGCGTTACCCTAACCATACGCTTCTTGATTGGCGATGACGGATCTGATGAGGCAGCTGTTCGCTGGTCTAGCCTGCAGAATGACTTCCAGAACATCTTTTGGCCTAACGGGAAATGTGTATTTAAACATCCCAACGCTGAGATATATGTGGGCTTTTACAGCCCCAACTTTGAGGCAATATAAGTGCAGCTAACAGTAGTACCTTGGGAATCTCTAATGTCAACAGCGGAGACCCGAAGGCGTTCAGCAGTCCGCAGCTGAGCTAGATTCCTTGATCGATATTTTCCGACAGATGGTGAAAAATATTGGAAGCAGTGCAAGTTTGGTGTCCGGAGCTAATCAAGCCATTGAAAAAGCACTCTTGATGTTTACAAAAGAAATAGCGGCCAAGCAGCATTCCGCTAGGACCCTACCGAGTATTAGCTGGAACCATGCAAAGATTCTGGCCGTGAATGGTAAGACTCTGATGGCAGGTGGCGGAAACTACTGGAATGATTACGCCGACAATGAATCATTCATATGTGATCTTCAGTCAAAGATCAAGGGAGGTGCTACTATCTCTGCCCATTCCTATTGTGACTACTTTTGGAAGTATGAATTTCAGCTTGCGCTCTTGCTTCAACTCTACTTACATGTTATCAGATATCTCAATCGAGACCACAAGACTGACACGCACTCATTCCGGCAACATGCGTCTGAAGAGTCTGACGAAGGTCCATCCTGGGACACCAATCAAGTTCCAATTTTTGACTAAAAGCCAACTGAGAAAACTGGAAAATTTGTTCTCGCCGTGGCCAAGTTTGGCGACTGGACGGGCACCATGGACAAAATTGAGTACCCAATTCAAGCTATTGATGCCATCAGAGACTTGATCCAAAACGTATGCTGGAGGATCGTATGGACCAGTGCCGGTGAAAATTTCGTCCGCTTCTTCCATCAATTCTTTATTGACCCAATCACAGACCAAATGTTGTTAGAAAATTTTAAGAAAGCTAGGGTAACTTCTACAGCATGGGCAAGCAGGATTGCTCGGTACAAAGCCATTGCTAGCGCGAAGAAAACTATTCACATTGATGCTGAGATCATCGCCTGCTTCTTTCAGCAGGGCAATCCTGCATGGGAGAAT
The DNA here is from genome assembly GCA_028456385.1 of Ophiosphaerella korrae. Classification (NCBI taxonomy): domain Eukaryota; kingdom Fungi; phylum Ascomycota; class Dothideomycetes; order Pleosporales; family Phaeosphaeriaceae; genus Ophiosphaerella; species Ophiosphaerella korrae. The sequence continues at coordinate 373,992 of JALNQF010000019.1, forward strand.
CAGCTGACAGAGTTGAATAAGCAGGCTAACCTGAAGGATAAGGACAGATGGGATGGGGTTCTTTGGCCATACGGTGACTGTTCTTGCATATAACTTTTTGGATCTTCTGCTGACTTGGTATAGATTTAATTCTTGCCATCGCAACTTTTTTGAAACAAGTACCAGAGGGAAGCGACACAGGAGCATTCTTCCTCCTCACTTCACCTGTCTCCGACGGTCCACGACATGATGGCTGGGAAGACCAAGTTGGCGCAAAAGAATTGAAGCAGCGAATTCGCTGGATGGTCGATCGTCCATCCAACGAGTCTGATGCAGATTTTGACAAATGGTTTGATGCTCGCTGCCGCTTCAAGAGAATATCCGCCGATGGCACGATGTACAATCATGGAAAGGTATACTGTGCCGACAAGAAGCTCATGTATGTTGGCAGTGACAATCCTTACCCTAACTACAACGAAGAGCACGGTATTTGGGTTGATGATGGAGATGCAATTGAGGCTTGGTACAACAAGTTTTGGACTACACGATGGGGCGCATCGCCGAAAGCTGACATGAGTGCGAAAGCCGGTAAATAGCATTCAATTCCCTAGGATGATGAGATTGATTATAGGGACTAACGTATGTCTCCTGATGAAATAACGAATTTCTCATGTAGCACCAAATTGAACTGTTGTTGAGCGAAACGTCGATCTATCGACTGTTCCGCGTGAGATCAGTGCCGTGTAAAGATCCAGAAGCATCGTTGATATAATTTCTACAGGGAATAGTCAATCATCGTAATCTAGGAACGCACTTGAACGATCGTAAATTGGTCAAGTGAGATAAAGTCAGAAAGAGTGGTATAACTGAAGAATTTCATTATGTATTTCATTACAATTCGACCAGGGAAACCAACGATGCCCATCCCACATCGACTTGAAGTACTCAACCAGGCGCCATGCTACCAGGATCATACAATGACAGTATGCACCAAGAACACTCCAAAATGCTCACCCGAACGCCAACAATGCAAACAAGCTATGTGCCCAGGCTGTAGCCAGGATAATGTACAAACCATGACGACTAAACCATACTAACTGAGCGGCTTCTACGCTCATACGAATCCAGGGTTCCCCATAAACACCCTCAACGCAACGACTACAACACACGCGCCTAACCCTCGAGGCCACCGATCATGTAAAAGAGCAGGTAGGCCTCGGCAGCAAGGACTTCGGCTTCGCTTGCGAGCACAACTTTGCTGTCGTCGAACATGAACCAGTCGTCGCCTTCGCGCGAATAACTGACATAATGGCCGGAGTCAATCTTGCCTTTGTGCACGATTACAGAAGATAGCTCATACACGAGGCTATTGACTGGAGTATTGGTGTTGTAATTTGTAGGGGGTGCACCCGTTGATTTGATGGACTTTTTAAGGATTTGCTGGTGCGATGTGGTGTAGGGGTTGATGTCTAATTTGAGCGGGAAACTGACGCGGGTTTCTATCTTAGATGAGGTAGCCTTTGTGTGCTCAAAGCGCTGTAGGGTGTTAGTCATGTGTTGGTACAAAATTGAACGCACATACTTTGAGGTGGACAGCAAGGACCGGTGGAAGCCTTTTAATGCTTAATTGTTTTGTCGCATTTTGTGGGCTGTCACAGTTACGGCAGGTGTAATCTGCTGAGCCTAATTTCTCTTTCGCCGTAAATCTCTCAAGACAATCCCTTAGATCTAGTGGTGTTTCGTCGCCCTTCTCAGCATTGAGCTTACGCTTCTTTCCCTGATTCCGTATGTCGAGACTGAGATCCATGTATGGGTCTTGGGCGGTTGTAACATTACGACAGCTGTCGCAGGTAACGGTGCTCGATAGCTTGCCATGGAATGTCTGATGGACGACACACTTGCAGCCTTCTGAGTCGGAATCGGTTGCGCCGCCGTTGGCTAAGTGAAGAGTATTCAGGATGAACTGCATGTATTCATGTGCGTCTTGTTGTTGGTAGCCTGCGAGTGCCTGTGTACATGTCAGCATTGAGTGACCTTTGTGTCTTTTTCCTGTCTCTACTTACCTCGCCGGCCAACCAGCTGCCCATGAGCATGCTGACGGCGCCGTAGCCCTCATTTTTATCAGACGAGTAAAATTCGAAGAACATCTCATCCAAAGCACAGCTGACGCATGCCTCCTTTTCACAATCTGCCTGCTTATGCCCGTCGGAGAGGTAGAAATTCCGTATGAATGGGTTGTGCACCAGTGTCTGCAGGATGACACTCATGAAGCAGGTTTGGCCCATGTTGTAGAGGCCGCGCAGTCCAATCGCTCGACAGGGAAGGAAGGTAGAGTTGTTGACAATGAGCTTGACGTCGTCGGCTGTAGTTGCGTCGTCCAGTCTCCGCTTCTTGCCTGCGAAGTAAAACGTCAGCATGCATAGATCAGTTCAAATACGTGCATGTACTAACCTTTCTGTAGTCTCCTGACCTCGAGTTCAGGGTCGTATATGAAGTCCTGGCAATTGCCACAGTACACATAGCCAGCCTTTGACTCAACCGCTAAATTATTGTCAGCTTCTCCTCTGCCTATATATGATGCTGAAACCCACAGAAGCAGTGTGACTTGGTCTCGAAATGTTGGTCTCGATCGGTCTCGGTCATGATGTTGGGGCATTGTAGGCATAGATAGAGCGGCTGCAGCGAAACGACCGGTCGACTCTCGGTGGAGCAGATGTATGTCTGTGCTATAACACTTGGTTTCTCATGAATATTGCGAAGGATTGCTTGGTAGTGTCCGAGGGTTTGCTTGCGCGCATTCTCAAACATTTCGCCCATGTGCTCTGTTGCAACGTCAGGCGTGAAGCTCCACATTCGCCAGAATACTTACCACAGCCATACGCAATGTGAGCCATCTGGCTACTCGGCACGATGTTGCCTTTGGCATTCTTTACGACCTTGGGCGACGCCAGCGACGCGGCCTTAGAGCCAACTGCGATTGTGTCCATGGTGTCACCGTTGCGCCTGAGGGCCTATAACATGGCGCAGAGTGCACAACTGATATTCCAAACGCTATGTTAGCAAGGCTGGTTTCAAAAACACTGTCAGACACGCTCGCGCTGCGCGGTCGGGGTCGCGACGTTATTCCGGGGTTCCTGCATGAAGCCAATGATGGTGTTTGGTGGTTCGCGCCACTAGTCCATCTACGGCCCCACCGCTTCCGTGCTTTGGTACGGATAGGGAGTTAGAATTTTAATAGGTCTCTGGCTTTTCTGGCTCACTCAAAAAGCGGAGGCTAAGATAGCAGAGGATCATGCTTGTGGAAAGCTTTAGACCCATTTCGCAAAATGTTACTCTATATATGATCTAATATTTAACTTTCTTTAATAATCATAAGATGCTGTGCCAGAGTGGTTAATGGGTATGACTCGAATTTCTCCGATATCATATGGCTTCGGTCGCGCAAGTTCGAATCTTGTCAGCATCGCTCATTTTTTTCGTGCCACAACGAATGTGCATGGTGTTCTGCCATGTATTATTTTTGGTCTGTATAAATTGTGCAATTTGGACATACATGAAAGGACACTTCTGAACTCATATTATGTCAAGTCCATATTGATTGCATTGAATTTTGTGATTTTCCAATGTCATTAATTTTTTCATCTTAGGTCGTGCGATATCTCTGAGCCTTAGGTTAGCTATCTTGATATCCTAAGTATGGGTCTTGTCCCGGTGTGATAACCAAGTATCTATTGAGAAGTATACCAATCACACATATCGGCGAAACCCATTTCTCATCACATAATTATCGAACCCAATCCTTGATTCTATTCAACATTCCATGAATCCCAAACACATCCTCATGCTATGCAAACTCCACTTATGCCATTTACACAGCAATGCCAAAAACCTTGCTCCATCAACCCCACGCAGTTCCCGCACCAAAGCAATACCACACTTGAGTCGTAAGGGTATAGATTCACATGAAATGGCTCGTCATGAGCCGAAGCAGTCCTCATTCCACCTCGCCAAGCACCCCTTGCCCCAGACTTCAGGCTGTCATCTGCTTCCCAAATCCTCATACACCAGAACTTGACATGTAACTCCATCGAACAACTCGGTACGATTTCCTCGTCGAGTGCTGAGAGCCACTGTATCTTGAATTGGAAATAGGGGAACGCAATGTAACGGGCATTGGAGGAAGCTGTATGGTTTCTACACTACAATCAAGTGATGGATCGAACAGTAGTGAGTGATGGAAGGTGAAGTGTAGCAATGTTGCAGTGATCGTGCTACTTGCTTACACCTTCTCCACGCCGTTGATAATCTGAACGTCATGGTATTTCATTAGCTCGAGGGGTGGCGGGCCGTCGTCGTCTATGTCTCGCATGAATGTGTCGCTAACTTGCGTCGCTGTGGTAGTACTTGTATCTTGGGCGATTTCTAAAACTGGTTCCCTTCTGACGGCTTCAGTGAGCTCGTTGATGCGGTCTTCGCGGATGTAGACGACACCAGTACTTGCAGGTGGGGTTGCTGCAATATCTCGTTCGAAGATGTCTTTTTCGTTCGCAGGAGTGACATGATCATCGTTGTACTTTCGCCATAAGCCCTTCTGGAAATCATAGATATAAATCCAGTAATGTCCACCTTTTGTGCCGCCACGATGCGTGAAAACAGCGTGCAGACGATATGGGTTGTCTTTGGAACCTTCGAAAACACTATCTATTTCGGCCTCTAGTTGGTTCATTCCGGCGCTGATTTGTTCGAGTTCTCGCTTGAGGTGGGCAGCCTTTTCGGACAGAGCATCGGCAAGGTCGGTTGGCGGTGTCGGCAGTGACTCGCCTCCTTGTTCATACTCTTTACTGAGCTCTTGGATAAATGCACTGGTTTCTTCAACAGTATCGGCAAGATCCAAACCTTCGATATCCGTTCGTCTCAGTTCATCTCTGCGTTCACCAAGAAGACGAAGCTGGCGTTGCTTTTCCCACTGTGCTTCGCGAAGTTTAAGCAGTTCTAATTGGGGCAGAGACTGCGTCTTGCCTAGATAACGATCTAGGTAGAGAGTGGTCTCCAAACCAATATGTGAGCGATCGTATACCTGCTCTCCTTTGACTCGGTCAAATTGCAATCTCCGTAGATTGATGATTTGCACAGGCGCAGCTGTATCGATGTAGTCATATTTTGTGACACCTCCCTCCATCTCACTCAATCCAAAGTCGTCATCCAAAGTGGCATAAATATTTCGGTCTCGCCAGCCAGGAGAGACTAAGAAATGGTCGCGAAGTTCATGCGACTCCTCTGCCTTTGGCTTGGTATTGCGGACAGACGTAACATCACTGAAAAACAACTCCTTGATCATGTCAAGTTGCTCGCCTTCACGTATGACGCCCTTACCCTTGATAGCGCACGAGAAGAGATCGAAAATGTTGCTTAAGACTTCTGCAGCATCCTGCTGTCTAGCACTCTCTTCAATGTTGCCAAGTTTGGACTTAGTTGGAGCCGAAAGTGTTGTTCGGGGAGGTATGGGCGGTGGTCGAGTAGGAGGGGGTGGTTGTGTGCTTAAAGTAGTGTCTGCACCCTTCCACTCTTCCTGAAGATCCATCGCTTGCATTGAAGTGTCGCTTGCGTTGTCACCCATGACTGAATCCGTTGAAGATATGTTTATACCATTTTCATAGCCACTAGGAGCTGGCATTGGTCCAATAAAGGGCGCCTCATCAATCGAATTCAACCCGTTGATCATTTCTGCGTCTAGCTTTGGTGATTTTGGTGCTGATTGTGGGCTATCCGTTTTGCAGAGTGCCAGAGCAGCAAGATCGATTGCGGGTTGCACGGTGTCGGTAGGTGCCGTAATCATGTGCCTGAAAAACGTACGTAGTTCAATAATAACTAACTATATTAGCACCTAAGCGCGAACGGTTATGAAGGCACTAACATTTCTGGGCGACCTCTACCCTTTCCGCTGTTACAGCTGTACGCCCAACCTTTTTATCACTAATAGCGCTTAGTGAAGAGTCTTCTAGATAGTCATCGCAATTGAGAACCAGGTCTCGAAGCGGCTTGATGGTGAAAAGGAATTGCAAAACGCTATTGAGGTAGCAAGTATTTCCAATATTACGAAGACCCACGGGCCATGTCTCAAGAGGATACTGATTACGTCTCACTTCCGACTGGTTTGACCTATTGTTGTGATTTTGCGCTTGGTCTTGTTCAATTAGCTGGTACGCCTTCTGCATCTTTTCTGCGCTATCCGATGACGCAAAGGTTATTGCGGTTTTCATGACCTCGAAGTCGACTTTCGCTGTCCTGTCATTGATTGAGAACAATGCGTAGGCCTCCCCTAGATCCATCTCGGGAGTATCCATTTGACCCTCTCTCAGATACTTGCGTAGTCGATCACTATTGCGATGTTCTGCAATCAGCGAAACAGCCTTTCGTGCAGTCTCCATTGAGCCAGGATTGTCTGAAGTCTTCATTGCGACCATTGTTGGAACGAAATCATCTGCCTGGCTGTCTGAAAGATCCAGCCATGACAGAGCTTGCTCATAGGTTTCCAGGGCACCAGCAGCTTCCGCGTTGATAGCAGGGCTATCGCGCGCGGCACCAATGATGCGCAGCTGTCTCCGTGTTTCTTCAGCCATGGAAGGGCTCATGTCGGAAAGTCGGGATTTAAAGGTCCCAATGATATGATCGTCATTAATGTGGGCTGCGTGAAGTGGCTCGATACCAAAGTACTTATATGCTTCGTCTACTTCGCGTCTGGTAGTGAAGCCCTGTGAGCCCAGCATAGCTACCTGCATCTCCAGCTCCTCACTCTTGCGGCCAAGGGCAAGGTCTTGAAGACATTCGTAGTAGTAAGAACGACTCTCCAGGTCCACGGCAGTTTGTCGGGAAAATGCGAACAAGATCAAAGCATCCGAAAAGTCGCCTACGGCTCCAAGGCTCGCGTAGTATGGATGATCCTCCTCGTGATTGACACTTCTCGTCTCTATGCGACCTTTCACTTTATCATAGTCGTGGCAGGCCAGTGCTCTCTCAATATGAGGCCGCGACGGTGGAGGATATTGTGGGACGTGCCGTGCGTCAATACGGTCAGGTTCTGGAATATTGAGGATCAATGTATTGAGCTCGTAACGAGTATCCTCAACAGTGTTTCGCAACGTGTATTCGAATACATTCTCTCGTTCTTCAGGTCGAGGTAGGTACCATACTTGATTGTGCTCATCCTCCTCCACCTCTATTTCGGTGTGGAAGCCAAGGTGCAGTAGGATCGAGTCGCAGTCTTTGCCGAAGGTCTTGAGAAACTTTTTGTTGAGCAAGGGGATACGTGCTTTACCCTTGACTGGGTTGAGGGCATCCTGCAGATAAGTGTTTAAATAGTCTAGTCCATCCACTCTCCTGGCCATGATAGTGTCAGCTCGATCACCCGCTATTTTCTTTGCGGCCTCCCATCTTCTTCGCAATTGCGCTTTATTGGTCAATGTTTCGACATCGTGTTCGGAGAGGTTGGGAGGTCTCATGTGTATTTGTACCTGGACTGGACACTGGGGTGCTGAGCACCGAAACCTGTATGTCCTCGGGGCCAGGTGAGAAGCAAGATAGCCGTTGCTACCTGAGACTTGCTCGCCATCGAATGTGAAATGGTGGAGGAAGAAGTCGGTGTCACCTTTTCTGCAGATGCAAGTCTTTGCATCATCTTGGCGGAAGTCGACAACGACATCAGAGTGCCAGCGGCATTGGGTGCAATAGGAGGCGATTTTATATACGGTTGTGTGATCAGGATCCTCGCCTGGCCTGGGCAGCTGCGATTGCTCGCTTTTGTTCAGAAGGGCATGTCGGCAGTTTCGGAAGGGCACTGCGACGGTTCGTGGTTTGGCAGGGTCATATTGCGGCGGGGCACTCGTCAAGAGGTTGCGGCCAGCCCGGTCTTCGTGGCGCGGATCGTATGTGAGGAAGTCTTGGAGCAGCCGCGGCGCTGTCTTGCCTGCAGTGAGCCACGGTTAGTAGATGCTGTTCAACTGGGCTCAGAGAATATACCGGGTGCCATAGCTAGCACTACAGATGCGTTTATGCGTGAGTAAAGCTGCGGATGACGAGTCTGAGGTTACACAGGGTAGGGGGTGTACGTCGAGTGGACAGAGTAGTAGAAGGCGAAGTGTCGAGGTAGAGCATATAGGCGGCAACCAAAGCGGTGATGGGCACTTGCTCGTGGACGGCGGCTGCGATACGCCACGCGCACGCTCACGGGTCTGCTTGTCTTGGGTGGGGTTCTCATTCAAGATGGTAGGTAGTGGTAATCAGGTATTACTTCAGCCGATATGCATGCGCATGATTGCCCATGGAAGTTTGCAAGTGGTATCCCCCACAAGCCCATAAGGCACTATTCGTGGTTGCGGCTGATGATGCACATTGCATGCTTTCAGCTAAGCGCGGGCTGTTTGCCAAGCTGCGCCGGTTGACATGGGAGCCAAGCCATCTTCATGATTGAACGTAAGGAAGCTCTCAGGAAGACATCAACACCCATTCCGCCCGCCATGGCCGACCAACACCCCACCTTCTACCCCCGAGATGCCCTGGCCAACACAGGGACCACCGCCCTCCAGACCACCGCGGTTGGCGCCATCTTTGCCGGCGTGCAGAACACTCTACGCAAGCAGAATGTCGGGGCCATGGGCATCATCACCCGCTCGGGAGGCATAATTGCCCTGTACGGTGCGTAGTCCGTCGATATCTGCATCTTCAGACAAATTCGGAGGGGACTAATTGGAGTGCAGCCGGTGTGGGAGCCGCATATCAGTTTACCCTCGATGCGACCAGCAACTTGCGACAAAAGGACGACTGCTACAGCGAGGCAATTGCTGGTTTTGTAGCCGGCATGGGGGTTGGTGTTGCTCGTATGTTCTGCGAAATATAATCTTGCTGTTTCTATCTAACGATGCGTAGGACGCAGTCTGCCCTTCATGCTCGGTGCTGGAGCCGCATTCTCGACTGTTCTGACCACTTGGCGATACACCAGTGGATTCACCGGCCAATTTGGGGAGGTTTTGGATGAGGACGAGGTGGAGCAGAGGGAAAAGGCAAAGAAGCTCCGCAGGCGGCCGCTTTCGGAGACTATCGAGCAATTGGGCGAGGGTCGAGGTGAGCATGCGATCGTCGTAAACTGCTGCCATTTTCTAACTTTGCTAGGAATCTATGCGCCAGGATGGGAGGAGAGAAGGCGACAGAGGTTATTAGAGAAGTATGGCGTCGATGTGAAGGCCGCACAGGAGGCGAATTAAATGCAGCACGTACTTTCCTTATTGTTCAGGAGCATTTAGCCATGGACAGATCGTCATGGCTATCACATCCGTGTATATAACTCGAATCACTAGCGAAATGCTAATTCAGGACTCATATTCAAGCCTGTCGAACCCCTTTGACTTGACAAATGAATGCTATTTGGCTAGCAAAGATGCTATAGTAGGACGGTGCGCAAAGAGTTGATATTTTTGTCAAATAGACCAAAAATATCGTGCATTTAGGACAACCACATTTTACATAATAACCAACGATTGGACGCATCCTGCGCGAGACCCTTGACATAGAAATCGCGGGGTAGCTCCGCGCTCTGCATAAACAATCCACAGGACTTTTCTAGGGCATTTAAATCGCTGTAAAAATGCATGAATTCTTCCTCTCCTTAAAATAGGCATCATCTTGATTTTTTGCCTATTGCCGTGCACAATCATGCGTTTCCCGTCGTTGATGCACTTTCCCAGTTTACCCCACCAAATCGCAAACTGGTCATGATTTCTACTTGACTCAACAACTATTACACCAAAACACATACGACCAATACATCCCTTAACCTGTTCTCCATTTGCTAGATATCTGTCATGGACGCTTCCCAGTCTCAAAGCGAAGTAGGACTCAAGGAGAACTTTTTTCGCACCTTCCAAGATGAAGTCGCTGGTAGGCACCGCGAGTGAAGATATGACGCTATGACTGACCGGATTAGCGCTCCAGAAACAGATGGAGCAGCTCGAAACTACGCCTCCTGGAAGCGAGCGCAACGATGCTGTAGATCACTGCCTTGCAGGAATAGACCGTTTATCCCACGAAGTCAAGGATGCTTCGGGTTATATTCCAGCATATGATCTGAAGACGTACAGTCAAGTATAGTTGCCAGCTATTTGCGGTGTATATTTTGGTTGACAAGACTAGACTGTCAAATCTCTTTCTGAAAAACTCCAAGCCATCCGCAACTCCTTCAATCCTCCAAAAAAGTTCTCTTTCAAGGCACGTAAGACCGCACCAACTGTACCGACCTCAACTTCTACCGGCTCAGTGATTGCCCCTGCGTCATTGGATAAGCCTTCGCCAACCGAGGAGACGAAGTCGCAAACAGTTCCAGTAGAACTTGAAGAAGATGGCATAGAAGATGGTCCTGGCATACAGAGACCGCTCTTTTCGGACGCGACGAAGATTAATATTTCAAACCACAACAAGCTACATCTTGTCCTGCAAGATTCAGCCTCTCACGCAACAAGTTCAGGTACAGTATCAAATCTACAACATTGCGTCATCGACCTTTCAGCCGCAACTACTGTGTCGCCGTTTTCTGCGCTCTACCTAAAGAACATCAAAGACTCAATCGTCGTATGCGGCCAGGTCGCAGGCGCAATCCACATTACCGATGTCCAGAACAGTGTCCTTGTAATAGCGTGCCGCCAGTTCCGGATGCATGGATCTAAGACGGTAGATATTTACCTCCACGCCGCTAGCCGACCCATCATTGAGGACTGTGAAAACGTACGGTTCGCGCCCTTACCGCCAACGTTTGAAACAACAGCATTATCGAAAGTTCCGAATCAGTGGAATCAGGTGGACGATTTCAAATGGCTCAAGGTTGAGCCAAGTCCGAATTTCGGTATTCTTGTTGAGTCTCAGCGAATCAGGGATGAGATTTGGAGGGAAAGGGTGTTGGGTGGTATTGAAGGAAGCCTGGACGATATACTGCATGCGCTTAGGGTTTAGTAGTGGGGTGTCATAATACAGATATGGATGGAGTTATTCAGCGGCGGGAACGGCCGCTTCAATCAACAACTCTCCTTCGATCACCGAGAGGTAGCATAAATTATGGGGGCATATATCATATATAGATGGAAACTTTCGATTGTAGGGTTCTTTGGTCGGTACACGAATAGGCAGTGATCGATTGTCCAAATTACTCCAGTGTCATCAATTTACACTCTGTATAACCTAGGGGGAATTACCACAAGAATAAAATGTGCCGCCCAATACTTGAGCATTAACAACTTCTCCAGGAGTCTTTTCGTAATGCTGTAATGTTATTTTCTTCAACCGCACCCATCCGTCTATTGCCCTAGAACAAATAACCCTATCTAAGGCCCCTTCTGATTCGCCAGGATTGCTCCATTCATGTAATTACCCCACATCTTATCGCGACTAGCCGGGTTCGCTAGCGATCGCGTCCCCCACTGTCCCTACAAGGCTTGACAAAATTGCTACTACAGATATATATATTAATAAATTCTTCATTCTTTCATCAAACAAGCACCATCCGCTTATATAAGCGCTTATCTTCGATGGTCTAGTGGTCATGATTTCCGCTTGTCAAGGATCATTCCTAACAAGCGCGGGAGACCGGGGGTAAGCATTTCCATTACCCATTGTATCATCAAGTACTAATAACAGCTTCAGTTCGATTCCCCGTCGGAGAGCATCATATATTTTTACCTTTTTTTGGTACTCGCTGAGCAATGATAGTGCTATACTCTTTGCTTTTTTTTCCCCAGTAGATTTGAGGTGGTGGGAATAGCTATGGTAAAGCAGATATCGATTTAACATCCAAACGCATTGGGCTATTAGGTTCGATCGCGGCAAGTCAATTCAATACCCCTAGTGCAGAATTCGGATGCAGTGAGTTGGAAGATTAAAAACATAGGAGTCATTGCAAGGAGTTCAACTTCACATATACCATCTCAGCTGACATCACTTTATGAATCAAAATGATGTTAACATGAAATTTTCATTACCAAAGGATCATTCATTGAACGGCTTTATCGCGTTGTGTAATAATTGTGCCTGAATGTTACGTCTCAAACAGCATGTCTCTTTCTGCCTCCACCTCTCCTCCAGTTCCACAGTGCCTCTTGTGCAAATGTACGCGCGGTCAAGTGTCCCCTTGTCTTACTCGCTTCCTCCGTCATTGTCTCAATGATACGACCCTCCTCAATGCAGGCCCAAAGGCCCCCTGCCATGGCGCTACCCACATCTTCCTCTTCACCATCATCGCCTTCTTCTGCGGCAGGATCTTTGGCAATTTGAACAGGCCCGTTTGTATCTTGCCTTGCCTGCTCGACGCCAAACTCTCCTTGCCCTAAACGATAGAGAATGCGTCCCAGCGTTTGGTACGCCATGCATCGCTGCGCGGGTACAGCGCTTCGACTTAGCACTGCCAACTCTGGTATTGTGTACCCTGCCGCTTCAGGCGCATCTGAATGGTGATGTAGACCCCTGTCGCTGGGTATGCTTCTTGCAACGCTTGGTGCGAGAAGTGCGCCCTTGAAGTCGAAGCGTAATTCAGTTGCATTGAGTGCTGTCTGTGACGGATGATAGGGCGAAGACTTATCAGACGGATCGATAGGTTTCATCCAGGATAAAGAGCTTGGGTTGTAAGGCAGGTTGGGGAAATACTTTTCGTGGAGATTCTCAAGAAAGTCGGGGTCATTAGGGTCTAGGTCGGGAGGTTGTCGTGGAGTGGGGAAGTGTATTGAGTCTTGAGCCGGTTCTGGTGTGGTTTGCGAGGTGGATAGCTGGCCTGGCGTAACTGTGCTGGAAACGGATCCAGAAGCTTCTGGCTGCTGAGATGGAATCTCGTGATGTGACTCTGGGGCTGCAAACGCGACCTTCTTGGTATCTGAAAGTTTGACTTTAGACTCTAATTCCCTCTCACTAGCCGTAGGAGGCACATCAGGTTCTATAGGATAGAGATCGCGCTCGTTGCTTCCATCATCAATGTTCGATCGGGCCATTAGTCTTTGTATCAACGCTGGGTTTAGGCTTTGCATGAGCTCCTGGCGTTCTTGCTCAATCTCCTCAGCTGACATAGCAGCAAGAGTTTGGTGATTCTCTGCATCTATAGATCTCTTCTCCTCGTCTAGATTAAACTTTGCATTGTGTGGCTTTGACGCGTCCTGTGAACGAGTCTTCGAAGCTTCTGTAGCCTGTTGTTCCTTTGACGCTCGTTGCTGCTTAAAAGCTGACACCCTAGGAGTTCGTTTCTTATGCGCCGGGAAACCATTAACATTTCCCTTTTGAGAGGGTGAAACTGGTGGGCTAGCTGGGGATGATTGGCGCTCGAGTATGTCGCCCACAAAGGTAGGAAATGTGGGAAAAGCAGTTTGTTGGTCATCTTCTGCTTCTAGCTTTTCCACTGCGCCAATATCAAAGTTAAGATTTACGCGTTCTCCTCTTTGAAACTCCATGTTGATGGTGAGTGGGGTTAGGAAAGATGCGAGGTGAGAGGCAAACCAAAAATGAAGCTTGAAGCTTTGTTCCACATGCAGGGTCCACTAGCGCGGATTCGCATTTGACGTGAAGCTAGATTCTGATCTACCTACTCCACACCCTTGATCCTATCGTATATCATACAAGTTAACCTATTTCATACCGCGAGTCTACTTCTGTTATGAAACTTATGTTTGTTTGGATAGGATTTCAGTCAAGTTTGTGTAGATGCTGGCGCACGACATACATTTGCCATGTCCTACCGTGGTATTGCTCCAAGTAGTTTCATTGACTATTTCATTGCTTATCTCGATGATGATTTTAATTCAAAGCGGCTCACTTGAGGTCCTTAGACTACCTCAATCCCACTTTCAACTCTTGACTACTTACCTACCCCACATGCCCCACATTCACTCGTCGACAGCGCTTAACACAAATAGTCTCGCTTCAATCGCTACTTGAGGTATATCCAAACTTAGGGTTGAAAGAGAGCTCAAAAAAATAGAGTTTAACATATTACCTTAACCATCTATACCTAGCAGAATCATGTCTTCGACCAATTCCAACGTACCGCCCGGTCCATATTCAGCTGGCAATCATATTATTCCACCACCACGTCCAGCTTCACCGGCTACCGCAGAGTATCGAATCAATCATCTTATGCTGCGGATAAAAGACCCGCAACAAAGCCTGAAATTCTATTGTGACTGTATGGGCATGCATGTAGTCTTTATCTTTAACGCAGGACCATGGACAATATACTATCTTGGGCCACGGGATGTTGGTACGTAAATAAACAATTCCAGATATTAGCCACACATAACAAAGTATCGGCAGGCATGCAAACACTTGGTACCTCCAAGGGCCTGTTGGAATTGTACTACATACCTCCCGATTCCAACACGCCATATACATCGGGTAATGACTATTCCAGGCCCGGAGTGGGTTTTGGTCATGTTGGGTTCACAGTGCCGGATGTAGCGGAAACCTTAGAACGTATCAAGAGTTATGGGTACGAAATTATCAAGCCTTTGAATGAGGCTGATGTTGGCCAAATGGGCCTTCCAAAAGATATTGCTGAAGGTAAATACGAAGCAGTGCACGATGGTTACAAGCATGTGTTCAGGCAATTAGCGTTTGCGAAAGATCCTGATGTAAGTCGTCGGGTGTATGTTTCAAAATTATTCGAAGCTGACATTCGGTTCAGGGTTACTGGGTAGAGCTGGTACCGCAAGTAGTGAAAGGTTAACATGGAGTAGGAAGCGCATTTACTGAGGCTTCTTGAAAGACGATATGATTGTTAATCCGAAGATAATCACCTCCAATCCATCCTTGTCTCCACCACGCCGGTCGCAGCTAGAAATATTCCGCAGTGTAGGATGGCCGCCGCATTCAAATTTCGACTATCTCGGCACGCTCGTCGGCGAATTCGAAATCGTGTGACCAAGAACGTGGAGACTGAGTCATGACGGCATCGATGGAGAGGTAAGAGTCAGAGCCTCATCGCCAACATGAATAATACAAGTCTCAACGACGTCCATCGCAGTGGCGTATCATCGCGAAATCTATGCTATGCCCCTTGTAGATTGATTTGGCCGTAGTTCCAGCTTTGTATTACCGGTAATCATTTCTTTTACATTAAGAGGCGCCAGCCTAGGGCAGCTCTCCAAAGAGCCCTGCTCAAAGTTTAAGTGAACATACTATGTACACTTCAGACAACAACTGATGCCCTGGTTTGTTCTATTTTGTTTAACACGTACCTGCAGCTCATCATGCTCAATGTTGTGTGTGACTGGTGCAAGAGCCCACGAGGTAGGAGTTCCTACAAGGGGGATGCAAAAAAGGGTGAGTAGTGCGGTTTTGTGCGCTCGAGCCATGGAATTCCATCGAATCTTACGTACACTGTAATTTACATACAATTTAGATCAACTCAGTATCGTATGTGCCTACCTCCAGCTAGGCGTACTACCTCGCAACGTTCTCTCATATAAGCAGTATTTTTAAATATCTTTGAGTTTAATCTTTGCCCATTCTTCCTAGATTGCAGTTATCAGCTGCTCCTTTGTTTTTAGCTATCTCTTGCGAACTCTTAACTTAAGTAGCCTCCAAACATTCTCAATTAGATTAAGATTAGGCGATCTTGTAAGCCACCACAGCAGCCAAATAGCGAGCTAATAGAAGAGACTCCTTGTAGCCAAAGCCTAGTGAGAAGAAGCGCTATCTTGCATAAGAATAGCGTTACTTATCCTAACTCTAAAGATCTCGTGCTCTTTCTTAAAAGCTTAGATTAAAGGTATAACTCTTTAGCAGTATGTCACGCTATAGGCCGCAGTAAGGCCGTAGCTGCGCAAAAGCGTAAGACAAGGGCTCCGAGGGCCATTAGGCAATATATACTATTCTACTCATGTATTCAACGTTGTTGAATACTCGGTTACCTTTTTGGGTTTGTTTGGCGCAGTGGAGTAGAGCTGCGACATAACAGTATGTTCGACGAGTCGTTTACGTAGAAAAGTATTAATTATTAGAAGCCTACTAAGTTGTTTAGAAGGTCTTAGAGGAGTAACTTACTATTAAGTACAACGACAAGTTGTCTTATAAGGGATATCTAGGTATAAAGAGATCTTTAAACAATTCTAATTATTGTCCTAATAGAGAGAGTAGATATAAGAGCGTTCTTAGTAGGTAAGGCGGCGGTTTAGTGTTTTAACCTAAGGAGCTATATTAAGCTAAATTAGTTATCCTTAGTTCTTGAATTATATACAGATTTCTATTGGAGTAAGGAATCTTCGACAACTTTCTATAGCCCGAGCGCACTGAGCGCACTACTCACCCTTTCTTGGGCCCCTTGCACATACAAGCCTCAGTACTAAACGTCATTCGCGGGGAACCCCTACCTTTCTCCGTTCAAACAATACGCGCCCACGAGGTGTCTAACCAAGATAACCTTCCCGTCCCATCCCCTCCACCGGAGATAGAGCCACATTTTACATGTCAATAGTCAGCTTACGCCTTAAAGCCTCATCACCTTTACCACTTTGAGACATGGTCGCCGTTGGTTCCGTCGACCCAGCCACGTAATAAGCATTGCCCGCCTTCGTGCCAGCGCGAGGCAGCAGCTCATCTAACCATAGATTAAGCGAGGTTGTGATAGCGCCAAACCAGAACAGCATACTAGCCGCTTTCACTGAATTTTTTTTTCTTCTCATCCCTCCTAACTTGTTACGGATGTAACAAGAGAAATCGTGATGGAACCAATCAGTCCTGACTCAAGTGCTGACGAAGCATGGGATGAGCGGGGTAACGAGCTGGATTGGGAAACGACCCACAATTGGGACACGTGATGTGATCCCTTGATCTATAGGGTGCACGGACGAGAAATAATTACAGATTAACAGATTAGTAATCTATTAATCTATAGTCGCTAAGACTAGATATAAGTAATAGATTAGTAGATTAGTGTTACGGATGTAACAAGAGAAATCGTAATAAAACCAATTAGTCCCAATTCGAGTGCTAACAAAGTATAGGGTAAGTAGGGTAATAATCTTGATTAGGAGACTACTTACAACTAGGATACGTAGGTAATCCCTTAATCTATTAAGTGCATAGACAGAAAACAAATACAAATTAATAGATTAGTAATTCCTTAATCTATTAAGTATATAGATAGAAAATAAATATAGATTAATAGACTATACAAACTATATAATTAGTAGGATATATATTATTAAGATAGTATTAGCAATTTAATCTTTTAACTATAGAACGTTAATACAAGATAGTTATAAAATATCTTCTATTATTTATAAGTTATTGTAGATTACTTTTAAGCTTTTACTATTACCTTGTAATCTACTAACTTTTTCTAAGATAGGTACCTATAGTCGACGATAGGTAGCCTATAATACCTTGCTAATTTAGTTATTACAAGAAGTAAAGCGTAAGTAGCGTATAGTCTAACTAATATAATATATTATAGGTGTAATAGAAGAAATCGAGATAGAACTAATTAGTCCCGATCTAGGCGCTAACAAAGCATAAGACGAGCAGGGTAATAACCTTGATTAGGAAGCTACATATAACTAGGATACCTAGGCTAATCTATAATCTATAGACTCTTAGTAACTATAGATTATAGATTAGGGTAATCTATAATCTATAGACTCTTAGTAACTATAGATTATAGATTAGGGTAATCTATAATCTACTAGTCTTAGTAACTATAGATTATAGATTACGATAAGTATATAGTTAGTAGAATACGTATTATTAGGATAGTATTAGTAATTTAATCTTTTAACTATAGAACGCTAATACAAGATAGTTATAAAATATCTTCTATTATTTATAAGTTATTATAGATTACTACCTAAGCTTTTACTATTAACTTGCAATCTACTAATACCTTTAGGTATTAGGAAGTCGACCCTAGTAACGCCCTATAACACCTTACTAATTTAGTTATTATAAGAAGTAAAGCGTAAGTAGCGCACAGTCTAGCTAATACAATAGTAGAAAGTTTAACTAAAATAAGTAAAGCCCCTAAGAGTAGCTATAAGTCTAATAGTACTATATAGGAAATAATTAAAGACTAAATTAATAACCTAATCTTAGATAAAAAAGATATAAAAATAGTAATTAACGCTTTAGAAACGTAGAACAAGGAACTATAAGACTACGTAAAGTAGAATAAAGTATAAATTAAGGCTATTATTAAAGGCTAGAACTAGATAGAACTAATTACGCAACGCTTAGTAATAAGCGCGACAAAGAAACTACTAAAGATACTTATCCTTAAGAAGTTTAATAGAATAAGGGAGAAACTAAGACCTTTTATTATATTAGTATAACTCTAGATAGATATACAAGTACTACACTTTAATATAGAAGAAAAGAAGGTAATATATATTAGATTATACCTTAAAGAAGATGTAATAAGATAGTATAAGCCTTACTAGATAGATTACACGATATATTCTCTAATAACCTAGAAGGATAAAACTAGAGCTATTTTTAGAAGTTATAAATACTTTACTAAACAAATAAGAGTAGTATTTAGAGATATAGACATTACTTAATAAGCTAAAGAGTAGCTAGAGAAGCTTATATAAAGTTAGAGTATTCCTAAGTATATATTATAATTTAAATAACTATTGCAAAATATAGAATAGAATAAGTTAGCCCTAATATTATAATTTAAACAAGGACTTAACTCTAAAATTAGATACAAGATAATATATATAGAGAAACTAAGGATACTAGAAGTTCTAAAGTAATAGGTAATATAAATTAACAACAATCTTTAAGAATAGAAGAAGAATAAGTATAGAGGTTATACCTAAAACTACAACAAGGGAGACCCTATAATCCTTAACGCAAATAAAGATAGAAAGAAAAAGAAAAATAAAGACTTTACGTACTTTAACTATAGTAAACTAGGCTACTACGTAAAGAACTATAGATCTAAGTTAAAGAAGGATATAGTATACTATAAATACAGGAAACTAGGATATTTTGTAAGAGATTGCAAGAATAAAGACCTAAAGAAAGAAACTTAATTAAAGATAACTAAGAAGAAGAAGGAAGTACTATAAGTATAGGCTAAACCTTAAGAAAAGGTAGCTAGGAGCAAAGAAGTATAATATATAATACTCTACTAGACTTTTTATTATAATAACAACTACTATATATATCTTTCTAGTAAATAGAGAGTAGTATAGTTCTTATAAAAATAAAGATATAAAGTAGCTATAATAAAAGAGAGAATAAAAGCTTAGCTAGAAGAGATAGCCTAAGTAATAGACTTACTAGTAGAAGATCTAGAAGGGGAAGAGCCCCTAGTACTATTAATCTAAGCTAAAGGACTAGTACTAGATAAAGAGACTACTATAGCAACCTCTAAAGGACTATAAAGAAGTAAGAGACAAGTTAGTATAAGAGAAATAAAGTATACCTAGCTAATAATATATAGCTATAATAGCTATATAACTATAGATATAGAGGAACGTTATAAAGAATAGAAGTTTATTTAGAAATACTTACTAGTTATAGGTATAGAGGAAGCGTACAAAGACTAGAAAGAACGTAATCTTAGAGAAATAAAGTTTATACTATTTTAAGAATAGATAAAGTAATATATAGTTATAGTAAGAAGAATACTTATATAAAGAGAGTAGTAATACTTTATAAGAAAGACGCGATAGATTAATAAAGCTTATATACTAAGAATACTAGTAGTATACTATATTCTAATAATAAATATACCTAGTAAAGATAAATACTAGGAAGGAGATAACAAGATAATAAATCTAAAATATCTAGTACACTTTAAAGTATTATAGATATTATACCTAGACAAGAATTATATTATATATAGAAACCCTAAGGTAAAAAATAGCGTATAGCCTACAAGAAGAAGAGGCTATAACTACACGAGAGTAATTCTAGTAGAAAATATCTAAGGATAAGAAGTAATCCTAGAAAATAGATACGTAGTAGTAAGACCTAGTCTAAAACTATCTAAGAAATACGTCTAGGGAAGACTATAGTATAAATATATATACAATAAATATCTAAAATACAAAGAATATAAACTTAAAGTAGGCTTATAGCCTTAGAAAGACAAATAATTTACTAAAACGCTAAAGTAAGAAAGGCTAGAAGGTATAAATAGCCTATATATTATAAAAATAGGTATATACTAAGGAAAAAAAGTACAATTAATAATTAATAGTAGAGCTATAAGAAACTTTATATTAAAGAAGTTTGTAGAAATATAGGGAATAGAATATATAACAAAGAGATACTCTTAATAATTAAGTATAATTAAAGGAAAACTATTCTAAGAACCTATATAGTTTAAGACAAAACCTTTAATACTAAAGTTAGAAGGACTAGAAATTAAGAATATAGTTATAGATATAACGACAATTAATAACAAATAAGATATAATATTAGGTATACTATAGTTGTAAATAACTAACCTATATATTAATTAGAGAATAGGAAAGATTAACTACTATAGAATAGACATATTAAAGGCACACAAGAACACTTACAAGGGAGAATTCCTAGAAGAATATAAGAAGTAGGAGGAATAGCTTATAGAACTAAAAGACTACCTTCTAGAATATTAACTATAAGACTTAGCAATAGAAACTAAAAAAGGAAAAGATATAGGATAGAGCCTAGTCTACTAAAAAATAGAAGAAGAGTTAAAAATTAAATAAGTATTTATTTAAAACGTAATAAAGAAAGGATAGATATAAGAATCTAAATCTTTAGTAGTATATAGACTTATCTTTATAGATAAGAAAAGGATAAGTAATAAGAGACCTTACGTAGACTTTAGGAAAACTAACGTAGTTATAAATAAAAATTAATATCTACTACTATAGATAGACGCAATATAAGATAAGCTACAAAAAGTAATAATCTTTATAAAGTTAGATATCTAGAACGCCTACTACTAAATTAGAATTAAAGAAGACAACAAATAGAAGATAGCGTTTAGAACATAGTATAGACTATATAAATACTTAGTTATACTATTTAGCTTAATAAACGCACTAGTAGTATTCTAAGAAAGAATTAATATAGTACTAAGAGAGTACTTAGACATATTTATATTTGTATACTTAGATAATATCTTTATATTCTCTAAAATAGAAGAAGAATACATACAACACGTATATAAAGTGCTAGAAAAGCTAGCTAAAGCTAAAATGTTTCTTAAAATAAGAAAATGCAAGTTCTATATAAAGGAAATAGATTTCCTTAGATTTATTATTAAACTAGGAAAAATTAAGATTAATCTAGAAAAGATTAAGTTAATTAACGAATAGCTAACGCTAAGAAACCTAAAAGAGGTATAATAATTTTATAGACTAGCAAACTTTTGTAGAAAGTTAATAGTAAGATAGTTTAAAGATATAGAACTAATTACAAACCTTATAAAGAAAGACACGCTATTTAAATAGACGTAGGAATGCGACAAAGTATTTAATAAGATTAAGAAAAAGTTTATAGAAAACCTAGTTATTAGAATATATAACCTAGACCTACTAGTAATAGTAAAAATAGATATATCTAATTTAGTCTATAGAATAGTACTAATATAGGAAGACCTAGAGACTAAAAAAGAACATTTAGTTAAATACTTCTCTAAGAAGATAAAGATAGTAGAACTTAATTACCTAATCTATAACAAAGAGATACTAGCAATCTATAAAGTATTTAAATAATAGAGAGTATACTTACAAGAAATAAAGTATTAGATAAAGGTTTATATAGACTATAAGAACCTTATAGGATTTATAATAAATAAGGAATTATTATAACGCTACATAAGATAGTAGGAATTCCTATTAATATTTAATATAGAAATTATATATATAAAAGGGAAAGATAATTAGTTTATAGACGCCCTTAGTAGAAGACTAGACTTATAAGAGGAAGTAAGCACTACTAGTATAGTTCTTATTAAGAATAAAGAAGGACATTTAGTCCTAAATATACTTAAGATAGCTATAATACTTAAAAGAACGAGTAGCGAACTAGACGAATAGATTTAGAAAATAACGTAAGAAGTATCTAAAGAAATAGAGAAGCTAGAAATCTAAGAAGGATTTGTATAGGCCTATAGAAGAATATATATTCCTAAGAAGATTTAGAGAGAATTTATATAACAATTCTATAAATTACTAGTATATAGTTACTAAGGTATTAAAAAAACATTAGATAGACTACTACAAGACTACTATATTCTAAAAGTAAGATAATTAGTAATAGAGTTACTACAAGACTATACAGAATATTAGAGGAATAAATACAATAGATACGCACTATATAGAATATTACAACTAGTAAAAATACTAGAATAACTATAGAGAGTTATTACAATAGACTTTATTACGAAGCTACTAAAGTCTAGGGACCTAATATTAGGGGTTAAGTATAATAGAATCTTAACTATAGTAGATAAACTTATAAAGTATTTATACTTTAGACTATATAAAGAGAAAAGTAAGATAGAGGTTACTATATATTAGGTTCTAGGAACTATAATTAGTTAATATAGACTACTAGACAAGATTATTATAGATAGAGACGTATAATTTATATTAAAACTATAGGGAACGATAATAGTATAATTAGGAATAAAGTACGTAATATCTATAGTATACTATCTATAGATAAATAGACAATTAGAATAAATAAATTAGATAGTAGAGTAATATTTAAGATACTACCTTAACTATAATTAGAACAATTAGGTATAACTACTACTTATAGTATAGTTAGCATATAATAGCGCAAAGAATATAGTAATAAGAGTATTACCTTTCTTTATAAACTATAGATTTAAGCCTAACGTATACTAGATACTAAGAAATTAGATATCTTAGTCTCTAAGAGGAGAAAACTTCGCTAATAGACTTAAAGATATATATAATTAACTAAGACAAGACGTAGAATTCTTGCACAATTAGATAGTAAAGTACTATAATAAGAAGTATAAAAAGAAACCTTAATTTAGAAAAAGAGAAAAAGTATAGTTAGTATAGAAGAATATTAAAAGTAAATAACTAAGCTTAAAATTAGATTACGTTAAAATAGGACTATACAAAGTAGAGAAAGAAGTTATACTAGTTATATTTAAACTAAAGTTACTAAATAAAATAAGGATATACCTAACTTTCTATATAGTACTACTTAAGACAGTACTATAAAACGTAGAACTACTAGTATATAAAGTAGACACGTATAGAGAATAAAAAGAATAAGAAGTTAAGAAAATCTTATAATACTAGTTCTATAATAGAAGAAATTACTACTTAGTAGAATAGATAGGTATAAACGAAAAAGGACAACTATAAGAGGAAATATAGGAACTAGAGGATAATCTTAACTACTCTAAGAAATTAGAGGAGTTCTAAAATCAAAACTCTCTAGAACGCCTAGTAGTAAACTAAGAGAACTAACATTACTAATAATAGATAGAGAGATAATAAGGACGTCTAGCGTAAGACCTACTATAGCAATATTAAACGCCTTATCTAAGTCTAACTTAGCTTCTAGAGCTACTAACTACTTAGCTAATTTCTTATTATTTAAGGCCTTTATTTTACAAAGATAAGAGAGATAAGCTTAATTCTTTACTAGCTTACTCTACGTAAGCTCTTAGATGCGTTTACGCTTAGCTTTAGCCTCTACGATTTAAGATAGTAATTTCTCTTAAGTCTAGTTAATAGCTTTCCCTATTATCGTTAAGCCTAGACGTAAGAATAAGCGTAATAAACTTACACTTAGAAAGAGAAACACTAAATATATTACAAGAACTACGTATGTTTACACAAATATATACCTTGTAAGCCCTACTATTATTTATAGAAATAATATAAGGAAGAGACTTAGGATTTAACTTAAGAGAAGTACAATAAGAATAAGGAAATATTTTAACACTATTACGTAGTACGCAATTAGCAAGAAGGTAGTAATAACGTGTAGATAAAATAGATATAAGGGAGGATAAAGAACTCTATATTAATAAAGAAACTAGACTAATAACTCTAGCCCTAAGGTAAAAGAACTAGGACCTGCCTAGAAGGGGAGATAGTGTTATAGGTGTAATAGAAGAAATCGAGATAGAACTAATTAGTCCTAATCTAGGCGCTAATAAAGTATAGGACGAGTAGGGTAATAACCTTAATTAGGAAGCTATATATAACTAGGACACCTAGGCTAATCTATAATCTATAGACTCTTAGCAACTATAGATTATAGATTAGAGTAATCTATAATCTACTAGTCTTAGTAACTATAGATTATAGATTATAATAAGTATATAGTTAGTAGAATACGTATTATTAGGATAGTATTAGTAATTTAATCCTTTAACTATAGAACGCTAATACAAGATAGTTATAAAATATCTTCTATTATTTATAAGTTATTGTAGATTACTACCTAAGCTTTTACTATTAACTCGCAATCTACTAATACCTTTAGGTATTAGGAAGTCGACCCTAGTAACGCCCTATAATATAATAGTAGAAAGTTTAAATAAATAAGTAGTAAAAGTACTCTTAAGTAGTTATAAGTTAGATAATACTATATAGAAAGTAGTTAGAGATTATATAAACAACTTAATCTCTAAAAAAAAAGATATAAAGATAGTAATTAATACCTTAGAGACGTAGAACAAGGAACTATAAGATTATATAAAGTAAAATAAGGTATAGATTAAAGCTAGTATCTAAGGATAGAACTAAATAGAACTAATTACCTAAAGGCTAGAGATAAGTGTAACAAAGAAACTACTAAAGATACCTATTTTTAAGAAATTTAATAGAATAAAGGAAAAACTAAGACTCTTTATTATATTAGTATAACTCTAGATAGATATATAAGTACTACACTTTAATATAAAAGAAAAGAAAGTAATATATATTAGATTATACCTCGAAGAAGATATAATAAGATAGTATAAACCTTACTAGATAGATTATACAATACATTTACTAATAACCTAGAAGGATAAAACTAGAGCTATTTTTAGAAGTTACAAATACTTTACTAAATAAATAAGAGTAGTATTTAAAGATATAGATATTACCTAATAAGCTAAAGAGTAGCTAGAGAAGCTTATATAAAATTAAAGTATTCCTAAGTATATATTACAGTTTAAATAACTATTACAGAATATAGAATAGAATAAGTTAGCCTTAATATTATAATTTAAGTAAAGACTTAACTCTAAGATCTAATATAAGATAATATATATAGAAAAACTAAGGATACTAGAAGCTTTAAAGTAATAGGTAATATAAATTAATAATAATCTTTAAGAATAGAAAAAAAATAAGTATAGAGGTTACGCTTAGAACTATAACAAGAGAGACCTTATAGTCTTTAACGCTAACAAGGATAAGAAGAAAAAGAGAAATAAAGACTTTACGTACTTTAACTATAGTAAACTAGGCTACTACGTAAAGAACTATAGATCTAAGTTAAAGAAGGATATAGTATACTATAAATATAAGAAACTAGGATACTTTGTAAAAGAATATAGAAGTAAAGACCTAAAGAAAGAAACTTAGTTAAAGATAACTAAGAAGAAGAAAGAAGTACTATAAGTATAGGCTAAACCTTAGGAGAAAGTAGCTAAAAGTAAAGAAGTATAATATATAATACTCTATTAGACCTTTTATTATAATAATAACTACTATATATATCTTTCTAGTAAATAAAGAGTAGTATAGTTTCTATAGAAATAGAGATATAAAGTAGCTATAATAAAAGAAAGAATAAAAGCTTAGCTAGAAGAAATAGCTTAAGTAATAGACCTACTAATAGAAGATTTAGAAGGGGAAGAGCTCTTAGTACTATTAATCTAGGCTAATAAATAGGCACTAGATAAAGAGACTACTACGACTACTTCTAAAGAATAGTAAAGGAGTAAGAGACAAGTTAGTATAAGAGGTATAGAGTATACCTAGCTAATAATATATAGTTATAATAGCTATATAATAATAGATATAAAGAAATAAAATAAAGAATAGAAGTTTATTTAGATATACTTAATAGTTATAAGTATAGAGAAAGCGTATAAAGACTAAAAAGAATATAATCCTAAAAAAATAAAGTTTATACTATTTTAGGAATAGATAAAGTAATATATAGTTGTAGTAAGAAGAATACTTATACTAAGAGAATAGTAGTACTTTACAAGAAAGACGTAATAGATTAATAAAGCCTATATACTTAGAGTACTAATAGTATACTATATTCTAATAATAGATACACTTAGTAAAAGTAAGTACTAAGAAGAGGATAATAAAATAATAGATCTAAAGTATCTAGTATATTTTAAAGTATTATAGATATTATACCTAGATAAGAATTATATTATATATAGAAACTCTAAAGTAAATAATAACGTATAGCCTATAAAGAGAAGAGGCTATAACTATACAAGAGTAATTATAGTAAAAAATATCTAAGGATAAGAAATAATCTTAGAAGATAGATACCTAGTAGTAAGACCTAGATCTAAATTAACTAAAAAATACGTCTAGAGAGGACTATAGTATAAATATATAAATAATAAATATCTAAAATATAAAGAATATAAACTTAAAGTAGAGCTATAGCTCTAAAAAGATAGATAGTTTAGAAAATTACTAAAGTAAGAAAAGCTAGAAGGTATAGGAGGCCTATATATTACAAAAATAAGTATATACTAAAGAAAAGAAGTATAATTAATAATTAATAGTAGAGCTATAAGAAACTTTATATTAAAAAAGTTTGTAGAAATACAAGAAATAAAATATATAATAAAGAAGTACCTTTAATAATTAAGTATAATTAAATAAAAACTATTCTAAGAACCTATATAGTTTAAGATAGGACCTTTAATATTAAAGTTAGAAAGACTAGAAATTAAGAATATAGTTATAGATATAACAATAATTAATAACAAACAAGATATAATATTAGGTATACTATAGTTATAGATAACTAACCTAAATATTAATTAGAGAATAAGATAAATTAGTTACTATAAAATAGATATATTAAAGGCTAATATAAGTACTTATAAAAGAGAATTCCTTAAAGAATATAAGAAATAGGAAAAATAGCTTATAGAACCTAAAGACTACCTTCTAGAATATTAACTATAAGACTTAGCAATAAAACTAGAAGAAAGTAAAAACGTAGGATAGAGCCTAGTCTATAGAAAGATAGAAGAAAAGTCTAAGATTAAATAAGTATTTATATAGAACGTAATAAAAAAAAGATAGATAAAAGAATCTAAATCCTTAGTAGTATATAGACTTATATTTGTAGATAAAAAAAGAATAAGTAATAAGAGACTCTACGTAGACTTTAGAAAAACTAACGTAATTATAAATAAGAACTAATACCTACTACTACAAATAGATAGAATATAAAATAGACTAAGAAGAGTAGAAATCTTTATAAAACTAGATATCTAGAACGCCTATTATTAAATTAGAATTAAAGAAGGTAATAAGTAGAAGATAGCGTTTAGAACATAGTATAGACTATATAAATACTTAGTTATACTATTTAGTTTAATAAACGCACTAGTAGTATTTTAAGAAAGAATTAATATAGTACTAAGAGAGTACTTAGATATAATTATATTTATATACTTAGATAATATCCTTATATTCTTAGAGATAGAAGAAGAATACGTATAATACGTATATAAAGTACTAGAGAGACTAGTAGAGAATAAACTATTTCTTAAAATAAGAAAATATAAATTTTATATAAAAAAGATAGATTTCCTTAGATTTATTATTAAACTAAGAAAAATTAGGATTAACTTAGAAAAGATTAAATTAATTAACAAATAGCTAATACTAAGAAACCTAAAAGAGGTATAGTAATTTTATAGCTTAGCTAATTTTTGTAGAAAGTTAATAGTAAGATATTCTAAAGATATAGAACTAATAATAAGACTTATAAAGAAAGATACACTATTTAAATAGATAAAGGAATACGATAAAGTATTTAAAAAGATTAAGAAGAAGTTTATAGAAAACCTAGTTATTAGAATATATAACCTAGACCTACTAGTAATAGTAAAAATAGATATATCTAATTTAGTCTATAGAATAATACTAATCTAGGAAGACCTAGAGACTAAAAAAGAATACTTAGTTAAATACTTCTCTAAGAAGATAAAAATAGTAGAACTAAACTACTTAATTTATAATAAAGAGATACTAGCAATCTATAAAGTATTTAAGTAGTAGAGAGTATATCTATAAGGAGCAAAATATTAGATAAAGGTTTATATAGACTATAAGAACTTAATAGGATTTATAATAAATAAGGAATTATTATAATACTATATAAGATAGTAGGAGTTCTTGTTAATATTTAATATAGAAATTATATATATAAAAGAGAAAGATAATTAGTTTATAGATACTCTTAGTAGAAGACTAGACTTATAAGAAGAAGTAAGCGCTACTAGTATAGTTCTAATTAAGAATAAAGAAGGATACTTAGTCTTAAATATACCTAAAATAGCTATAACACTTAAAAGAACAAGTAGTAAGCTAGATAAATAGATTTAGAAAATAACAAAAGAAGTATCTAAAGAAATAAAAAAGCTAGAAATCTAAGAAAGATTTATATAAGCTTATAGAAGAATATATATTCTAAACAAGATTTAGAGAGAATTTATACAACAATTCTATAAATTACTAGTATATAGTTACTAAAGAATAAAGAAAATATTAGATAGACTACTACAAGATTACTATATCCTAAAAGTAAAATAACTAGTAATAGAAGTACTACAAGACTATATAGAATATTATAAGAATAAATATAATAGATACATACTATATAGAATACTATAACTAGTAGAAGTACTAAAATAACTATAGAGAGTTATTACAATAGACTTTATTATAAAATTACCTAAGTCTAAAGACTTAATATTAGGAGTTAAGTATAATAGAATCTTAATAATAGTAAATAAGCTTATAAAGTATATATACTTTAGGCTATATAAAGAGAAAAGTAAGATAGAGGTTACTATATACTAGGTTTTAGGAATAGTAATTAGTTAATATAGACTACTAGACAAGATTATTATAGATAGAGATATATAGTTTATATTAAAACTATAGGGAATAATAGTAGTATAATTAGGAATATAATATATAATATCTATAGTATATTACTTATAAATAGATAGATAATCTAAACAAATAAACTAGATAGTAGAATAGTACTTAAAATACTACTTTAACTACAACTAAAACAATTAGGTATAACTACTACCTATAGTATAGTTAGTATATAATAGCGCAAAGAATATAGTAATAAGAGTATTACTTTTCTTTGCAAACTATAGATTTAAACCTAATATATACTAGATACTAAGATATTAGATATCTTAGTCTCTAAGAAGAGAAAACTTTATTAATAGACTTAAAGATATATATAACTAACTAAGACAAGATATAGAATTCTTGTATAATTAAATAGTAAAGTACTATAACAAGAAGTATAAAGAAAGACCTTAATTTAGAAAGAGAGAAAAAGTATAGTTAGTAAAGAAGAATATTAAGAGTAAACAACTAAGTTTAAAATTAGACTACGTTAAGATAAGACTATATAAGATTAAGAAGGAAGTTATACTAGTTATATTTAAATTAAAGCTACTAAATAAGATAAAGATATACCTAACGTTTTACGTAGCTCTACTAGAATAAGTACTATAAAAGGTAAAACTACTAGTATACGAAGTAGATACGTATAGAGAATAAGAAGAATAAGAAGTTAAGAAAATCCTAGTATACTAGTTCTGTAATAGAAGAAACTACTACTTAGTAGAATAGATAGGAATAGACGAGAAAGGATAACTATAAGAAAAAACATAGGAACTAGAAGATAATCTTAATTACTTTAAGAAATTAGAGGAGTTCTAAAATTAAAACCTTCTAGAACGCCTAATAGTAAATCGTAAGGAATAGTATTACTAGTAGTAGATAGAGAGACGCTAAACTTACCTAATATAGTAGGAGTTAGAGTAGCCTCTACTATATTCTTAAAATTAAGCTTAGACTCTAAGAGAGTAGATTACTCTATAGACTTCTTATTATTTAAGGCCTTTATCTTATAAAGACAAGATAAACAAGCCTAATTATTAGATAACTATACTTAATTATTAAGAAGACAAGACTAATATTCCTCTAGTATACAATAAGAGACCTTATAGAGTCTCTTACACTCTTTTTTAGCCTCTATAATCTATAATAATAGTTTTTCTTAAGCGTAGTTAATAGCTCTCTCTATTATAAATAAGTATAAACGTATAAATAAGTATTCTTAACTTATACTCTACTATAGACACACTAGATAGGTTATAAGATAATTAAGTATTAGTATAAATATATACCTTATAAGCCTTACTATATTTTAAAGAAAGAGAGACTAGAAGAAAGCTTAAAGACTTATAATAAGAACAAGAGAATATTATAATACTATTACGTAATATACAATCTACTAACTAAATATAATAAAGAGTAGACTTAGTAGGTATAGAGATAGAGGATAAAGAACTTTACATTAATAAAGAAACTAGATTAATAACTTTAGCTCTAGGATAGATAAACTAGAATCTATCTAGAGAAAGAGATAGTGTTATAGATATAATAAGAGAAATTATAATAGAACTAATTAGTCTTAATTTAAGTGCTAACAAAGTATAGGGTAAGTAGGGTAATAATCTTAATTAGGAGACTACTTATAACTAGGATATATAGGTAATCTCTTAATCTATTAAGTATATAGATAGAAAATAAATATAGATTAATAGATTAGTAATCTCTTAATCTATTAAGTATATAGATAGAAAATAAATATAGATTAATAGACTATACAAACTATATAATTAGTAGGATATATATTATTAGGATAGTATTAGTAATTTAATCCTTTAACTATAGAACGTTAATACAA
Organism: Ophiosphaerella korrae; assembly: GCA_028456385.1. Lineage (NCBI taxonomy): Eukaryota > Fungi > Ascomycota > Dothideomycetes > Pleosporales > Phaeosphaeriaceae > Ophiosphaerella > Ophiosphaerella korrae. The sequence continues at coordinate 404,976 of JALNQF010000019.1, forward strand.
GATAGTTACAAAATATCTTCTATTATTTATAAGTTATTATAGATTACTCCTAAGCTTTTACTATTACCTTGCAATCTACTAACTTCTTCTAAGATAGGTACCTATAGTTAATAATAGGTAGCCTATAACAATTAGTATAAGTATATAAGTAGATTAGTATAAGTATATAAGTAGTAATAATATATATTAGTATAAAAATAAAAGATATAAAAGATAACTTTTTTATATATCTTTTTCTTTTTAAAGAGTAAATTCCTAGAGCTTAATAGAGGCTCTAATTAACTAATAATACTTATTAGGTAGTAGTAGTAATAGTTAGAGTTAAAGAGGTTAACTATTTTTAGAGTTAAAATTATTATTTATAGAGTATAGAGCTAAAGTTTTTACTAATTTTAGTATAAAATTAAGACTTATATAACTTCTATATATAAAACGTATTAACTATAAACTCTTTTTTACTACTTTTACTCTATACTAATAAAATTAAACCTAAAAGTATTTATATATAGTATAAGAGAAAGTAAAGTTAATACTACTAAGTAACTTAATAGTACTAGATCTCTATATAAGTACTTACTATAGATATTAGCTTTATAATAAGTAGGTTTATTAATATAAATAACTTAGTAAGCTTAATATTTATAAGTATTATAACAAGTTACTTTATTATTAACTATAAGTAATCTTTCTAAAGTATTAGTAGATTAGGAGTTAATAATAAAAGCTTATATAGTAATCTATAATAACTATAAATAATAGAAAATATCTTGTAACTATCTTATATTAGCGTTCTATAGTTAAGGGATTAAATTACTAATATTATCTTAATAATACGTATTCTATTAATTATATACTTATACTTATATACTAGCTTTATAGCTTTATAGGTACTAAGCTTTATAAAGTTATAAAGTCTTTAGCTTTATAGCTTTATAGGTACTAAGC